>CM031862.1:21211079-21392472 GCA_018697195.1 Certhia americana
CACATCTAAGATCAACGCCGAAATGAACTTGATGACCGCCGGAAGAGGAAAACAAGTCGACCCAAAAAAATAAAAAAAAACCCAAGAACCAATCATCACAACTATACGCAAAAATCTTTTAACAGTAAGACCAATTGCATTACAACAGGTACTTTCCCCTCCAAGTACACTGAAACATTCCATAACACGACTACTAACTTGTCTCCATACATAAAAGTGGAAATGATCAAAGCGCGTGCCTGCAGACATGTCTTTGACACTATCCCCTTCATAAAACAAAAAACTAATTGATTAGCCCTTTCCTCCCTCTCAAGTCTGAAACCCTAGTGAACAATATAACCTTCAAAACAAGTACGCAAAATAGCAAAACAATAAACCTTGTAAGGAGTGCAACAAAAGTAAAACATAGGAGGATCCGTGCAGTTTCAGCTCAAATCGTTCACTCTAAAGCCACCTTCACCGTCTGTTCCTAATATATTATACTATTCCATGTATATACCATTAACTAACGTTTAAAAGCTCACTATCTACATTCAGATCTCATTAAAAAATAATAATTCCTAAACTGTCTTAAACATCACAGTCCTCAACCGTGACATCTCAGGCCAACTCAAACCCACAAGAAATCAGTATATTCACTACAGAAAATGAAGGTAAAAAGGCCACAATCAAATCACAACTGTGGATTTTCAGCTACACCAGTCTGTCAGGCAAGACAGAACAATCTCACGACCTAGGACAGAGCATATAGCTGTACTCTTCCCGTTCTGGCTAGCCTCTGTCGTCTCTGAAATTCACAAAGCAAACACCCACTCCAATGCAGAACGGCATACATGATGAGCCAAGTAAAATTAATTTCCGAGAACTGATTCTGCAAAAAACTTGGAGCTGCACGAACCCCACAGATACACATTTAAAATGGGTAAATAAAGCAGGAGATAGTAATAATTACTTTTGTCTAAAGTAATAAAGCAAGATAACAAGAACGTTTTTTCATTCTACATTAGGGTCTCATTTTTCAGACTTACCATGGTCTTCTTTTGCCAATTGAGGGGTTTTTTTTTTAAGATAGGCTGACATGTGAGAGGGAAGCCTGAAGGGTGCTGGAGTATTTTGGAGCTCCTTTGCTTTCCTAAACTGGCCATAATGCCCTCTAAGACTGAGACGCATCCTTTCAGTAACGTCCCATTGTTTCCCGAGCTCTTTTGGCCCCCAGCCGTAACCTCTGCTGAAAGGCAGGATTGTTGAAAATACTTGCTAGGTCATTTTGACTTCTTCAAATACTTCTCTATGTTTTTTCAGGGAGGAGCCTTAGGGGTTCTGAAGCCCTTCAATTGTCTCTTGCTACAAACTTTTATTTCAATCCACATTACGAAGTCTCATTACAAGCTTCCTCTGGCTCCCGTAACAGGATTTAGGAATAGTGCCCAGGTTTAAAACAAATGAAAACCGTCCCAGGATTATCTGGGTCCTTGTAGATGCATAGACCTTTTTTAGTGACTTTAAGAATAGAACCATCTTTAACACTAAGTTCCAACTTGTTCTTACAGTCCTCTTATCTAATCCATGGGAAGCACAAACGCAGGACATATTCGCTCATCAGAAGGCTTTGCCTTACTTTAGCTTTTTTTTTAACTTTTTGTATCAGCGTTCCAGAATCCAACTCCGTATAAAGAGGGTTGGCAAGTGTTTACCATGGTTGAACCATAATTGTTTCTCAGCCAAGAGGTTACCAAGAGGTTCCTCCTTATCCTTTTAGCAGATCTTTTCAGAGGTTGCTCACGGACCCTCAAACACAATGAACAGACCTTGAGTCGAGCGGGCGTCGTTTCATTATTTGTTTCCCACACACCACTCACTTGGACACATTTCAACCACCACCCTGAAGGAGTCAGAAAAGCAGAGACACACCCGCTGACTGAAACTTTTCCAATTATGTTACTGTTACAAAACTTAGAAGGGGTTTCATCTGTGATGACACGGGTTGACTCCTTAAAACGAAAGTTTTCTGTCCATTTAAAAAGAAAAAACAGAGGCAGGGAAGAGACGATAGAGTTGTTAATGCTGAAGTATTAAGAATTAACAATGCATTGCAGACATGCATTCATACTATAGATGCTGCAGTAGCAGAAAAATCTTTTGGCTATAAACACATTATATTAAACCTTGTCAGTTCCCACCGCCACACCAAACAAGTCACCATAAAACTTCTGCTTCTCCTAACATCAGCGGATTTTCTTCTTCCTAAATTCCATCACCCCAGCACTTCCTTTACTGAACTGTTGGACAACTTCCATTTCAGTCAGGTGATCCTTGAAAACTCTCTAAAACCACAACCTACAAAAAAACACATTCATCCAGAAAACCCAAGCGAGCAGAAAACCAAACCCCAACCATGAAAGAATAAATTATTGACTACTGACAATTATTACCGTATCCTGTCTCTAAGTGGCCCGCCATGTTGATTACACAACCCAAAAATCAAAACCAAAAATACCAGGACCAAGTTACAACATCCTTCTTACATATTTAGGTACCCGATACAAAACTAAAAGGCATTCACAAAGCACTTCTCTTTTTAATCCGGTGCAGCACAGAGGCTTTTTGATACAACCCTTAGTAACATATAAAGTAACATGTACGGCTCTTTTTCACATAAATAGGTGGTCAGCAACAAAGATGGATTAACAAGAGGGTCACACTACAGCAATTGTTTTAATTGACTCAGTTTAACAAATTTTTTTTAAAAAAAACGTATTACGAATATATCACTTATCACGTCCAGTCAGAAAAATTTAGTGTGCTACAAAACTCCACTTCAAGAATACCTGAAAGAACTTCTTGATGAAAGTTTAACTCTCATATCTTGGGAACACATATAAAAAATAAAACAATTTAAAGGCCTCACAAATTAAGACTTTGAACAGGAGTTTGCATAATGACAAAACAAATATATTTGAAGTATTTTGTTTTCTGCCCTGAAGTGCTTGAGAACTTTTGAAGGCATTAACAGAATTGCCTAATTACTTCAATCAAGAGGTAAAAAAAAAAAACAGCAGAAGAGAAAAATTTTCATATATAGGTTCTCATGTCTCAATATTCATTTATCTTGTAATACTAGATGATTGACCATACATACATAGCAAAAATTTTAAATTTAGTTAATATGCAGTACATTTATAAAGCTATGCAACGCCTACAAATACAAAATCATCTGTGATTACACAAGTCTGGACCACATTTTTCTACTAATTTATTCTAGCCGTCCTGCCTTTAATCATGTTCAGAACTGAGTAAATTTATATCTAGGAAAAACCCAGAACTGACACCGTAATCTAATTACTTTCAACTTGTTTAAAAAGATTCCTCTGCACCTATAATGACAAGAGTGCAACACGTACTTTTGTCCTATACCTTTTTCTTCTTTACCCTCAAAAATACCTTAAATATAAATTCCAGCTCCTGTTTTTCATCACAGTATTATACCAACACAAACGGGATTAGTAACAAAAGAGCATCTGGTTACTGTTGATTATGAAACTTTTTCTATACCAAATAGTCACTATTACTTCAACTCATTTCATGGAATCTTGTCCCTTCTCTAAATCTGACTGAAGCTTTAAACAACTTCAGATTTTAATAAAGAAGAAAATTCTAAGTGACTGCCAGAGCTAAAAAAGACCATTCTCTGATGCAAATGCAGGCTGAATGCTTAACTGGCTCACATACTGAACCTATTGATCTACACAGACTGATCCATGTTTCTTGCGTCCAGACCATACTCTGGAAGTTGTATTTGATAACAGGTCGTGTATTTTCCAAGTATCTGTAAGCAAAACAATAACTTGTTCTGTAAACAGACCTTTTGTATTTACCTCCATCTAGCAAAAGCCATTCTCTCCCTACAGAATTGTTTATACTCCACTGTTCAGATCATTCCAAAATACACTGTAGCTACAAAATGCAGACAAATGTAGGAAAGGCTAGTGTTTCCATGTTATTATAAATCCTGACAAATATAGGGAAGGAAGGAGTTTCCATGGTATTATAAATCTTACAATTCTTCATCACATAACCTGAACATCTGAAATACAATCACACAGGCAAAGGAGACCTAATATATTGGAGGCCTCACTTACACTTAGACTATTTCAATGCACTCTTCCTATAGATTTAAGCTCTCCTGTAGGCTACACATAAAGCCCTCAGATTCCTAGAAATCTACTTTTAAAGTTAGTTATGCTGTTCCACACTTGTAGTCTTCAATTATGATAAGTCTACGACTTAATTAATGCTGACACTGCTTTGCTGAGTCAGACATAACTGTCCTCAGTTTTTACATCTCCTGCAATACTGTTGTATTAAAATTTCATACATAGAAACCACATCACTTCCATTAATTCCAGAACACACAGTACAGGGTCTGTTTCCGAGCTCCTGGACACTAATGAACCTTTTCAGTATAAATGCCATTATACATGTGGGTTACAGGATTTTTTATTGGCCAAGGACTGTGGCCAAAAGGGTTTAGCATAAACCGACTATCTTCATTAAAGTCTACTGTCTTGGTACAGGAATTTCACAGCCATCTACATCCAGAACGACATTTTTTACTTATTTACTTTAAACTCCCTACGGTTGTTACATACCTCCTTCGTGCTAGGTCACCTACTAAATCCAAGCACCCAGTAAGAGTGATCAGCAGGTCACAGAGTTTCCAAGGCAGCTGATCAGCATATTTCAGGAAGCGAAAATCAAGACAACTTTAATACACATCTTCCAACAGTATTCCAAATTCTTCTGCCTCAGGATCTCATGCAAAGTGCATCCAACCAATAGTTTTTAACTGTTTTTGCCACAACTTAGAGCCCCTCTGACTCTGGCACTTGAGCACATCATGACTTGAAGCACAGGCCCCCCGACCTCGAGCCATACTGCTGAGGGGTGGCCAAGTCTACCACACATTAGAGTCCAGAATACTTTATTACTCTAGCAAACATCTTTCCCACAAAACAACCTGGGTGATCGATCCTGGAGCTATAAATCAATGATCGTTCAGAAATCAGATGGAGTGTCCAGGCTGGCAATACAGAAATACACGCGTTTACAATGCAATCTGACTATAAAGACAAAACGATTGGTTTTTTAGTAACAATCTTTTAATATTCAACATGAAAGGATATCTCATGAAATATACTCAGGAATCACAAACTAGATTTTCCTAGTCTTAAATGCGCAGGACAACCAACCTCCAGTTTTATGGCAACAGTCATGAATTTTTCTCTATGCTATTTGGTCATATTTCAGCTTCTGAAGCTCTATGTATCTCAGTTTGAAAACAAAGCAATTTTGAGAAGTTTTGACTGTACTATATTACTGTCCAAATCTGTTTAACAGTCTGCCACTGAAGAGCTGCAGATACAGAAGCCTTAGAGGGTGAAGTCATACCCATTACCTCCCAAAACATAAAAACCATCTCTAGTCAAGGCTTGTCCTTTACCTAGGTCCAAACTATCGGGATAAATACAAAGAATATTGCAAAATTTCACTTGGGATTTAGAATGAATGCAAATATGTCCTTAATAAGGCCAACCAATGACTCTCGCAACAGCTGATTGTAATTAAAGCAGGCAGTGACTGAACACTTCAATCTCAGGTTGTCATCAGTAATCCGATAATCCTCTAATAAGGGGTGTTTTAGACTGACTAGTACCTGGTAATTGATTCCAGTGATCCAGTATTGTGAAAACAAGCGTACAGTAAAAACACAAACAGCGAACAAAAAAAGCTAGGCTTCTCTCCAGATCCAAAACTAAAACGTACTACAGCAAATTCACAACCTAACATTTTTGTAATTTTTTTTTTAATTAATGAAAAGTTTGCTTTGGCTTTGCCATAAATGTGAAACTGCAGCGAACTTTAAAAACTGAAGTTAACAAACAGCTAAGAGAAAACAAAAAAGAAATGGGGGGAGACGAGGACACAGCTGGGGGAGATGACAGCAGACTGTTGCAACCTGCGTGACCTTAAAGCACATCTCATTCTGCTTTCTCCTACCTGCTCTGCCACACTGAGGAGAAGCAGCAGCAGGCCAGCTCTCTGCTGCATGCATCAGGTCAGGTAAGGATTGCAGCAGAGGAGAAGGAAGAAGAGAAGACTTCCATTGCGTTCCCATTTTCTTGCTCCATCCCTTAGAAATTCTGTAGCTAATCAACTCTGTATTGCAACTCCCCATCTCATTAAATGGATGCAAAAGAGACATAAATAGTTTTTTGCGTATGCAAATACATGGACCTGCAAAGGGAAAGGGATGAGAGAAGGCATATCCTGGTAAGGACTCCCCCACCATCCATCCCTCTTATAAATTACTCAGATCATAAGCCTGCTATTATATTATTCCTTACAGATATATAAACGGTTTTCTAATAATAAGTAGACGGCAACGGACACATCTAGCTGCTTTTAAAAGACAGATGTGGAGATACTACAGGAACTTCAACAACACCAAAGACTTGGGGTGTGGAGAAAAGAGCGCACTCATTGAACTACTGATGGAAGGGCTTGTGCCCTGAGACACCCCACCACGCTTCTCTGAGATCTTGCTTAAAATCCATTCACAACATGACAGCAGCAAGCGCCACCCGAGGAAACAGCATCACAGCACAACATGACACCTAAAATCACCCAATTCCACCTTTCCCACCTTCTCCTGTGAGAAGTTCTGAGCACTTTAAAACACGTACTAGAGAACAGCAGGAAATTATGGGAAGGTAATATTCACTGCCAAGAGTTCACCTGTGAAAAAGGGTCCACTTAAATCTTCTTCTTGGGACAGTGGTTTTCAACGCACGGGTGGGGTAACCCTCTGCTCTTACAGAGGGGGTTATTTTTCAATGCTCACTGAAGGTAGTACGAGAGGTGAGGTCCCGCACAGACACACAATGTGGAACACCACATTCCCTAGGACGTGGCACTGCGCCAAGTGTGACAATCTCCCTCCTCAACTTATCCTAAGATTTTTACAGCAGCCCAGCCACGGAGATGTGCAACCCCAGAGCCTGGGGCCAAGGCATTGTTGCGTTTGACAGTGGCCTGCGCAGGGCTGGGGGCTCCTGCCGCCGCTGTGGCAAATCCCGGAGCGCGGCGGGCAGGGCGCGCAGCCAGCCCCGGCGCGGCCCCTGTCAAACGCAACAATGCCTTGGCCCCAGGCTCTGGGCGTTGCACATCTCCGTGGCTGGGCTAATACTGTAAAAATCTTAGGTAAGTTGAGGAGGGGAATTGTCCAGCTTGGCAGTGCCACGTCTGGGAAGTGGTGTTCACATTGTGTGTTCTGTGCCCGGACCTCACCTCTCGTACTCCTTCAGTGAGCTTTGAAAATAACCCCCTCTGGTAAGAGCAGAGGGATACCCACCCGTGCTGTTGAAAACCACTGTCCCAAGAAGAAGTATTTTCAGTGGACCCCTTTTTCCAGGTGAACTCTTGGCAGTGAATATTACCTTCCCATATTTCCTGCTGTTCTCTAGTACTGTGTTTTAAAGTGCTCAGAACTTCCACAGGAGAAGGTGGGAAAGGTAAATTTGGGTGATTTTATTGGTGTCATGTTGTGCTGATGCTGTTTCCTCTGGTGGCGCTTGCTGCTGTCATGTTGTGAAATGATTTTAAGCATATGATCTCAGAGAAGCTTGTGGGGTGTCTCAGGGCACAAGCACTTCCATCAGTTCAGTTCACATGTGCCGCTCTTCTCTCCACACCCCAAAGTCTTTGGTGTTGTTTTGAAGTTACTGTAGTATCTACACATCTGTCTTTTAAAAGCATCTAGATGTGTCGTTGCCCGTTCTTCTTATTATTAGAAACCGTATGTTCTGTAAAGAATAATATAATAGCTGGCTTCTTGATCTGAGTAATTTTAAGAGGGATGGATGTGGGTGAGTCCTTACCAGGATCTGCCTTCTCTCCATCCCTTTCCCTTTGCAGGTCCATGTATTTTGCAATAGCAAAACAACTATTTTGTCTCTTTTGCATCATTAATTGAGATGGGGGTGCAATACAGAGTTGATTAGCTACAGAATTCTAATGGCATGGAGCAAAGAAAAATGGAACGCAATGGAAGTCTTCTCTTCTTCCTTCTCCTCTGCTGCAATCCTTACCTGACCCTGATGCTGCAGCAGAGAGCCGGCCTGCTGCTGCTTCTCCTCAGTGTGTGCAGAGCAGGTAGGAGGGAGCAGAATGAGATTGTGCTTTACAGGTCACCGGCAGGTTGCACAAGTTGCTGTCATCTCCCCCAGCTGTGTCCTCGTCTCCCCCCTTTCTTTTTTGTTTTCTCTAGCTGTGTTAACTTCAGTTTTTAGAAGTTTCGCTGCATTTACATTTATGAAAGCCAAAGCAAACTTTTCATTAATTAAAAAAAAAATTAAAAAATTGTAGGTTGTGATATTTGTGTAGTAAGTTTTAGTTTTGGATCTGGAGAGAAGCCTAGCTTTTTTTGTTGCTGTTTTTGTTTTTACTGTACAGCTTGTTTTCACAATCTGGATCACCTGGAATCAATTCCAGGTACTAGTTCAGTCTAAAAACCACCTTATTAGAGGATTATAGGATTACTGATGACACCTGAGATTGAAGTGTTCAGTCACTGCCTTCTTTAATTACAATCAGCTGTGCGATAGGTGTGTGCCTTATGAAGGACATATTTGCATTCATTCTAAATCCCAAGCTGAAATTTTGCAACTTCTTTTGTATTTATCTGATAGTTTGTGACCTAGGTAAAGGGACAAGCCTTGACTAGAGATGGTTTTTCATGTTTTGGAGGTAATGGGTTATACTTCACCCTCTAAGGCTTCTGTTCTGCAGCTCTTCAGTGGCAGACTTGTTAACAGATTTGGACAGTAATATAGTACAGTCAAACTTTCTCAAATGCTTTTGTTTTCAAACTGAGATACCATAGAGCTTAGAAGCTGAAATATGACAAATCGCATAGAAAAAACTTCATGACTGTTGCCATAAAACTTGGAGGTTGTCCTGCACATTTAAGACTACGGAAAATCTAGTTTGTGATTTCTGAGTATTTCTGAGTATCCTTTCATGTTGAATATTAAAAGATTGTTTCTAAAACCAATAGTTTTGTCTTTATCTAGTCACATTGCATGTAAACGCGTGTATTTCTGTATTGCCAGCCTTGGATCACTCCATCTTGATTTCTGAAAGATCTCCTTGATTTATAGCTCCAGGATCGCTCACCCAGGTTGTTTTGCTGGGAAAGATGTTTGCTAGTAATAAGTTATTCTGACTCTAATGTGTGGTAGACCTTGGCACAGCAGTCATGGAGGTCGGGGGGCTGTGCTTCAAGTTCATGTGTGCTCCAAGTGCCAGAGTCAGAGGGGCTCTAAGTTGTGGCAAAACAGTTAAAAACTTTGGTTGGATGCACTTTGCATGGATCCCTGAGGCAGAATGAACTTGGAATACTGTTGGAAGCTGTGTATTTAAGTTGTCTTGATTTTTCCTCCTGAAATATGCTGTCCAGTGCCTTGGAAACTCTGTTCCTGCTGATCCACTCTACTGGTGTTGATTTAGTAGGTGCTAGCACGCAGGAGGTTGTATTACACGTAGGGAGTTTAAAGTAAATAAGTAAAAATGTCGTTCTGGATGTATATGGCTGTGAAATTCCTGTACCAAGCAGTAGACTTTATATGAAGATATAGGTTTATGCTAACCTTTTGCCACAGTCCTTGGCCAATAAAAATTCCTGTAACCCACATGTTATGGCATTTATACTGAAATGTTCATTAGTGTCCAGGAGCTTGGAACAGACCCTGTACTGTGTGTTCTGGAATTTAATGGAAGTGATGTGGTTTCTTGTATGAAATTTAATACAACAGTATTGCAGTAGATGTAAAACTGAGACAAGTATGTCTGACTCAGCAAATGCAGTGTACAGCATTTAATTAAGTCGTGACTATCATAATGAAGACTACAGTGGAACAGCATAACTAACTTTAAAAGTAGATTTCTAGGAATCTGGGGCTTTATGTGTAGCTACAGAGAGCTTCCAAATCTATAGGAAGAGTGCATGAAATAGTCTAAGTGTGAGTGAGCCTCCACTATATATAGGTTCTCCTTTGCTGTGTTATTGTATTTTCAGTGTCAGGTTTGTGAGAGAATTTGTAAGATTTATAATACCATGGAAACTCCTTCCTTCCCTATATTTGTAGGATTTATAATACCATGGAAACACTAGCCTTTCCTATATTTGTCTGCATTTTGTAGCTACAGTGTTATTTTGGAATTATCTGAAAACAGTGAGTATAAACAATTCTGTTAGGGAGAGAATGGCTTTTGCTAGCTGGAGTAAATACAAAAGGTCTGTTTACAGAACAAGTTATTGTTTGCTTACAGATACTTGAAATACACAGACCTGTTATCAAATACAACTTCCATGAGTATGGTCTGGAAGCAAGAAACAGGATCCAGTCTGTGTAGATCAATAGGGTTCAGTATGTGAGCCAGTTAAGCATTCAGGCCCTGCATTTGCATCAGGAATGGGTCTTTTTCAGTCTGGCAGTCACTTGAATTTTCTTCTTTATAAATATCTGAAGTTGTTTAAGCTTCAGTCAGATTTGAGAAGGACAGATTCATGAAATGAGTTGATTAATAGTGACTATTTGGGTATAGAAAAGTTTCATACTCACCAGTAACCAGCTGCTCTTTTGTTACTAATCCCGTTGTGTAGGTATAATAATGTGTAAAACAGGAGCTGGAATTTATATTTAAGGTATTTTTGAGGGGTAGAAGAAGAAAAAGGTATAGGACCAAAAGTACGTGTTGCACTCTTTGTCATTATAGTTGCAGAGGAATCTTTTTAACAAGTTGAAAGTAATTTAGATTACTGTGTCAGTTCTGGGTTTTTTCCTAGATATAATTTACTCAAGTTTCTGAACATGATTTAAAGGCAGGACGGCTAGAATAAATTAGTAAAAAATGTGGTCCAGGACTTGTGTAATCACAGATGATTTTGTTATTTGTAGGCTGTTTGCCATAGCTTTATAAATGTACTTGCATATTAACTAATTTTAAATTTTTGCTATGTAACTGGTGAATCTTCTAGTTTACAAGATAACCTATATATTGAGAATGAGAACCTATATATTGAAAATTTTTCTCTTCTGTTTTTTTTTTTTCCTTTGATTTGAAGTAATTATGCAATTCTGTTAATGCCTTCAAAAGTTCTCACACTTCAGGGCAGAAAAAAAATACTTCAAATATATTTGTTTTTTCATTATGCAACTCCTGTCAAAGTTTAATTTGTGAGGCCTTTAAATTGTTTTATTTTTTCATATGTGTTCCCAGAATGAATAAACTTCTCATCAAGATGTTCTTTCAGGTTTCTTGAATGAGTTTTTGTAGCCACTAAATTTTCTACTGGAGTGATATATTCCGTAATACGTTTTTTTTAAAAAAAAATTTGTTAAACTGAGTCAATAAAACATTTCTTAGTGTGACCTCTTTATCCATCTTTGTGCTGACAACCTATTTATGTGAAAATGCCTCATGTTACTTTCATTTGTTACTAAGGGTTTGTATCAAAAATGCCTCTGTGCTGCACAGATTAAAAAGAGAAGTGCTTTTGTGATGCCTTTTAGTTTTGTAGGGTACCTAAATATTAATGAAGGATGTTGTAACTTGGTCCTGATATTTTTGGTTTTGATTTTTGGGTTGTGTAATCAACATGGCGGGCCACTTAGAGACAGGATACTGTAATAATTGTCAGTAGTCAATAATTTATCTTTCATTGGTTGGGGTTTGGTTTTTCTGCTCGCTTGGGTTTTCTGGTGCATGTGTTTTTTGTAGGTAGTTGGTTTTAGAGAGTTTTCAGATCCCTGACTGAATGGAAGTTGTCCAACAGCTCAGTAATAGGTTAAGTGCTGGGGTGATGGAATTTAGGAAGAATAAATCCGCTGACTGTTAGGAGAAGCAGAAGGATTTTATGGTGACTTGTTTGGTGTGGGGTGGGAACTGACAAGTGTTTAATATAATATAGCAAAGATTTTTCTGTACTGCAGCATCTATAGTATGAATGCATGTCTGAATGCATTTTTAATTCTTAATACTTCAGCATTAACTCTATTCTCTCCCTGCCTCTTGTTTTTTCTTTTTAAAGGTTACAGAAAACTTTCTTTTAAGGAGTCACCCGTGTCATCACAGATGAACCCCTTCTACGTTTTGGTAACAGTAACATAATTGGAAAGTTTCAGTCAGCGGGTGTTTCTCTGCTTTTTCTGACTCCTCAGGGTGGATGTTTTTGAAATGTGTCCAAGTGGTGTGTGGAATCCTTTCATTTGTGTTTGAGGTGTGAGCAACCTCTGAAAGATCTGCTAAAAGGATAAGGAGGAACCTCTATGGGTAACTCTTGGCTGGAAACAATTACTGGTCAACCATGGTAAAACTTGCCAACCCTCTTTATACGGAGTGGATTCTGGAAGCTATACAAAAAGTTAAAAAGCAAAAGCAAAGGCCTTCTGAAGAGAGAATATGTCATGCTGTTTGTGCTTCCCATGGATTAGATAAGAAGACTGTTTCAGAACAGTTGGAACTTAGTGTTCAAGATGGTTCTATTCTTAAAGTCACTAACAAAGGTCTTGCATCCTACAAGGACCCAGATAATCCTGGACGGTTTTCATGTGTTAAACCTGGCACTATTCCTAAATCTGTTAAGGGGTCCAGAGGAGCTTGTAATGAGCTTCGTAATGTGGATTGGAATAAACTCTTGAGAAGAGCAATTGAAGGGCTTCAAGAACCTAATGGCTCCTCCCTGAAAAACATAGAGAAGTATTTGAGAAGTCAAAATGACCTAGCAAGTATTTTCAACAATCCTGCCTTTCAGCAGAGGTTACGGCTGGGGGCCAAACGAGCTGTGAACAATGGGAGGTTACTGAAGGATGGTCCTCAGTATAGAGTGAATTATGGCAGTTTGGAAAGCAAAGGAGCTCCAAAATACTCCAGCACCTTCCCAGCTTCCCTTCCACCTGTCAGCCTATTACCCCATGAAAAAGACCAGGTAAGTCTGAAAAATGAGAACTAATGTAGCAATGAAAAACCGTTCTTGTTATCCTTTGTTTATTTACTTTAGACAAAAGTAATTATTCTTCTCATGCTTTATTTACCCATTTAAATGTGTATCTGTGGGGGTGCACGTCCAAGTTTTTTGCAGAATCAGTTCTGGGAAATGAATTTTACTTGGCTCTCCATGTCCTGCCGTTCTGCATTGGGTGGTTTGCTTTGTGAATTTTCAGTAGACGAACAGAGCAGCAGGGAAGAGTACAGCTATATGCTCTGTCATAGGTGTGAGATTGTTCTGTCTTGCCTGACAGACTGGTGTAGCTGAAATCCACAGTGTGATTTGATTGTGGCCTTTTACCTTCATTTTCTGTTAGGATATACTGATTTTCTTGTGGTTTGATGGCCTGAGATGTCACTGGTAGGACTTGTGATGTTTAAGACAGTTAGAATTATTATTTTTTAATGAGATCTGAATGTAGATAGTGAGCTTTAAAACGTTAGTTAATGGAAACTGGAATTAATATAAATATTCTAGGAACAGACGTGAAGGTGTTAGAGTGACGATTTGAGCTGAACTGCAGGATCCTCCTGTTTTACTTTTGTTGCACTCCTTACAAGGGTTTATTTTTGCTATTTCTTGAGTCTTGTTTTGAAGTTAATTGTTCACAGGGTTTCAGCCTTGAGGGAAAGGGCTATCAATTAGTTTTTTGTTTATGAAGGGATAGTGTCAAAGACATGTCTGCAGGCATTCTTTGATCATTTCCCATTTTAGTATGGTGAAGTGTGTTTGGAATTTTCAGTGTACTTGGAGGAAAGTACCTGTTGTAATCAAATTGGCTTACTTAAAATATTTGTAAGTTGATGATTTGGGGTTCTTTGGGTTTTTTTTATTTTTTTGGTTTTTGTTTTCCTCTTCCGGCGGTCAAGTTTCATGGCAGTTGATTTAGATGTGGAATAGTCCAGACAGCTTTGCTATTGCAGAGGTACCACCAGTGTCTCCTAGAAGCTGCATGATGATTTTTCAGTGGTCTTTTTCCTTTAATGGTGAGGTGCTGGAGGGTGCAGAGTGGAAAACTCGTGTGTTGGAATTATTTAGTGAGGTCCGTGGAACGGTTGTTTGGGGAACTGTCAGAGGTGAGTAGTTGCAGTTGAGTTTTATTTTCAATGAGCTTCTCTAAATGTACGTTAAATATGATTGCATTTATATATGGATATCTATTTCTGTCAAATTGGACTTCTTGGGTATTTGAGGGATGCATGGAGCTTCACGCTCTCTAATCAGAATGGAAATTCAAAAGTGCTGCATACTGTGCAATTACTGCTGTAGCTGTACACTATAAACATTTAATTACTTGTAGTGATAAAGCTGTCTGTTTAAGTACTTTGAGTTTCTACTGTAATTCTGATACTGTAATGACATGAAAAATTTGAGGCCTGGAGTAGTGAGCAACCCAAGTAAGATGAATTTTGTAAAAACAAAAACCTCCCATGTTAGGCTACCTACTGGGACTGGCAGCCTTTGCAAGGAATGTAAGTTGGGTCATGGTGCTGAAAAAGCCATTACTGCCATACTAAAATACTGGTATAAGGATAAATCTGTCTTCTAGAAGTTAGCCAAACAAATCTGTTCTCTAGCAAGTGCTTTGGCAAGAAATGCGCTTTCATTTGGGTGCCTCAAAATTAGCAGTGTGACTTGCGTGTTTAAAAACTGGCATACGGTTTTTCCTGACAAAAATAGTTTTGATGTGAGGTTGGTGAATCAGTAGTTCCATCTTAGTGTAGTTTACCACTTAGTTGTGCTAAGTTACTGAGCAAATATATAGAGACTTGCTTTAAATACGGGATTTTTATTGTTCTTCACTATGTGTGGCTTTAAATGCTTCAGGGACAGTTCTGAAAGTACGTGTGCATAAGTTGTCCCTGTTATTGGGATGTGACTGCATCTTCATTTGAGATAGATGTTAATTCATGTATAAGCAGGAGGATGTTGCACGAAAACTCAGGCTATTTTTATTGGAAGCATTTAAGTGACAGTATGGGGCATGTCAAGATTATTGAAATTAATATAATAAATATACCCAACTGGCATCTCTTGGGAATGGCTAATGTTTGGTGAGATTGGTGTATTTTAAAGTTTCTTTTGGCTCTTTTTGTTGGGGTAACTAATTTTGTATATTTGTTTTGGTTTTTTATTTTCTAATACTAGAGGTGATGTTCTATTATGTCTTTTTGACTTTTCTGGAGAAAAAGAACAAATATAGGGATGTACAGAAATCTTGTTTTGATGGCTGTGGAAGTTTGAGTAATTTTGATTTTTTCTTTCTTTAATGCATAGTTAACATCTCATCAGGATGAGACAGATGATTTGGTCCCTTAGAAGTGCATTAGAGCTCTCTTTGTCAGTCTGAACATTCACACTCATAGTACCAAATGCAAACTCTTCCTGAGTGAGTGAAAGGCGAACAGAAGAGATACAGTGTGGCCTGTGTGGGGCGAGGTGGTTGTGTTGTGTGTGCGTTTTTGTTGGCTTGTTTGGGGTTTTTTGGCTGTTTTGTTTTGGGATTTCTGTTTTTGTTTGCTTGTTTCAATCACCCACCCAAAGCATCTGAGTATGTAGTACACTGAGAAGATAAATACTGTTGAAATGCAGTGTCACTGAATTTAGTTTTGCAGACCTGGAGCCTTGACTATGTGAGAGGAGTGTTGGGTGGTTTGCATTCTATGAAATACTTGGAACAGAGAGCTGGAAGTGCTAAACATTTGTCTTAGTGGTGATGGTATGGAGCTGCTTTTCTAGTCCCTATTAACAGGGTGATCCAGTTTAACTAGATATAGTTCTCTTCTTTCATTAGATTCAGAAATAGCTGCAGTTTGTTACGGCAGTACAGCTGCCATGTTTCCTCCTGTTATCTATAGGCCTCGAAGAAAGGATTTTTATAAAAATGGTGTTTCAAGTGTTATCCTGAATCTTCTGGATTTGGGCAAAGTTGTATCAACTCTAGAGTTGCAGCACGAGAAGGCATGCAGTGCAGCTGTTTAGATCTTCCTTTCCTCGATCCCTTTCCATTCCCTAGTCTGTTGTGTGGAGGGTTGCTTTTCTGTCTCTGAATGAAGAGATACAAGTACAGGGTTCATGGAAAGAGAGATCTTGTTGGAAGGTCAGTAGCTTTGGGCAGCTATATGGTGTCTAGATGGTATATTGTGTCATAAGTGGTATATATTATATAAAGGACTTTCTGGTTATCTGAAGTATTCTGGTGATTGCACTGACACTTGATGTGTCTGGACAGGTAACTTGAATCAATGCACTTCAAAAGATGCCTGATTTAGTGTTAACTGGGTGTGTGAAGGACAGCATCCAGCCAGAGGTGGAGCTGTCTTAAGAGTGAAGGAAGACTGAAAACAGTGGTATCCTTCAGGATAAAGACATGCAGTGTCTTTTTTATGTCCTGGAAAAAAAAAAAATCCCAGAAAAAATCTTCCTCAAATAAAGAAACAAAAAAGCCCGAAGAAACACACACACAAGAAAGCAGAAAAATTATTCATTTTGTGGTGCAGCAGTTTGATCTCATGCACGGCACTATGTTGCAGTGCATATTTAAACAACTTAACTGCTCTTATGTGCTCTTCCTTATGCTCAAGAGTATCTTGCATAGATACCCTCCCTTTTGCTTCACACCTTTTCTCACCAAGCGTTTTCTGAAAGGAGCTGTATGAATATGTTAACCAGAAAATGCAGTGTAAAAACTGGTTACATAGTAGGGAAGGGTGTGAAGAAAGGAAAATTGAGTGATACTTAGCTTTTCAATAAGGCTTTGAAGCATTAAAATGTGCTTCTGGAAGTGCAGCAAAATGGTATTTAAAACTTATGGTTAGTTTTAAGAAGGTTGTTTAATTTGTCTTTAATGGTGTCAGTTGCAGAATGGCAATATTGCTGATGTTTTCTCTGTTTTCCTTGTCACTTGGACAAGCACTGGGAAAGTTTTGCAGCTTGGGAGCTGCATGAAACCTAGTATGTCTTGGGAGTTAGCCATCTTCTGAGCACAAGTGCTATGTGACTATAAACTCAAAGAAACAGATATTTGTAGGCTGTAGGCATCTCTTTATTTGCTTATTTTTAGACATAATTTAAAAGGATAAATCCAGCTTTTAAAGGTGAAGAGGGAGTGGCCATTATGACATTATCAGACGTCTGTGGGAATGCGTAGTGTATCTCACTCAGCAGTTTCATCTTTGCTATGTTCAGAATAATTAGTACTTAAACTTCAAAGATGTTCAAATGGAGATGGCTTGATGTTGGTTCTCCTCAATGCTGTCTTGAACAGCTCAGCAACTGAGATTTTCATCTGATTTTTGGCATGAAAAGATTAACTAATCCCTCTTCCACTTTCAGTTTGTCTTTCTAAGCTGACTTTCATACAAAACCAAACTTGTTTTATTAATTTTTCTTACCCTGTACTCCTATCTAATTTTGTTTTCACTGGCCTACGTACATTTAGCTTTTCAAAGTGTAACTTGGCATGGGTTGAATTTCAGTTTTCTGGTATGTAGCTTGTGCCAGTGCAGACACTGGGTGTTCCTCCTTCTGTCTTTCAGGCAAAGGGCCAATCTATAGCGAATTGCTTTTTTGGCATTCAGACTCCTCCTTGCTCAGTTTTTAAGCTTCCTGCCTTCCTGTGGGTAGGCAGCAAGACAGCGTTGGTTGAGATTTCTTGTTGCCTCTGTCCTCAAGACTTTCGACTGTACAGAAACAGAAAAGGGAGGCAGAAGGGAATGCACAATGTATCGTGCAGATTTGCACATAAGGGGATATTTGTAATGCTGAGCTTTGGGAGCTGCCTTTTTGTGTAGGTGTCTGGGCTTCTGAGGGTGAGTCTGAGCGCCAAAATACAGTGATGGGGAAGTTTCTGGAGTGTCTGCAGTGCTGCAATTGAAGACTGTACACAGGGAAATGAAAGAGAAATCTAGGTTTGAACTTTGTCAGTCCATAAAATACTGTTGTCTTCAGATGCAGCCTTTGTTTCTCTCCTCATAACATCTACATGGTGACAAAATACAGAGAAATATTGGCATTACTTGGCAAGCACTAAGCCTCATGTTTGTGCTTCTCGTTATTTCAATTCACATGTTACCTTTATTTCTTGGAAGGGTGGCCTACACCTTAGCTGTGTATAGATCTGGTCCTGGAAGTTCTGAGATGATTGCTAGGTTCTGCTGCTCTTGTGTCTTGGGGTGTTTAGGCTTTGATTTTTTTTTTTTTTTTTTTTTTTTTTGGTGGTGGTTTTTGTTTTTGTGGGTTTTGTTTTATTTTGGGGGGTTTGGTTTTGTGTGTGTTAGTTTTTGTTTTGCTTTTGTTCTGTTCCTGTAGCTTTTGAAATGCTAAAAGTACCAACTCTATGCATAAGCCAAGGAAACACAGGGAATTGGATCCTTTTAACACCTGAGATACAGAAGCTTACCAGAAATTGAAGTGGAAAATTCTCATAATCCCTTATTATGGAGAAGCAACTCATACCACTGTGTGGATGGATATATGTGGCTTTGGGGACTTATTTTTTTGTGTTTTTACACACATTTACAGCACATTTGGACCAACCCAAGAAGCATATTTGTAAAAGTTTTTTTGAATTGTATGGTGGGAAGTAAGTTAAATACTGCTATTTCCTGAATTAGATTGGTCCAGTCCTTCATAAGGCAGGGTAGAGGTTAGTTTTCAATTTCTGATGTGAGTTAAGGTAAATAGGGTCATATTTGCAGTAACCTATAGATCTGTGAGGGAGGACCCTACTCATTCTTTTTTTCCCCCCAAGCTAGATATTCTGAGCATAGTTCTGTATGATGTGCACGTGGTTCTTGTTTATTGCAAGGAGTGATTCCAAACGTTATAATGCAAGCTGCTTAATCCTAAGGCGTGCTAGAATTTGATTCTTTTGGTTGTTTCCCTTCAAAATTAATTGATGTGGTGTTCTGTGATGAGTCCTGTATTGAAACTGACAGCAGTGAGTTAAAGAAATCCTGTGTAGTTCCAGCAGTCCTATTGGTGTTTATTCATCTATGCTGTTTTCTGTGAACTCCTCTGTTTTAACTGAGAGTGGCACTGGATTCCTAATCTATGGTTAGAGGTTTTACTTTCTGCATTTTTCCTCCCAGACTAATTTTTCTGCAACTAGTTAATGCTTGGATATCTTCATCACAATTCCTTCTAAAAGAGAAATATCAGAAGGCTGCCTTAGATGTAAGGAGAGCTACCTAGCATAGTTCCTCAGTGCTCTTTTCTTATCTGTTCAGTCTCTTTGCTCTTCAGTGTTCAGTAATAGTGATGGTCTTGACTCTTGGGTATTTTTTCTGTCAGCTGAAATGTGGTAGCAATTCTATATTGCTTCTTATTGTTGCAGGAACTTTATTGTAAAACGTGATGAAAAATCTCAATAACTTGTAGTTGAAGTTGTCTGCTATTTTTGACTTTTATTTTTTGGTCAAGAAAGATATCAGGTATAGATTTACTGCTAATTAACTGCAGTTTTCCAATTTGGTAGTTAGAAATGACAAAAGACTCACTTCTGAAACAATTTCAAGCTAAGAAATTAAGAGAATACTCAACTGGTAAATACTCAAAAGATTTTCTTTCCAACGTTGAATCCATTTATGGTCCTGTTAGCAACTTGGTTCTCCGTGTTCAGGACTATATTTGCCTGGGTATAAGGACAGACCCATAATTTGAGTACCTCTTTCAAGCCAGGACACTAGGACTTTATGGAATCAAGGGGATGGAGTGCTGCTGTGTGCTGGAGCAACTGTATTAGGGCTGAGATGATGGCTGTAGAATTTTGAACATGGTGGCACATCAGATCAGGCATCACTTAGCTGACAGATCCACTACGCTCCTTTGTGGTTATTGGGTAAACAACAAATCAACTTTTAAACTAGTGCACTTTCCTTCAGTTGCGAAATTACTTGTATGTATTGTTGCTTTTCCCAGTATTCTTGTGTCCCTCATTGAGGAAAATTGTTACTGGTGTCACATGGATTTCTCTGTGGGTTTCTTTCCTCTCCAGGTTCTTTGTGAAGAGCTTAAAGTTTTGGATTTGCAGGCACAGCGAGCCTTCTTGAAATGAATGGGTGTGACCTGTTACAGGGATGTCTGTGCAGGCAGTTCCAGGGCTGCTGCACTTAGTTCCAGGTTTGTGTGGATTATTGTGACCTCAGGTGTTGTAGAGAAGATGTTATTTAAGGAAAAATCCCGTGTGATGAGGAAAACTGTGGACTTGTAAATTGTCTCCTCTTATCCCTTGTCACTGCAGTACTAGCTGTGCATGTATGCACACAAATTTCTGCTTTCTCAGGTTTTTGGGGTCTAGAGGTGCAGAGTCCCATTTTTCTCCCATTGTGGTTGTGGTGGTACAGTCCAGTAGTTACAAATAAATGAAGTTCTAGGTGGTGTAGGCTTGATACTTCTGGTTTTAATTTCAAGCAGAACTCTGGCACAGGAAAAAAGCTGTGTATGATTTCAGCAGAGGTGTCTGGTAGGCATGGCTGATGTTTCTTCATCTTGGAATAGAAGTAGAGCTAGCTTAAGCTGTGGTGAATTTGCCACACTTTTTCCACATGTTCTCCAGGAGTTAATTTCATCACTGGCAGTATTTTGACGTTGGCTTCAATTTCACATCTGTTTTTTCCAAAATGGTGCAGATGAATGACTGTAATTTTAAGAACTAAATTTTATGTGATGTCCATGTATCCGTGGCAACACTAACTAGCAGTGTTTGCATTTGGCTCAATAGAAGACAAGTGTCAGTGGCACCTGTGTTTCAGATATAGAGTACAGACAGTTCTAACTCATGAAGGATCTCAGTAGAAGCATAGAATTATTTAGGGTGAAAAAGACCTCAAGGATCAGTGGGTTCAACTGTTAACCTAGCACTGCCATGTTCACCATTAAACCATGTTCCTTAGGGCTGCATCTACATGTTTTGTGACTGCCTCCAGGGACAGTGAATCCAACACTTCCCTAGGCAGCACGAGGTATTTACACATAACAGCTGGATGCAGTACAGTCAAGATAAAATTGCCATAGATGTGTTGGACTGTTGTGTTAAAGCACCTCTTTCAGAAGTATGTATTGGGTGATTATAGTGAAGATGGAGACTGCTGTTTTTCAGGTGGAAAAATAATAAGAGGTAACTGGTGTAAGTTGCATCAAGGGAAATTGCAGATAGATGAAGGAGAAAATCCTTTAACATGAGGATGGAGAGACATGAAGCAGGGAACCAGAGTGGCTACAGAATCTCCATGCTCAGAGGTAGTCAGAGCTAGACTAGGCAGTGTCCTGAGCAACCTGATTGGTAAAAATGTGAGTAACACCTAGCTTGCAGATAGTGTGGAATTCTTTAAAATGCTTAGCATTAGTGGAAAATAAGCAATAGTTAAAAATTACATTGTAAAATAATGCAGTTAAATGGGTGATGAAAAAGTCCGTGTTTGAGCCTGAAAAGATTCTTAAGATCAAAGTAAGCTCTGTTATGATCACTGGACTTAATAGTAGCTAGTTAAAAAGTCTGATGCTTATGAAGGCTGCTGTATCACTCCCTTCTATTCCAAATTTAAAGATACTCAGCTTTCATTTCCAACTTTGATTTTTCTCTCTTGACCTCTGTATGCGAGTATGCCTGCTGTAGGAGTTGGTTTAATGAATTGTGTTAATGGTAGAGGAAGAGGATAGTGCATTGACTCCTGCAAGTAAGTATTTGGTTATCAGTCAGTTTATGAATCTAAACATGGAGGTTAATGTAATAAACAGTGGCTATACATGAACATGGTATTTTGTGCTCTGAATATTTTTGCTCTGCCTTGAACTGTCTAGCTGTTTTCCCTTTCCTCTTTATCCAGTTGTGAAAACTGAATGTCACAAAAAAATTTATTGCTGTTCTGCAAATATTAATCTGCTTTAATACTGAAAAATTGTACAGTAAACCATATGTACTTTTTTTACATGTTTGGCATGCATTCTGCTGATCTAGAAAAGCAGGCTTTTGGATGTCACCTATGTTTTCTGAAGGTCTGAAATTTGTAGATAAATCAGTCAAGAAATGACTCAAACCACATGCAGGGTGTGTTCTCAAGGTAGCAGCACATGTTAAGTGCCTGTTGCATGGTCTGTTACTGTGCATGTATGTTTTAGCTACATTCAGAAGCACTGGAGCTCCTGCTCTCTTGGAAGCCAGTGACTTGCTCTCTCTTTTGACTTGTCACAAATTCAAAGTATTTGTCACTTGGGTCACAAATTCGAAGAATTGCTCTTGTTGGATCATTTGTCTGCTGTACACTTAAGGAAGGAAATTATTGGTACTTGTGTTCAGTAAGTTCTGTGTTTTCCCATTTGGAGGTTTTGTGACAATGGCTGGTTGCTTTTGCTTTACGAATTTGTGCGCTGTGTTGAAAAACCAAGGGTCTTTTCTGATCTGAACATGAGATGGGTGGTCGGAGTCTTTTATTTGGATTAATAAACCATCGCAGCAATCTTCCTCTGGGTTCCCAGCTTCCTATACTGATCTGAATTCAGGATGGTACCTCAATTCTGACTGAATTCAAGTAAGTAAATGTGGCTTTATTCAGCCTAGGATTGACAGATTTTGTTTTATGTCTTCTGGAAAATACTAGCAATGGAAGAAAGCAAAACTGCTCATTATCTGCTCACGTGAACCAGAATCTGAATGATTTATGTTGCTTCTTTCTCAATGTTGTCTTTGGATGTATTTTGAAGAGACCTCCGCATTACTTGTTTTCTAGAGAAGAGCTTGTAATATAGCTGAGAACAAGCTTTTTCTATTTCCTGTTCTCTGTCTGGTGCTAAAATTTTAATTTGCTTGATGTTTTGCTATTCTAATGAGTTTTGCTAAAACAAGTGTATTTCTAATTTTATCAGAGGTTTTGTATGGAATTTACTTGTAAATATTAGTGTCTTAACATTTTGTATTTGCTGTCATGTAGCAGGGAAGGGAATCATAAAATAGTTTTAGTAGTTAAGTGGTATTGGAATTGAATCTCTTATTTTGCTTTTCCTGTCAAAAATATTTATCTTTGTTTTAGCGCACTTGTGTCTTAGCTTTCAGTTTCTGACAGCAACCTTGATAGAAAAGTCCTTCCTTTCCCTCAACACAATACAAGTTTACTTCACTGTTACTGATGCTGTGAGACCAGCAGCTTTAAATAAGGTTAGCTTTTGTCTTTTATGTGCACAACTAGAATGACTCCCATTGTTATTGCTTTCTTAGGGCATGACAACTTGACTTTTGCTTATTTAAGATATGTATTTAATAAATTTTACCAATTAGAGTATAGACATCTGTTTGGAGATCAGCAGCAATCAGAATCACTTATGAAGAAATTGTAGGCTCGTGATGCATCTAAAATATTTCTGAAAGTTCAGCTTCTTTTAGCTGTTGCTAAGAGATAAATTTCCATTGACATGAGTGATGTGAGGACATGTCAGCATGCTACCAGTTGTTTTATAGGCAGTCAGCTCTGCCGCCTTGCAGATGGTTGGAAAACTCTTGGTGGAGGCTAAATGTGTGCTGATTATCTCATTGAATTAAGGTAACCTTTTGTCGTTCATTGAATTCTGCAGAGCAGGCACTGAGCAGCTGCTCTGCTGTTGAATTCTGGATTTAGTGAATACAAAGATTATGCTAAAGGGTGTTTAGTCCTGTTCCAGGTACTGAGCATTGGACTACTGTAAGAATTTCATATTTATACTACCTTTAGTGTTGGTATCTTACTGGATTGGTAACAGTGTTCAATATTTTAACTAAACGGAGTTTTTCAACTTTGTTGTCACCACATGCTTATTGATCTTTTCATTCTTTGAAAGCTCTGCCTTTCTTCAAGTGGCACCAAGGGGAGAAACTCTTGTTTCTGCCTGACTAGACTTGCCTCAAACAGAGTTTAAGCAATCTGGTGATTATCAGGTTCATAAATACGTTTACTTTGGATTACATTTCTGAGTGTACACCTGATCTATGGGAGTATATTTAAAGGTCATAGTTCACTATCATGTTAAAGATTCCATGTAGACTTGTTTTCCCCATCCTTTAGAAAACAAATTAGTACGAAACACAATTTTATTAAGGATTGTTTTCAAAATTTGAAGTATTTAGTTTCTAGAATGATTTTGGAAAGGGATTGGGGAAGGAATCGTAGCATTCCCCAGACCAAGCCTGAAGTAGAAACTTGAAGCTTGTAGAAACACTTCTGGATTGTTTAACACACTTTTTCATAAAGCAGTTAAGGTCTTCAGATCAGTATGGCTTTGTCCAAGAAAATTCTGTTTTGTAAGGATCTGAAAGTGAGTTGTTCTGAGAATATTTCAATTGCTTCATAAATTCAGTGGGTAAGCTATAAATCGAATTAGGTATTGTTCTGTCAGCTATATATGAAGTGTTGTTCTTGTATACCTTGCTATATAGAAGGGAGTAATAGACACTTCTTCATGTAGACCCTATGTTTATGGGTTGGTATCTAATGCATGTTATAGAAAAATGTTTTTCAGATCTAGTTTAGGTTCATCTTCCCTGCCCTCTTTAAGTGTAACTTTGACTTCATCCCTGAAAGCTTTGGGAGTTCATTTATTTTGTGAAGTATATAATGTTTTACAGAGTTCTTAAGTTTTCTTTCAGCCCACATCATACACTGTTTAGACTTTTATCAAGAAACAGTTGGCCATCTTCCATGCAGTTTCAGGAAGTGTTTTTGGGCTGTTTCAGTAGAAACTATATTGTTGAAAACCTAGAAATTCTATTTTAATGCTAGGATTATAGTGAAAAAGCTGATTAAAAATCAGTGTATGAGGTATACAATTTAGAAGTGAATCTATGTTAAATGAATTTTGTTACATAAAGCTGTAATGCAGTGGGATATGATATTCTCAAACCCAGAAACTGGAGGTTTTTCTGCTGTAAAAATACCGCAGTCAAATGATGCATCTTTGAAATTATGTAATAAGGAAACAACTTCGTATTTGTTGCGTTACCCCCAATATATTTTTGCCCTAATAAGAAAATTGGTTTCCATTCTGAAGACAGTGGTAAAACACTTAGTAAAATACATGCTGTCATAAATGATCAAAATATCTTCTCAGACTGAAGAAATTACTTTTCTCTTGTACCTAGTGGAATTTTTATAGATTTTTTTTCCTTTGCCTTTTAGTTTACTGAAAAGCTGACATCTAACTCCAGTACATATCCAATAATTCCTCTCTACCTCTGCTTTGTATCAAACAGGTTTCTTTTGTGACTTAGTTTGTGTTTTGAAAGCTAATTATATAAAAATCTGAGATACTGTCATAGCTTTAAAGAATGGTCTGCTTAGCATCTCGAAGATTGCCGCAGTGTTAAAACTAACTATTGCATAATATTTTATATGAAAATTAAGTCTTTAATCTCTTAGTAACCTTCCCTAGAATATATTACATGTCTGAGGTAAACTGGTATTAATTCTTTCTTCAGGCAAAGCAGACCAAAATATAATAGCTCCCGCAGTGGTATTTTTCATTTGTGAGGGACTGTGGCCTCAGTGGAGATAAGGATGAAGATAAGGCAGGTTGCATGATGACTTCAAAAGTACAGCTTCCAGTATCAGAGTTGGAAATGGCAGCTTCTGACCCAGCCTGGGCTAGGACACTGCTGTTCCTTGCTGCTGCTGTAGCAGTCTAGCCCAGAATGGCACAGATAAGCCCTGTGCAGGCTTCTCACGACTTGGAAAGTTACTCAGTTATGTGATCTAGCTTCTACCTTCACCTCTCATCTTTTTAAGGCCTGTAATAAAGGGTACTTGCTTTTGGATAGCTTTTTGGTAAAATACTGCAAAATAGTTGGAGAAAAAACCCTTGAGTTTGTAATTTTAAATTTCAACAGTTTTCTTGGAAGGAGTTTCACTGGGAGGAGGTACCACAGGGAATATTGCGTATTACCATATATCACTCTTTGTTGAAAACGAACTGTTAGACTATAAAGCCAGTAAGGGAGTAATTAAATTCTTAATTGGGGCTGATATTAGCAGAGGTACAATGACAAGCATTTTGATACAAACAAAACAGCAACAGGGAAGCATGACTTAGAGCTGCCTTTCAAACTAAGCAGCTCTTGCTTGTTAAGAGCTCTGTCAAGTTGCATTTGTTCTTCTTTACTCTTTTGATATGCTGACTTCTATATACAAGTAAAAATACCCTTTTGCTAGGAGTTTATAATGTGTACAAGAAAGTAATGTTTATATTTTATTTGCAGTTTTAATGCATTTGTATTCACAAACCAGTAAATAATTTTTAGTCTGCAAAAAAAATTTTTAGTAGATCTGTTAAATTCCATCACAGCTGTATTTGATACAGTTTATGCCATCAGCACTTATTCCTTCTGTGGCTAGTACCACAGATTATTCATGCTGTGGTTAGTACCATGCTACAGTTTGGTATTTTTGCTCTGTTTTTCTCTATCTATTTATGCTCTATGTTTTTTTGTTTCTTAACTGTGCTTTTCCAAGCTTGTCCGAGAGTAGCATCATCTAGAACAGATAACCCACTTAGTGAAAATAATAGCAACATACAGAGGGGTTTTATTTTGATTTTAAAATAAGTATTTTTTAAAAATATATTTTATGCCAATTTAGCAGAAGTACACTGAAGGTTTTTTTTGTGAATGATGTTGGTTGTTTAGCTTCATTAGTGTACAGCTTGAATGAAAAGCTGTGGTCAGTACTTCCCTAGCAGCTTCCTTGGAGGGTACTGACAATGTGTCCTGTTATGAAAGTAAGAGGCAGTAATCTTTAATCTATATAAAACCTGTTCACATGAAGTACTATTTAACTACATTCTCTGGCTTAGTTTGCCCAAATTACCAATTTGTATTCAGACTTTGTACTTCCTAGGTGATACCAGTATCAGTAAAAACAGTATACTGTGGGGTTTTTTGTTACTTTTGTTTTGCTTTGAATGCTTCTCAAGAGTGTTAATTAGGAAGTCAGTAATACAAATCTCAACTGATGGAAGAGGCCCAAATATTGTGTCAAAATAGACAGGTTTCATCCTTCTAAACTTGTGACTATTTCTGAATCTTGAAGCTGAGCAGTGATTCTTTGTACAGCTGTTTCTGAACTTTTCCCATGAGGGAACCTTACCAGATAAGATCTTAACATAGGTTTTGTGGTTTGACTGCTCATAATTAGGGGAAGGAAAAAGCCAACTATGATTTGAGTTTGCCATTGTGGTATAAGACATTCATGCTGTTTGCTGTCATGTAATAATCTCTGTTAGGTTCTTTTGCAGAGTTTAATATTTTTATATTTAGCTTACAATAATTTGGAAAAATGAGACACATATTTGGGAAGTGTTAGACTGTTCATCTGCTGAAGGAATAAAAAAATGCGTTCTTTTTCACCTGTTTCACTGGTCCTGCCTTTTCCCACCTACCTACCTGTCTTCCACCATCAGTTCACACAGCTTAAAAAAATAGCTGGTTTGAGGTACTCACTACATGTGTGTATTTTTTGACTGATGTAAAATTGAGTAGAAAATGCAGGCTTAATGTGATGTTTTTTATGTTTCCAAAGTCTCAAGTCAGGACTCATCAGTCCCTTCCCATGTTTTTTTGTGATTCAGGATCTGCAGTGCTAGTATAGTAGCACAGGTGAAGCTTGAGAATAGGTCTATCTAGTGTGTTAGCTCAAGAGATCAAGCTTTTATAGCTGGATTAAAATAATCTTTCTTTGGTCATGACTTGTAACACTGGATTAAATTCTGACTAAGTTAAATAGATAATCCATTAAAGTAGAATCAAAAGACCAAGTGAATGCAGTGAAGACAGTTTAAGAGCTTAATTTAATGCTTAATTATTCTGACTTGGGAGAAGATTCTGTCTTGAGAGGTATGATGCAGATGCTCTGTTTGAAGATGGAAAGGTTCTTACCTAGATTATAGGCAAGAGCTGTTCTGCAAACAAATAAAGAATGATGGAATTTTGTTAATAGGACATTATTTGGAATTGAGTAGCCTCATTTATGCTGCAGAAGCACTTCTGTAGTACTGTAGTTTTCTTCTCTTTAAGTCTGAAATTAAGAATTAAGAAGATCCTGATTTAAGAAGATCCTTACTCTCCATGATAAGACAGGTTGAAAAGTGACCTTTCTGTATAGAGGCCCATACTGTTATCCTCAGTTTTATCAGTATTCAACTTAGTTAATGTATGTTCATAACTAACTTGAAATTAATTTTGTGCTCACTGATTACAGGACTCCAGTGACCAACCTCACTAGCTGCCTGATCCAAAAGAATACATTTCTCTTGAGGTTGGTTTATTTGAATTTTTGTCTTGAACACAAATATTCAAATATTTTTAATAGAGTGATGCAAACTTCCTGTTTTTTTCCCAACATCCCACCATGAATTCTTAATGTTTGAGGGCCAGTAAGAAAGGACTTCTTGGCTTTCAGACATGGAGGTGTTTTTATGCTAAATAAGGTATTTTCTCAGATCTTATTCTTGGATATAGTTTTGCAGAAGTAGGTGAAAACATCTCAGGGTTTCTTATGGCTATGTGAAATTAGGTGCTTTACTGAATTGTCCAGTATCTCACATGTCTGCACTACAGGGAGCTGCCATTTCAGATTGTTTGTGTAGAAGAAAACCTAAGAGCATGCATTCTGGGTTTTGCCAGAGGATTTAGGAAGACCTAGCATGTTGGTCACTAGATGAGAAGCTAGGACACTTCTTGCCCTCCATTGGTCCAGGGGGGTATCTAGCATGCCTGGATCTGCAGGCATGTCTGTATCTGTAGGTCTCATTCACAGCTGTAATCAAAAGTAAGCGTATTAATTTGTAGTACCAGAGGTAAATGATCTTCAACTGCTTTTCTGACTCTTAAGTAATGAGTCCAATCTATTGCAATAAAAGCTCTACCAGTCAATGAGTGTGGTACTTCAAGTAATTCTGTGGTTTAAATTTAATTACTGTACAGTGCTTTTTAAATCAAACTTTTGCTGGCTGCAGGGCAAAGCATCTTAAGCTTTGTCAAATTTAAACTGTATGTTATGTGGAATTTTTTTAAGAGTGATAACTACGATCCTGTCATCTACAATATGTTCTGTGTTTACAGAGAAGAATTGCAGCTGTTGAAGTTGGTCAGTTATATAGGAAATAATGGAATCAACTGTACTGGGATGCCTGAAAATAATTGAGTGTGTAAATGAGAGCCAGACTCAGTAGTCTGTGACATCATACAGTAAATGAAAGGTTTTAATGATAAACTGGGTACTAATTATGGAGCTTTTCGGTGCTACAAATGAGCTAATTTATAGACTGCCAGCACCTGAAGAAGGAAGTCTCTTAGGGCCAGAGGCTTGTGTATTATAACATATTTATTGGTTTGATAAAAGCTGTATTGCATTATCTGTTCAATTTAACCAGGAAGTATTTTTCTTATCACTTAACTGTAAATCTCAAGAGGAGAACACTGTAGAGTGTGATTTTATATTCTAATGCCACTTAGCAGTAGCTGTTCAGGAATTGATGCAAATAACACTTTTAAACAGCTTCCAGGGAAGAGAATTATCTTTTCTTCTCAGAAGTGATTTTTATATTCCTTGAGGTACTCTACTTTTAAATATATTCATTCACAAATGTATATATACAATGGTTTATTTGCACCACCCTCATTTATACAATAATTTACCAACCTCATTGTTTTCTGAAGATTGAAAGATTTTGATTTTAAAAATAGAAAAATGAGGTGCAAGGTTGAGTGAGGATAGAATAGAAACCCAGAAGATTACAGGGAATGAAAGGAAGGTGAAAGAAGAAAATATTCTGTCTGCTGTCAACTTCATAATGGTAGTGTTTGTTACTGAGAGCAGCTTCCTTTCTGCAGGTACTGTCAGCCACTTAGCAGTATTGAGGTTTTGACTTGTCCTTTCAGGTTAATTGAATAACTTGGTACTGGCTGCAGCCAGCTTCAGATACTTGGGCCACAAGATGTGGGGTTGCTGTGACAAATGTTGTGGCACCATGTCCAACTGCAGCAAACCACAACTTTGTTACTGATGAGTTTGATGCCTTCTGAAATCACTAGCAAAATGTAGTGTCAGTGTGTTCCTCACCCATGAGGTAATTTTATGACCAATTTATATGAGAAGTGGGAGAAACTCTGTAGCAGAACCATTCTGGTCATTGTGGGTTCTTCTTTTAGTTGTAGGAATTTAAGGAATGATCTTTGATCTACTATGTTTGTTTATGGAATAAGTGGTAGTCACCTGAACATCACTCGAATCATCCTGTGATGTTTGTTTTTGGAGGTGGGCAAGGATTTCTTGGTACTTAAATCCCAACTCAGATTCTGGAACCGCAAAAGTGTATCAGACTAAGCCTTATGGAAAGTTAAAAGTTATGAGGAGTGCAAACTATTTGTCTTCTATTTCTTTTGGTCTAGTACTATAACTGGGATTGTACATTATACAATAACTGGGATTGATTAGAAAGTAAATTAAATAGCCTGAGAAGGTGGTATTTTTTCATTTTGAAGAATGGGGAAAGTTTCATAAGGGCTCAGGTTAAGTGAGGTTTTTGTACCTTGAATTTTTTTTTTAATAGCAAAGAATCCTTTTTTATTTTAAGCTAGGTTATCTCCCTCTTCATTCCCACACAGTTTTAACACGTGACTGATACTTCCAACTCAGTTGTAGCATAGGTATTGTACTGTATGGCATAGTAAGGCTGAAATTTCACAGGTAGATGCTTCTGTTGCTAAAGGAGTGGACATAGAGGCATGAGCTATATGTGGTGAAAGCAGGGGGATGGGACAGGGTCCAGTGTTGGCTTGGGAAGGTCAAAACTCAATTTTAAGAGTTTTTCACCTCTTGAAATCACAAAAATATTCTATTTTATCTGGAATATGTGTGTGTTCTTCGAGAAAATGAAAATCTCTAGGGAGATCAGCTTATTCATACCATCTAGGATTTTGTCTACCTGAGAGTAAGCAGTCCCTTGGCATAGAATGTGTTGCCACGTCACTTGAACAGAATAGAAAGATAAATAAATGTGGGGAAGTGATTAACATTGTGCTCTTGAGTTACTGCACACATATTTAAGCACATTTTTAGTGTAACCCTTTCTGTTTTGCCAGATGTTCCTATAGTGTGTTATGCTGACATTAGGGCTCCTGTGGTAATATGCAGTGACCCAATGCATAGTCCTGAAAGACTGGGGTAAAGACTTCAGCAGCTCAGGCTGCTGAACTGCTCAGAGTGTCCTGACAGCTACATATGGAGCTGTGATTGTTGCCACCTTTTGCAGTGTTGCTGGTTTTGAATTCATATAGAGAGGAGTGTTGGTATAATTCTCTTAGCTGGATCTGTCACTTTTGTGCAGTCAGGTAACTTGGCACAGGTTTCCCCAGCACATGGATGTGGTGTCTCCCAAGGTGTCTTTGCACCCAGCCTGCTGATTTCCAAGGTAACTAAATCTGGGAGCCACAGTGCTAAGCTGCATCTGTGTTGAAAGTATTAAACATAACTCTTAAAACTGGAAGCTGTGAGGTGGTCATAATAGCCTGATCTTCTAGATGCTTTATTTTGGTGATCTTCCAGCTATTTGTGAGGTTCTGTAGGCAGTAAGAAAGGAGTGTCTGTGCCTCAAGCAAATGTATTGAAAGCAAGCAGATCATTAATGTTGGCTTTTGCTCAGATCAAATGTAAATGCCTTTATTATATTATGTATTAATGGTCTTGGTTTGTTTGGGTTGCTTTATAATGCACAGTTGTTTTAAAAGAAATGAATCTTTTTTGGCTTTGTTCAAATACACCAAGCTTAACGAAAAGCAGTTTGAACTAGATCAGTTTAATGAGGCCTCCTTCTATCAAATTTACTGCTTTAAACCCAACTACAAATAAAGTGAATTAAAGACCAAATTATTTCAATACAGATGTGCATTGAACCAGAGTGTTATAATGATTAATTTCCTCAAGTGTTTAATTCCCAGTAGATTTTTGTGTCAACAGCCAAAAAAGAATTTATTGACTTTACATTAAGCATAGTTTGGTCTAGCTGATTATATTGTTCAAGTGTAAATTAGTGGGTGGTAGAAGACTGTGTTGTATTGGAATTGTATTTTGTCTTAAGCAAATTATCTCATGCCTTATTAGCAGTACTTAAAATATATAGTTCTGACTCCTCAAAGGCTTTCAGAGGTGTTAGGGTTACTCTTGTTCATTAGGTAAGAACTTAAACATTCAAGCAGTTTTCCCCCTGCCCTAAGAGCATGCTGATAACACTGTAGTAGATTCGACTGTTTTGTATCAAATTTTCTATTTAAAAAAAAAATAAATATTTTACAAGTGATGTTTAAGTTCAGTTTCAGCATATACAAATACAGAGACCATTTTCTGTCTGGGATAAGCATGGTTTAGATGCAAAACACTTTGTATAGCTTTCCTTCCAAGTCCTGTCTTGTACATCTGTTGCTCTAAATAGATGACTTTCATTTGTCTCTGCTTTTTATGGATTGCAGTCAGGAAACACGATTTGACTAATGTCTCCTGTCTCATACAAAGATAATGCTAGAGGAGTATCTATTTTTTTGGTTGTGTTTTAAAGGGCTGCAGATGCCATGTGGAGTAGTTAATACTGTGTGTTTATCATTGTCAAAGAATTTGTGTCCTCAAATGCATTCTCTTCTCCCATACCCAAACATGCCATCAAAGTATCGTTGGAAATGATAGGCGTTGAAATAGATGATCCTGATAGACCTTTTTGTATTTCAATTAAAAATTGTGCTGTGCATTTATTTTTTTGAAAAGCAGATTTCTAGTTGGGCATGACAATCCTCCAGTTTGAAAAATAATTACTGTTGAATTAAACTTTCTGTTTTGTCTCTGTTATCAAGTTATCTATCAAAGAAAACAAGATGAACATTTAAAAGGTTCAGATCAAAGGCAGCTGATATAGCTACACTGGAGGCTCCCATCTTTTAATTTAAAATGTATCTATGACTAACTGATTACCTCTCACATTTATAAAAAAATATTGACATCCTGCTAAAGTATGCAGTGACCTCACTTCTAGCTGAGTTGTGTAGGTTTCACTGCAGGCACACTGAAAGCATTGATATTCCCGTAACCTTTTGAGGCAAGATATGTGTTTAGTGTATTAATGAGCTGGTTGAAGTGATGTACAGTAATTTCATCCTTGGGTAAAAACAGATGTGAAAGATTCTGTTTTAATATTTAATCAAGCTCAAAGCCTCTGTTGGCTTGTTTAAGTTGACCTGACAGCATTATACCTGGAAACGCTTTGAATTAAACCCTAAGTGCTTGATCTTGTTCAAACAGTTGTAATTTAATAAGGCTGCTGTCTTTGTAGAGATAGTGCAGCTAATGGGCAAATCTTTTCTCGGCCAGGATTACTTTTTATTGCAGTGGAAAAACTTGGTATCTGCTCTTAAAAAGATGTTAATCAGACGAAGTAATAAAAATGAAATAAAGAGCAAAAGAAGTTTTGTATGAGAATTGCTAGTCCTAGATCATAGTTCAAAAAGGAGTTCTAGAAGATACCTGCTTTTTTTGAATGTCTTTAGCATTCTTTTGTTACAGATTTCTGGCAATTGCAGTACTGTAGCTCATCTCTTGACAGAACTTTTCTCTAGGGTTAGGAAGCGCTGTGTCTAGAGTTGTGTATATTGGTTTGGACTCAGTAAAGTCAGAGCTTGCATCAGTTTAAGGCAAATGGAATGCTTTTTTAAGTCTTTGGTTGTTGGTGGTGTTTGTGTGGGGATTTTTGTTTTGCCTCTTCCCCTGTTTGTGCCTGTAAGAGTGTTTCTTTGGCATGTTTGTAAAATTAATGGCCCAGGGAGAGGTGAGGAGGAAACAAAGGCTTCAGTGTTTGTGAACAGGTGTCACTGTATCAGCTAAAATTTTGTGTGAACAGGTAGCAATGGACTAGAAGAAAGATGATAAGCTGTGAGCTTCAAAGCTGATTTTAGGATGGTATCTGCAGTCTAGATGAAGTAGGCTATGTAGCACTGAGACAGAGGAGTTGTTCTTGTTCATTAAATGTAATCACAAAACTAGGCATGAAATTAAGAGAAAATTATCAGGATCCATACTTCCCTAATTCCATGTGTGTATTCAAAGACTTAATAAAATTGTTAGAGTTCTTAAAGATTGACTGGGCAGAACTGTGCTGCTGTTAAAATTTGTCATCAGATTTGACAGTTTATTTGACTTACCAAGGTTAAGCTTGTGTTTCAGTAATCCCAGAAACTATGTATTTTAAGTAACAATACTAAATTCGGAATTAGTTTGAAATAATTTTTGCTCTGAAATATAGCAACACTTACAGCTACAGTGTTGTAAAATATTGTCTGTTGCTAAAGAGTATTAGTATAGCTTGATAGTACATATTAAACAAAGACTGCATCTTCTTACAAGAAAACTTCCACATGCTGTAACAAATGTGCTTCACTATGCCAAACAAAACAATAATTCATTAAAATTCCTTTTTCTCACTCTATCAAAATATAACTCTTATTCTCAAATTCAGTAGGGTAATTAGTTCTAATGCAATAGAATTTCTATTGGTGTAGGTTATAATATTACAGCTTTCTTCATATTCCTAGGATGCAGTTGATAAACATGATACGTATGGATGCATGCATTCAACACTTCTGTTCTAGAATCAAGCAACAAATCAGGGTAAGCTTGAAAGAATTATAAAGAATTATAGTAGTACTGACTGATGCCCCAGAATGGGTCCAACACATGGTCATTTCTTCAGTCACCATTCTTTTTGCAAAGGTATTAGAAGGAAATAATTGTTCAGAGTCCTCCTAAACCTTGCTGAAGGTAGTTGTTGCTGGTCTTTTACTTATGTGGGTGAAGGAAGGAAAACAAATTTAAAAGTAAGTGTTCTTTCAGCGAGTAGTTACTCATTTTATTGACACCTTATCTTTAGGGGTTTGAATTGTTTCTGTAGTTTGAGAGCTTGATCATGGTTTGTCAAGCTCAAGAAGTGTTGAGTTTGCTTCTCTGATCTGTCATCACTGTTTTGTGCAGTAGCCTGTTTCTTCCAAAGCTTGTTTCTACTAAAACTGTAGCTCAAATACAGACATCAGTGACAGAAAGTGGCTGTCAGCAGTGTGTTAGTATTAGAAACCTCTGGCAAGACTTGATCTTCCTTCTGTGCTTTCATGGATGTTGTTCAGATTCTGGTTTGGCTGTTGAAATGTTAGCTAGCAGTATTTTGGAGCTTTATTGTTGCATAGTTTTACCCTGGAAGGCCTATGAAATGGTGCCTTTCACCTCCAGAGGACTATTGGAAATCTGGTCAGGCCCTCGGCTGTGGGAGGTTGTCTTTGCTGCTTGCAGGCTTATGTAAATGACAGAGAGGCTCAGCCCAGTTCTCTAAGAATAGGTGTCTGTTTTAGGCTTAAACAGGGTAAATTCATGGTCTTAAAAGTTTCAACAGTCTAGCCTATTGATCCCTGTGGCAAAGGACATAGGTGAAGGTAATGCCCTTTAACAAAGTCATTCCTGGTTTGATTTCTTAGAAGGTATCCAAAGCCACCTGGTAAACACACTTGAGAAAACTCCATGTACTTGCTGTATGTGCTAAAATCCCATTTCCCAGGCCTATTGCAGTGATACTATAGCAAGCTGACAGGTTTCTTATGTTGTCTCATTTTCTTGGTAGGACCTGGGACCTTGCAGATAACTGTCTGTTAATTGCTGCTTGAGTCATGGGGACAGATGTGGCTGTTTCTTAGACCCAAGAGGCAGCAGCTAATTTTGCTGACAGGACAGAGACTTCAACTCAGGTTTACTTGATTTGGATATGATTGAACCACCACCTCATTTTTCCCATAAGCAGGAGGAAGAAAAAGGTAATTTAAGTTTTGTGGCAGATTGACAGGTTTTTTATGGTTTGAAAGTATCTAGTTTATATCCTTCTTTCAGCAGTGCTAGTTTATTCTGAAATACATCCATCTTGTATACACACTGCTGGAATGAGTGGAGGTGCTTAAGATGAGTCTGGTCCAATATACAGAAGTAGTAGTAGTATTGGAGTGACAATTCAGCTGAGGGGGAAAGTGGTATATTTGTTAAGGATATCTGCTTGCTGATTTACTTTCTGCTTTCCTTCATTAAAAGAATAAAAAGCAGTTGCAGTTATTTGCAGCTGCAGTCAGTGTCCGTCAGATGTTCTTTGCCCATCTTCCCTCAGTAAAGTTGAACTTAATGGTCAGATCACACAGTTAACTTCTACTCAAGCAAAAATTACAAATAGGTTTTATGGAAATTGAGCGTAGCAAGTAGATGTCTTTGGAAGCATTAGTGCTGAAAGAGGAGGGAGGACAGCTCTATCTTCATCTTTGTGTTTGACAATTCACATAGTAGTAGAAGTAGCAGTCAGATAAAGAATTAATATATGATACTGGATTATATGCGGTGCATGTTCCTTCTTGGTAAGGTGGAGATCCAGGGTAAATAGCAAGGAGGAAGAATATTGGAGTTGTAAGAGTGAGCATGAGGGATTTATTTTGAGAATTTGGAGCTGAGGAGGTAGTGAAGATAGATAATCCAGTCAGAAGCCGATTTCACTAGATGTGTTGTGCTGAGGAATGAACTGTTCATAAATGTCCAAGATTCTAGGTTAAGCTATTGTTTCTCAGTGTGAAACTAAGTACTTTCAAAATCTCACAGGTTTAAGGGATGTTTCATACTGGAATAAAGAGAGAAATCTTGAGTGTTGTTTTTCTGCTTTTATAGCAACAGAAACAGATTTCACCATCTTGTTTAAAAGCAGGATCTACATGTTCTGTGCAATTAGCTTGCCAAGATGGCCAGACATAATGAGGAATAATGCTTTCATTTCTTCGGTGTGATGTTTCTGGCCTTTCTGACCTCTTCTCTCCCATCTTGTTGCCATTACACAAAACTGGTTTCAAACCCCACATTTTTTCTGTTTATGTACCTTAATGAAAGAGGCAGCTAGGATTTGCTTAATTTCATTTAATAAGATAATCGTGGAATCGAATTTAAGCCCTCTTACCCTTGTATTTTTGTGTGAAGTTTTTTGTTGTTACTCTTGCTACAGACAGAGTGAATACAAAATAGCCCAGTGAGTGGGTTTTGCTTTGGTTACACTGTTTGACATGTATTTGTAGGAGATTAAGCTGGAATCTCCTGTATATACAACTGCCCCATCCTTTTAGACCTTCTGTAATATAAGTACAAAACATTATTCTTGCCTGAGAAGTGTACAGTAATATTTTTGATTTGGAGGCTATCCAGAAGTTGTAGACTTGTAGTAAGAGTGGTATGCTTTCCAGTGGTTAGGATGAAAACTTTTTAAAATTTACATATGCAGTACTGATTAGAGAAATGCCTTTGAATTATTATGTTACAAGCTTCTCCATATAATTTACCTTCCTCAAAAATCAATGCATACATAGATAATTAAACCAGAAATCAGACTAAGTTAGTTTCCTCAGTAGGAGGTGCAAGTAATTTTGCAACCTGTTTGTCGTGACTAGGGCTTTATTTTCTAAAGGTGCCAGCAATTAGCTGTGTTGATTTAGCTGTATACTTGGTATCAATACCTCTCTCTGTGCCTACAGAGTGATCAGTGTCACACTGAGTGCTGCGTGCTAGGATCTATCTAATGTAGTTCTGTAACACCAAGCCCAGGGGGGAATAGCAGCACGAGCAGCAGCTTGCTTTTGACAGCACAATGTCCTTGTTGCTATTGATTAGATTGTTCAGTGAAGTGAAAAAACATTGATCCAGCTTTAAACTGGTAGTTATATGATAATCCTGGAGATGAATGAGTATCAAGTGGAGTATTGCTGGGAGGAGGTGGCATGGGGGGAATCCAATACTGGTTTTCTTGTGTAACTAATAATAGACTAATGATACTAAAAAAATAAGATGTTTTATTGTTTAGATCTACAGAAAATTAAATGCAGCTAATAAATAGGAACCAGATCTTTCTGCACAACAGATGTAAAACCAGCTGTAAAGTTACATACGTCTTTCTCTAATTTCCCAAATCCCTGTTTACTACTACTCTCTGGTCTGGGCACTGGAAGTAATGCTGATATTTTCACTGGTGAATGGTTGGGGCATTGCTCTTGCAATGTTTTGGTGATTGGTGATTGTTTGGCACTAAGCTGCTCTGAAATAACATACTTATGTTTTGGAGCCAAAGTCAGTTCATGTTTAAGTCCCATCTTATCCTCCTGTTACAGCCAAAACTTATCTGTATTGCATTACTTTTTCTTTAGAGAGCTAACTTATTTCTTCCCTTTTTCTTTTCCTTCCTGAAATGACTCCTGGGTGATTGTGGGGTGGAATATTAGCTTTGAGCTGGATCTCCCAACACTTGGTCTCCTAATTCTCAGGTGTTATCAGGCTAACATGGATAAATAAGATGGCACTGCTGGTGTTAACATTTTCTGGGATTTGAGTCTGCTTTGACTTTGACCTTCAAATGTTTTACTTTTGTATGGGTTCTTCTTATGCTGCTCCCTTAAGGAATGAGGAAAGCATCTTGAATAGAAGGATGGGTCCTCTTCCCCAGTCATTATTATAAATACCACTGTGTATTGCTTAGCCAGTGTTTTAGCATAAGTACTGGAGAATGGCAGGGACTCTGTTCCTGGCTATGAGTGTTCTGGTGCCTGCTCAACATGGGCTCCAACATGACTTAGATTTGAGGGGTGACAGCATCTCAGAAGCTTGTGTTTGCAGACAGTGAACTCTTGAATCCTTGACACTGTCTGGCCAGTTTTTAGTGATGCGGTACTAGGATTAAGGGGCACACATTTTTCTTGCACTGTGTACTTATTTTCTACTCTGTAAAGATACAGTGGCACACAATTCAAGGAAGACAACATGCAAAGATCCTGCGTGGAGATCTCAATTTCTTTGTTCGGTGAGGTCCACAGAGCCTCCTTCAGCTATGTGCAGCAACTGTAACGTAGTTTGAGAAATCATGTTGGCAGAGCAGTCTGCAGGTCAGAAATGCCAAAATTAATCCTCCTTCTCTGTAGACTGTTGTTGTTGATTTGGGACTAGGAATTGTTTCAGGATATAACAAGTCCAAACTCTGCCGTACAAGAACATTGCAGCCTTGGATTTTCAGCACTATAACTTACTTTGGGCATGTCATGTTAATTAGAGATAATGATGCTAGGTTTATGGAGGCAAAAGTGATTTCATTATTACTCCTTTTCTACAAGACACTAATTCACTGTTTCCTCTTGGTGTGTTTCTCTACTGCTCTTTTATCTTAGCTATGAGATGTAATAGTCTTTCTCTGTCAACATTAACCTTCCTGAAACTTCTGCCCCCCCCTGCCATTACCTTTAAATTTACTACTAAAGCATGAATGATCGTGTCTTATGTTTACCCTTCAGTCTTGCTTGATACATCTTCCAATCAGATGATTGTGTACTTAATTGAGAAACGAGAAGTGGGAAATTGATTTAAGTGCTTGGCTGTAGCTGTCCTTAGTCTCAAATTGTGATGACATTGCAAGAGAATGTGGTTGCAGCAGTTGCCTCCTTTGCCTTATGTGTAAAATTCAAGGTATACAAACCTGTGTGAAATACGCATTTTCCCTTTCTCCTGCTTCCATGCAAATCTGGATATGAACTTTTTCTTTTGCCCAAGTTGTATATTTTGTTGCTCTAGCATAATTTGTTGTATGTTGTTGGGGAGCTTAGAGGACCATTACATTAGATCAATTTGGTATGTTAAGCCTGGACATTGACAAGAAGTTACTCAGCTGCTTTATTTCTAGCATCATGAAATTTTTGTAACTTTTGGTTTGTGGTTAGGTTGCTGGTGCTTAGATAGCAGTGGTAAGTTTACAGCTCTGCCATCCTCTTCCTCTTGCAGAGCTACAGCTGAAGAGCTACTGGGAATAAGGATTTGAAATTGTTCAGAAGGCCAAAAACTACGCAAAAGGCTTCGGTTCTTTGAATTCTTTCTTATGATTTTCCTTCCTAGAGGGGAGATGGGTAAAGTATTTAGAACAAAATAGAGATGCACTTTAACTTCCAACATAAATTATGTGTACATCATAATGTAAATGCATAGACAAATACTTTCTTATAACCCAGTGTTTTCAGCAGGTCCTTTCAAGCAATGGGAGGTGCACATTAAGAGATGCATACTGCTTTAAAAAGGTAGTTTCAAGGACAGATGTGTTTTCAAAAACTTTTTTAATGGGCTTAAGACTATTAATTACGAAGACTTAAGACTATTATTATTATTATTACATCCCACATTTGTTGGGATGCAGAAATATCTTTCTAGCATTAGTTACTCCACTTGCTCAAGTAGCATAAGATCAGCTTGAGTACTTTTGTCCATATAAACTAGTTATGCAGAGATTTGTCACTGTAGGAGACAAATGCTGGATGTTTTCAGGCCTGGGACCATATTTTCAGGACCCTGTAAAATTCCCTTTTTCCCTGCTGTGGTCAAAATAGAAAAGTGGGTATTTCTGGTGTCTTCCCTGGCCCTCAATTACATGACCAAATATTTTTATCATTTTTTATTTGTACTACACAGCCTGTGCAGTTTTTATGCATACCTAGTAAGCATTACAAGTAGGTTAAAGAGTTTAGTTGCCAGGTGATTGCTTCTCAAACTGAAATAATATGAAGGCATCTCCTTAAATTCTTCCTCATAAAGCTGAATGAGTGGAAGGGTCAGTTTGAAAAGTTGTTCAATTTTTTTGAGGTAAAGCAAGGTGTTGTAGTCTAAAACTGTAAATAGTGTGTTAGTTGGAGGGTGTGTTGTCTTAACAGTAGAATTGCTCTAGAATTACTTTAAAATACTAACCTGATATCTAGAGCAAAAGTGAAGTTCTTTCAGAGAAGTGATATTTGGTGCTATCTCTGAGCAGATCAAGTATGGATGAGTGCATGTAGCTTGATTCTGCTAAATCAGAGCACAGAATGAAGACTGACAATCGATTTTAAATTGCTTTATATTGCAAGTGTCCCAGAAACTCTTCAACAGTTGCTGCAGTCCTCTCACTTTTGTCTCCCGTGTACGTGGGAGTTTGGGGTGGGAAGAAGGTTCCATGTCTCTGTAAGCTTAGTCTTTAAACTGAAAAGTTCTTGAGGGTAACCACTGCTGAGAATGAATTAGTATTAATTTATTATGATATTTTCTCTGAGCCAACAGTTTTCAATGACAAGTGTGCTGGAGGCTTCTCTTCTTTTTTATCTCATACCCTTTGGGGGATACGTGTCCACACTGACCGTGACACAGTGACTCTCTGTGCAGAACTGGAGGCCAGCTGCATATTCAGGCTCACTTCCAAGGGATAGGGCCAGAGCTCCCAAGTGTTGGGTTCTCTTCAGTGGTATTTAAGTGTTGTGGGAAGAGCAAAGAACAGTCCTTAAATTTTGAGGTTTTTTTCTAACTGGTGATGCTTTTATCAGCTATCCAAAGACAGTATGAAAGGAGGAAAATTACAGATCAAAACCAGAAACTGAAGCTCTTCATTGAATTATTATTCTAACAGCTGTTTGTAGCTCTATGTAGATGCTTTCAATTAAATGTGGCTTACGAAGGCTGTAAAAATGCCCCAGTATATTGTTCAGAATTGTAATGGAAATAAATTTCAAGTAGGCAAATGTGGTATTATCTAATGTAGTAAGAGATTTATGCCCCTGTAAAAACAAAAGTTGCAATGTGGCTCTGACATCTTATGCAACTCTGTCAGGTGGTATCATTGTGATTTGTCTGCTGGTAGGTTGTGACTTTTGCTTCTGTTTGGCTTCAGAGATCTTAAGCTTTTAGAGAATGTGCTTGTGATGGTTGATACAAGGATTTATTCTTGAGCAAATTGAGAGGCTGCTCAGAGATTATTGAACCTCCATCCTTGTCAGTGTTCAGGACTCTGATATTGATTTGCTGTGTTTCCCTGTTGTCTGTCTTGACATCAATTTATGTTTTTATACTGAATTTATCTCCTTACATGGTGTGTCCAAAGAAGATTCACCAGAGGTGTTCTGGGGAAAAGTCATTCATCCTTAGAGATACTGGTTTCCAGGAGGGTGGATAGGTTTGTATGGGGAATACCTTTTCCCTCAGCTGATGACTTCAGTGTTCCATTATACTTTGATTCCACCTTTCCCCTCCAAGCAGTGCAGATCCTCTAGAGGATGCTGGTCAGCAGACCATGAAGATGCTCTGCTGGCTGGAGCATCTCCCTTACAAAGACAGGATGAGAGGGTTGAGCTTGTTGCACCTGCAGAAGAGAAGGCTCTGGGGAGAATTTATAGCACCTTCCAGTATGTGAAAGGGCCTACAGGAAGGATTTTTTTACAAGTGTGTGTAGTAACAGGATGAGGGGTAATGACTTTGAATTGAAAGGGTTAAGAGCAGGTTCAGCTGAAATGGTTAGAGTAGGTTTGGATTAGATATTAGAAAGAAATTCTTTGCTGTGAGGGTGATGAAGAGTTGGAACAGGTTGCCCAGAGAAGCTGGGGATGTCCCATCCCTGTGAGTTTTCTAGGATGGGCTTTGAGCAAGGTGGCCTAGTGAAACACACACACATACGCACATGCCCCGGTGGCAGGGGGTTGGAACTAAATGATCTTTGAAGTCTCTTCCAACCCAAACCATTCTATGATTCTGCAAATTCACATGAGTAGGGCAGATGTCTTAGTGAAAGTGTTGGTTTTTCCTAGAAAGCAGTGCTGGAATAGTGACTGTACTACAAGATTAACTATGGTTATGGACAGGGGAACATGCTTTCTCTCAGGAAACAGAAGTCTTAAACTGTAGAAAAATACTCCTGTAATGTACTTAGTCCTGAAGAAGGTAAGATGTGAAAAAAAGTAAAAAAATACTTTGCTTCATTCTGTACCTGTGGGTATTATCTGTATTTACTGTGAAGGAGAATGGTATCAGTGTATGAAACTAAAGTTGATGTTTTGGGGATATTACAGTGCTACTTCTTTCTCCTGAGCTTCTGGGAGAGAGATGGTGTTAGGAAACACCCTCAGAATCAAATATTAACAGCAGCTTTTGCTTACAGCTGCTATTTTCTCTCCTGGTGGTTTATGACTCAGAGCTGTTGTTTGCCTTGTTTTAAGTGTGGCAAGGGGCATGATACGTAACCAAGTTATTGATTCTTATCAGTCTTTTCCACCACTCTTTGAACAATGAACTTCAGTAAATAACTGTCAAACTTACCATTGTTCTCGTACGAATACTAAATCAATGTATTGCAATGATACAATTAAAAGGAATATAAATTTGCAGATTGTGTGGACTGTCACTGATACAGGATTTGGAGGAACCTTTTGAGAGCCTTTTTCCTAACAGTAACAGTAGAAATCCCTGACTTCCTAAATCAACACTTCTGTCGGTCTGCATAGACTTACTGTATCAGTTAGAGTGCCTTGGCAATTTGGGATTTGAATTTGTTTTCAGAGGGGTCTACAAGGGGGATTAAAAGTATATTATCAAGAAAAAAATATTTTTGCCGTTCTTTATATCTGACTTTCTTTAATATATAGTTTGAATTAATCAAGTATTAATTTGTTGGCAGGTTGAAAATGTAGATCTGAGACTGTTTTGGAATATAAAAGTGATCTTTGCTTGGTCTGAGTGCTACTAGATGTGTCCCAAACAAGAAATAAACCCATGGCTCTTACGAGGAGATTCCTGATCCCATATAAGTGCCACAGAATAAATTGTGTGATTTAGGTTTGTTTCTCAAGTTCTATCACACAATTTCCAGAAATAGTCTTTAATCTTTCTTACCTCTTTAAAATTAGAGTGGGAAGTTAGTTTCAATTGCTTGATTCATGTATTTTGGCTTTTAAGCTTTGCTGTGTTTTGAGTAATAAAGTTATACAGGGGGGTTGTGTGATATTAATACTTTCCCCTTCCTTTCTCCCCTCTTTTTCCTACTATCGTCATGTTTTGTCACTGTCATCTCTCTTCAAGTGTAGATTTATTTCTCATTCAAACAGTTGTTTTTGTTGGCAGGAGCTACAAGCAAGTCTGTGAAATTATGTAATGTCTGAAAAGTTATGTTCATGATTAATTAGCCTATCATGAAACTATTTTGTGTGTGTGTGGAATAACTAGATCATATTTTTTATTTATTTGGCAGAGGTAGAAGGCACTCTGGTCAGATCAAGGAACTTCAGAGTGCTTTGTATCAACTGTTCTATACATTACCTGTTTACATTTCGAACATAAATGTATGTCTTTTTTATTGGTCACTTAATGTGAACCTTGTTTTGGTTTTTTTTTTAAGGAAATGAGCTTGGGCTGCAGGTATTCCTTTTTTCCCAAATTGTAAAATTTATAGTTGTTTGCTTAAAGCTGAGCACCCTTTAAATGGCATACTCAAATTAAAATTTGCCAGAAGTTAAAAAATGGGGTAATGTTATTTCTGAACTGCATGGACATGAATGGTGCAGCTCTCATGGCAGTGGAGTCAAGATCTGAAGCAGAATTTGAAGTCTGGAGGAAACTTCATTATTTATGCTTCAGGGCTTTCTCTTAACTTCCTCTCCACCAAAAAAAAAAAAAAGTATCCCAGTGGGTTAGGTTATAATCTGAAAACTCAAAGGTTTAGATATTGAACCTTTTAGATGCTGATTTATTTATTAAGACTTCTTGATAGTAATGAAGACCTCTAGATTTTATTGTAAGCATCCAAGCAGAGAGAGAAGGAAAAGGCATCTTCTGTGGGCTGGGCTAATGAGAGGTCTTAATAGCCTGTTATTGAAGTAATCGTGTTTTAGATAAGTAGTTTTTAAGACTTTTTATGTCCTCTTTAAAACTTCGGATTTGCATCACTGAAGTGCTATTTCACAAATCCTTGCTTTTTGGAAATTTGAAGGAGATATTGTGCCCATCCTAAAGGTAATTACTCATCTAAACCAGCTTTGCAGTTGAAAATCACCATATGTAATTTTTTGTTTTCACTAAGTTGACGACATTGTTTCTTATGGTGTAAGTGTAAATGCTTAGTTGTAAGTATTTTAAATACTGGAAAGTTAAGGCATGAACAGACAAGCTGTAAACAGTCATTTTATATTTAGACTATTAAGAAACATTGTATAGTCAATCTTCTGAGTGTCTCAGGATCCACTGTCTGCTTGGCACTTCAGAGTGGTTAAGGGAGGTATTTTTCTCATATTAGCCTATATGGGAGCCTGAAATATGTACTCTCTAGGAATCAGAATTGCAGGCTACATTGCAATACTCAGATTTTTGTTGTATTTATCTGTTGATGCTAAAACAGCTGAATAGTGTATGCACAGACTGAAAAAGTGAAATATAAAAATGAGTTGTTTACTTGTCTCTTAGTCTTACAGGTTAATCCAGTCCTCAAGATTTTTCACTGAGTTATGCAGGGTAGGTATTGTCATGCTGCTTGTCCATTTCCATTGAGAATACGATATTTTCTCCTGTGTGTGAAGGAAGAGGCAAGGGAAACATCTTTACACAGAAAATTTTGTCATGAAGTGGATTCCTGCAGTGTGTTTTAATGAGTATATCATTGTCTTGTCACAGCCATGCTCCGCCCTCATTTGGAATTAGATCAAAAAAGTGGTTTTGCAGTTCCACTGCACAAGAAAATTTGCAGTGGAAGTAGTTGGAGTATTACTAGAGACAGTTTTGCTTTAATGGCCAAGGCCCTTAACTGTGGATAGTGCTGTGGGTACAGGTTATTTTATTGGTTATTTCTTTTACTAGATGGAAGCAAACAGGAACTGCTTCCTGTCAGAGTTGAAAGGAGATTGATTCTAGAAGAGTTTAATTTCAAACTTGGATATGGTCCAAGAGTGCTGTTAGATGGATTTGCTAAGTGATGATTTCTTAATTCATTCTTTCCCTTGGTATTCCCTTTTTTGTTGAAGTTCCTTATCACCTTCTGTAGGCTATCAAGCAGTCCAGTTGCTGTTCTTGGAGCAAAGCATAACTACCTTTGAAGCACTGTTTAAAAATCCCTCATGAAATTACAGCCAACAAAGCTGGCTGACTTAATGAACTTTGTTTTGACCTTTTTCCTGTCCTTTTTGTGTCCTTTTGCACAAATGCTGATGCTAGAATTCTTATGTTTTCCTTGAGTAGCATGGCAGTTCAATATTATTGGTAGGACAGAGCCTTATGGGCTTCACAGACTTTAATACTTGGAAATAGTGTAGAGGATAAATTGCAAGCAATGTTTGAGAGCCTCGCTGGATTTGTTTGTACAAGCCACACAATACAAGTTGCTGCAGTAATTTTTTTTAATTCCCCTTCCTCCCCCCCACCTCCCCCCCAATCTCCCAGCTTAAATGTAATACTTAAGGCAAATTTTAAGCCTCTTTCCTTTAAGAGACTTTCATTTGATTTTATATAATAGACCTACTTGAAAGTCTTTCTAAGAAAAACTGGTCTTCTGTGGAATGTTTACTGGCTTTGTTCTGAGCTGTTTGAGCTCTGGTTTACATCACATGTCTAGTTAGCAGTGCTTTCTTATATTCTAAGGGAGGTTATTTTACTTTATTTGTAAAATGACCTACAGTGGTCCAGTTCTTTAATTATGAAATTGCTTTTTGATTTGGTGGGGGTTGTGATTTCTTGATAATATGTCACTATTGAACATGATCTATACCTATAAAGAAGCAGAGACTGACAAAGCAATCTGTGTAATTTGCTGGAAGTGCCAGCCTCTTAGGTAACTCCTTGGGGTAGAGGGCTACTTGCTTGTTCACCTTTATTAGCCTCTGCCATGGGTTTCAGCACACGATCAAGCAAAAAATTGCTACTCTCCCAAGTATATTTATTGTATAAAATGCACTGTATGTACTTTACAGAGCTGGCAGATTTTCAATGGCTTTGTGTCTTGGGCAATGGCTTGTAAAGGTAAATGCCTGCAAGTGATTTCAGTGTCTTGGCTGTTGAGTAAACTGCTTTTCTTCTCTCAAGAATAAAGTTCAGTTCCTGTCAGGGGAAAAAAAATGGAGCTGTTAGCATTTCATCAGCTGTTTGTCCACATCCTCTTGCTTCAGAAAGGAGACCAGGAATTACTTCATTTTTAAAAGAATAAATAGATAAAGAAGTAGATTTTCATTACTCTGTAGCTCACCTGGTAGGAAAGCATCTTAGTATCTTAGCCAGTGTTTTTTACTAGATGGAAAGCAGTGACTGAAAAATAAATGGTCAATGGACAAGCTGCTGCCACTTGTTGCCTGTAAGAATATGATCTTAGCCATGTCATTTTTGTGCTACTTGGGCCTTGGAAAGAGAAGTGGCTGTGTTATTTACAGTGATGTAATTTATACTGCATTTGCTCATGAAATAATTGAGCAGAAAGGGTGTCAAGGTATATGCAGAAGTTAAAACTAATTACTTTTTTGTTTAAACACCTAAAATGTATACAACAAAACCAAAATGTGTGCACTCTTTATTTAAAGCTTCTATTTCCTAATCATATCAGTGGAAGCAACCTAAAGAAATAGTTCTCTTGTAATCCCATATCAGGTTTTGGCATTTGTGGCCATAATAATTTTGCTCATATTTTTCCCTTCTGTAATATGTTAGGTTATATGAGGCAACTAGGCAGGGTATGTTTTGACTTTGTGCAGAAATTCACCTACTTCATCTTGGAGTAGAACAGGGCTCTGCTTGTTTTATTTAGAATTGAATTTCAAACACTAGCCCAGTTTCAAAAAGCCCTTCTTCTGTATTTAGTAAACTGCTATTCAAATCTAGATTGTGCTGACAGTAAATTTGCCCCAAAGAGTAAACTAGATAAAATATGCATATGATCAATTTAATATGCAATTAAACATTTTCCCTGAGCAATTAGCATCAAGACAACTAATAATTATCCTGTGCCACGCTGCAAACATTATACGCATTTATGTAGGATGACTTTGGTAATAAGTTATGGATAAAAATATGCATATATACAAACATCTGAGTAAACATCATGGCAATGAAGCATATTCTCTTCATACTGGAGTTTATTTAATCTGGGTAAAAACAATGCATTTCCCCGAGGAATGTAAAAGTTGATATGGCCATGGGATCATGGTCTGTGAATTGCACCACAGCTTACCTTGTGGTTATGTACATCACCTGCTTGAGTCTAGTTGCAGTGCAGTAAAAGATAAAATTTGGAGTTGGAAAATGCAATCCCATTTGAACAACTGTATATGCATGTGACAAAACCCAGGGGATACCATGTTAGGGGGTCTCCTAAGAACATGAAGAAATTGAGATAAAGACATTGTGGAAATTAGCACGTGATGAGCAGGATGGTCAAAAGCCAGATACATAATGTGCTTTACCTCTAAATGAATACCTAGAAGTGTACTTGAAGGCAAGACTTGAAGGACATAATTTTTATAATAAAGAGTCAGTGTCAAATAACGAATGTGTGATGCTCTAAAGACATCTAGATGGATTTAAAGAATTGAGTTTTGAGGGAGTTGGGAAGAGTAAAATGTAGAAAAAAATTTGGGCTATATGAAATGAAAAGGTGTCACTTGGAAGATGTGGCATTCTTGTACTAGTGGTAGGTATGTAAGGAGTAATACAGTTTATGGATAATCTGCTTGGTTGGATCTGCAGTAGTGATTTCACTATGGTTGTAGAAGCCAATGGACTGCTTGGAGAGGGAATGAAGAATAGCAATCCTGTTGTTGGTATGCTTGAGGTTGCTTTGTGTGCCAGATTGAAGAGTGTAATTTAACAAACATAGGCATACAAAAAAAAAGTCCCCTTAAATTTTAAGTGTTATTGAAATATCTTCCAGATATCTCAGATGAGTCTGAAGACAGGAGTTATCTATGTCTTAGGTGTCAAGAAAATGGAACTGAGTTATCTTTATATAAAGTCTACCTTAGAAATGCATTTCAAATTAATTTCCCAAGGGTACCTTGCAGAAGGTGAAAGAAGGGGTCAAACCCAATTTTAATTGAATGTTGAATTGCCTACATGCAGTACCATTGTTGCATGGTCTGTTCAGATCTTTGTTTCATCTGTTTGATAGAGACAGCTTAGATGAGTATTCCTGAAGGAACTATATTGCCACATGTATTAATAACATAGCTGAAAAATGTTCAAATAACTTCCTTTTCTTAGTCTTTTCACTTCAAAACCATTGAAGATAGACTTTCAGGAAGGTTCAAGACTGCTTGGCCCCATGTTATGTTTACACAGTGTAGGTAATAGTCATCAGAATTGCAGGAAGATGCAAACAGAAAACTGCAGTGTAGATAGGATGTATTTACAGCTTGAGCTGTTGGTAACCTGGTAAGCAAAAGTACCTTGTAGTGGAGGATTCTGTAGCTGGTTTCTGATCTCAGATCAGATCAAGAGAATGCATAAGAGGGAATTTGAGGATTACCTTCTTCAAGCCTAGTTATATCAATAGCCTTGGCTACATAACTTTTTTTTATTTAAAACCACTCTTACTATTACAGTGGAAAGGTGAATACATTTTTCAGTTGTTTAGTCCCAGGTGCAGGACCAAAGCAGAAAACCTACAAATTGAAGAACAAATTCATTCCCATTCAGGAGGAAAAAGCTTGTTTTTTTCTGAGGTGCTACCCACAGTATGCTATTATTGACTAGGGCAGAGTTTTGTTTTATTTATAGTAGCTATTATAGGATGATACCTTGGGTTTGTGCTGGAAATGGTGTTGACAATGCAGGGATAGTCCTGGTTATTGTGGAGCAGTGCTCACAGAGAGTCAGAGCATCTTTGCTTTTCACACATCCCTGCCAGTGATGAGCCTGGAGGTGCTCAAGAATCCTGGAGGTTATCTAGGCAGGGCAGCTGATCCCAGCTGACCAAAGGGATGTTGCATACCCCAGAATGTTATGCTTGGTGTATAATGTGGGAGCAAGAAGGTGGCAGTAGGATACACCCACACAGGGTGATGGTGTTTGCCTTCTCAGCTGTTAGATGTGAAGGAGCCCTGCTCTCCTGGCAATGGCTGAACACCTGTCCTGGTGCATCAATTCCTTTGTGTGCTTTGCTTGTCTATGTGACTTTTGCTTTGGCTATTAAGCTGTCTTTGTCTCAACCCATGAGTTTTCCACTTCTACTCTTCTGTTTCTCTCCCCCATCCCCATGAGGGGGTGAGGAGTGAGCAGCTGTGTGGGTCTTAGTTGCCAGATGGGGTTAAACCGTGACACATAGAAATTAATGCAAGATCACAGAAGGGATACAGTTTAAATAAGTATCAGGGATTGTTGACAGAACTAGTAGCGGGGCCTACATGCATCCATGGGTTGTTTTTAGATTGACTTCAGTAATTCTGTTTGTCTGTTGGACTAAGTTGGAAAGTCTAACTTTTGTAAGTGTAGAGGCTTTATATGCATTCTGTTAAAAATGAAATCAAAGCCTCCAGAGCACCAGGAGTCTTGAGCTGTATTTTTCAGCTGGTGCTTTGCAGCTTTCTCTAGATGTCTTCTGTGCTTGCTTAGGGCAGTGGTTTTTCAACAGAAATTGGAATTTTAATATTTTTAGTGGAAATAAACTACAAATTAAACACAAATGCTGGTTGGCTTACGTGCACCTAATTAAGTCTAAGCATATCTAGCATTACTCTTGCAGTTAGATGGCTTTAGGGGGTGTGAATCCAGGAGGACATGAAGGGTTTTTAATTTACTCTCTTTGCATAATTCTAGGTATCTCTGATGGTTACCTTGTATATCACAATGCCCTTAGAGAGATATCCTTTCAAAGTATAGGAGGGAGATGTGAGCAGAGCAAGTCACAAAGCCACTGTGTAGTAAGGGAGTTTTATACAAAAAAAAGCACAAAAACCTGCATTCTAACAGTGATGATAATCTTTGGGAGGAAGAGGAGAAGTTTCAGACTGTAGCTCTTCCTCAATACACACCGTTTATGCAGTTAGTTGATTTTAAAGTGTAATAAAGTTCACAGCCTGGTTAGTCCTCTCTTTTTGGAACTGCCCTTGTACTGGCCTTTGCTTTGTGCTCTTGGGATGCATAGCTGCTACATTAAGGTTTGTAGCAGGTGTAATGTTTCCACACTTCTGCCTGTCAGGAGGTGTTTTTCATCATTTGAGTTAGTGTGCACTGTTTTACCATGTTTCACAGGCCTGTAAGACTAACATGGGAACTACTGGATAGTTAGCAAGTTGGTTTGAAAAGTTGGAGTTTAGTTTAACTTATATTTCCTGAAATTAGATGTTTTTGGGTTTTTTTCAGGTGTGGAACATAAACTGTCTTTTACACACACAGCATGGATGCAGGAAAGGGATTGCTGCTGCAAGTACTCTCAGAACCTTGTCTAGCCTGGGCCCTAGAGCAGCTGCTTCAGTAGCTGAGACAGAAATCAGTACCTGTTGCTGATAAAGCTCTTGCTTTTCAATATTAATATTTTAAAAACCAGTATTTAGAGATAGCAGTATTTCTTATTCAAAGACATCTTTTTTTCAAACCATAGTAAAAACAAAACAAAACAAAAAAACCCAAAAAAACCAAAAAAAACCAACAACAAAAAAACCACAAAAAAACCCCCAAAAAATAATTAAAAAAAAAGAGTGCAGATAACCCTCCATGGTGCTTTGTGAAAACGTAGGTATTCTGAGAAAGCCAGCTTGCTGCTTGTGTCCTTCCTAAGGCTGTAAATAGGCTGGGACCAGGACAGTGGATCTGTATTGAAGGTCATGGCAGATTCACTTTTCACTAAAATTTGCCCCTCTGTTGTGGTAACCCTGTAATTACTTATATGCTGTTTCTGTTCATAGGATAACAAAGATCTAATGTTTGGGTATCGTGCATACCAAAACACAAGGATGTGTTTTCCAGCAGGTAGTCAGATAATGTTGTAGTGGTTCTGAAAAGGTATGGAGAGGCAGTTGCAAATGTGAAAAGTTGAGGTTTTTGGTTTACTAGTCAAATTTCTTGGGAGTATGTGTGAAACTTAATTTCTTTTAATGTGTGTATAACACTTAATGAGATAGCACTTAAGACTGTAATTGTGTACACAGCTAATGCCTAACAGTTTTCAGACAATCTGTTTAAAACCTCAGAGTGCTATAGCAATGAAAATAGGAATCCTCTTGCTTTGAGTGAATTTATAGTTTTGGGTAACTTTGCATACTCGAAGATAAAGTAAAATTAAAAAAAATAAAGTAAAATAAAAACTTCTTCACCCTAATGTGATGTCTTTGGGGATGGGATGTTAGAACATGTTAAATGCTTTAAGAATTTCATGGTAACTATAAATATAATCCAATAAGCATATAAATCCCACAAGCACAGAAACTACATAGGAAAAAAATTGTTATTTTGAGCGGTAGTTCGGAGGCAAATTCTGGCATAAGGTAACAGAAGTGTGGCTGAATTTTTGCCAAGGGTTGATTTTGTGCAGGGGCAAAGCCTGTTAGCTTCTCAGAATGGATAGCTGTGAGTCATTAAAATAAACAAAATAATTTACTGGTTGCATAAATGACTTCTAAGTCTTTGCTTCAACATGGACACAGCACTAGTTTAACTAATGCTAACACTATATTGTTATTTCTAAATTAGTGATGATATGAAAGGTGTCATTGCCCATGACAGGGCAGCTGGAATTAGATTTTTGTCCTTACTAACCTAAACCATTGTATGATCCTTTATTTTTTGTGGACCAGTCAGAATGCAGAATATGTAGAGACTGTGAGCAGTAAGGATAGTGGGTCCTTAATGTTTCACAATGTGTAAACTAGGTCAAATAGTTAAAATACTTTGGGATTTTTGGTGGCTTTGGGCTGTTTTTTTTCAGTTGGTTCAATTACAAAGCACTTACTGAAGACACTAAACCAGTATTTTTAGTCTCTATCTGTAGCACAAATTTTTATTAAACATGGGTTTTATTCTTGTGTTCTTTACTGACTGAAATAATGAAGCTATAAACAAAATTTAGTGTACACATATTCATACATTTAGTGAAAACTGTTTCAAGTGTTAAAATAATCACAATCAGTTATTTAGAATAATTTTGATATGAAAACTATTGTGAAATTGGATTTTGGTGGTGTTTTTTGGTGATGCAATGTTGTCATACAGTACATGGTTTTGATACTATTTAGAGGAATGATGGGCTGCAGTTCTATGTATATTTTAAGGGATTGATTGACTATGGCAGTTGAATGTGTGATGCTTAAGTAAGTACGGTGCAATTTCTGCTTGGAAAGTAAAATAAAAACCCAACACAGGTGCTGAGTTGATGGTTTGTTATTGCTCCATGGTGTCTATTAATTTTTTAAAAATCCAGTTTCATGGCTGCTCTTTGTGAAACTTCAATTTCTGAATGCATTTTGGCATAAGGGATGAATTTCCTGTAAATTTCTTACTGCAATTGGGAATTCAGTTATTAGAACAAAGCAGTCTTAAATTTGAATGTTCAGTTTCTAGTAACCTAGCAAACTAAATTGTTTTGCAAGTTGTCATTTACCTTGTTTGCAAAATTAAAGGGATGAAAAATTCTTCTCGGCTTATTAGTTCTGTTGAAGCAATAATATGTTACTGGGTAAGAGTTATTCAGACCTCCCTTGTGTGACTCCTAAAGCTTTTGTAACGCAAATATTAATATTAAATATTAACACAAAAAGTATTACTGGTTCATCTGGTCCAAAATACTGCAGTGTTGAATAACCAACTTGAATAGAACTCCTTCCTGTAAGAGATGAAATGGAATTAACCTTCCTGAAGACTAATCAGTGTTTTTCAAAGGATATGTGCTGGCTGTATTTTAGAAGATAAACTACTGATGAGAAAAATTGATTAATTTCTCTTAGAGTTGTCTTTGATTAGGGTAGGAAGTGCATTGTTGTTTAGAATACGTTCTACTGCTGTTAATAAATAGTTAAAAAATTGCACCAGCCCCCTCAGAATTAACCCCAAACCCCCTTAGTTTATGCTAATTGAGACAGTTGTCAGCCAGAGCTAATGCTACCAGTATGAATTTAGGCTTGCTTCCACTGGGCAAGCTAAAGCAAATTGAAATGATGTCTTGTTTACTGAGCTGACAGGAGTGTGTGTGTGTATTCTTAACTTTTAGTAGTTGAGAGAGCACACCAGTTATGAATGTAAATGGCTTCAAAGAATATACCAGAGCATGTAAGTTTCTTGGAAACTTGTATATAAAGTGATAGGATTTGCAAGCTCTTTGTGATTAGTTTTGGTATGGGAACATCAGTCTTTGTAGCCCTGAACTGCCAACAACCTTTGTCCTTTATTTTACCTTCAGAAAAAAAAAAAAGGGGGGGTGGAGGGGGTTGAGGGCGTGTTTGAAATAGGGAAGTAAATGAATGTTGGCTAATGGCCATGTCTTTTCCTAGAGCAAAAAAAAAAAATATCTTGGAAAGATAGATGAGATTGTGGACCTGGATTTGAATGATATGTGAAGCTTTATAAATTATTTATCAGCACAAGGCTTTTTGAAATGGCTAAACCACTGTTACATCGAAGGGAAAGAGAATGGTATGGTTGCCAAGAGGAGATTTTTACTGGATTCCACTAACACAATAATCTGTCTTTTTTAATTATCTGTATTAAACTTTAAGTAGCAGTTAAGAAATGACCACACAATGCTGCAAAATCTGTTTGAATAGCTCTGGACCCTTTTTTTGCTGATAATGATTAGCATAGTTTATATATTTTGGGTTTTCTGTTAATATCATTTTGCTCCAGCTACATATCTGATAAAAGCAAAATGATGGGAAAGATATTGTTGAATTATATCTGACTGGCAGGAACAGTAACTAAATACCTTTCTTTTATCTTACTAATGTATACATTGTTTTTAACAACAAAAAAAAAAGTCCTGCATGTAATTGGTATTACCCTTCCCACCTATAGAACTACTGATCTCATTCAATCTCATCCTGCTAAAACTGACAACACCAATAATGCTTTTTTTTTTTTTAAGCATGACCATTTTTTAAAGCTGTTTTGTAACTTAAACAATTGTTTTTATCCAGCTAGTAATTTAATATTTCAGCTAACTATATCATCCATAATAGAGACCTTAGTAAGACAAAAGACTGTAGATGTCTTTTGTTCCCGTTGGTTATAAGAAGGTTACAGCAGTTCTCTTTTGTAGATGATGGAAGAGAACACATCTCCTTATTTAAGAAAAGTTAATCTATGTTTATCTTTCATGCGTATTCTTTGGGGTATATGAGTATGTCAATATTTCAGTAATTGGATTGTGAACAGTTGAACAGTGAGCAGACCTTCTGAAGACTAAGTTTTTAGAAAAAGTATGGTGCCTCAGGGAATGTTTATGTGGAAGTACGTGTCCTCCTCTTCTATGGCTGGGACAAATTTACCTTCCTGGTGTCAGCATTCCGACATTCTGACAAGCATACTGCTTGACTTAAAATGATCATAAAGCTTAATAACATAAAAGTAGTTTCAATGTTTCTGTGTTCCATTGTGTTAAGATACAATGGCACATCAGCATGGAACTAATTCTTTCACAAGAATACCCTTAAAAATAAGCATTCCCCACTTCCCAGATCTGAAATGGAATACAGATTTATAGGTCAAGTGAAGATAGCCTGCCAGCTTTCCAAGTATTGGGGCATAAAGAGGAAATGGAAAATGAAGGTAAAGCCAATAAACGATTGCTTTGATATGTTAAACTAACAGCATTGCCTGTCTGAATCTGGAAGCTACAAATTTGCAAAAGAAACCATTTTAAATCAGTTATAATGATACTCTCTGCTAGAAGGTACTCTGTTGTTTGACTATCCCATTTGGGAGAAAGAGTTGCATATAATTCTATTTGTTACAGACCTGTTTACAGATACTTGCATGTAGTCATTAATACATTAATATTTTGGATGCTGCAGGTTAGTATTTTCGTTAAAGCTCTAAAATGTAATGCAGAAACTATATAATAGATATTTTGTTCTCTGATAGTTTGTCATGTAATTGATAAGGAAGATAGGAAATAAATTTGTATCAATTCTTAAGTACTTCTCTGAAGAGTTCTGTGTATTGCTTCTAGACATTGAAAGATTTGCCTGTTTTTTTAATATGAATGTGTATCAAAGCTGATGGAACTCATCAGACTGGCATGGATAACTCTTGATCTGGTAAATCCAGTGCTTTTACCCTAAAATGGTAGTTTCAGATCATATTGTATTTCCAAGTAATAAAATATGTCTCGAATCTGAGAGTTTTTAGTAAGTTTGTTTTCTTGTGTGAAGGAACTATATTCATCTGTAATAAAATCTAGTTTACATCTTGATCTTTGAACACTGTTGGATTTGAAGAACAAGTCATTATGTTCTGGAGTTGCAGTTGTGTGGAAGGATGGTGTCCCAAGTTCTAATTTTTCCTTGTTTTTGTTAACACTACTCTTGTATTGGAGACATTTACATGAATTAATATACAGGGTGGCTTATTATGGGCCAACTTAAAGTTTATGAAATATGTTAAGATAAAAACTTCGTAACAAAGTTAGTAAATAGGACGTTTTCCTTGGCAATTAGTACGTGGTACGACAAATACCAAGTAAAAGCCAAGGAGGCTGATGGGTTGTGGTTTGGGTTTTTATGTTAGCTAACTGTCTGTTTGTTTTTAAATCTAGCCTCGAGCTGATCCCATCCCGATATGTAGCTTTTGCTTGGGAACAAAAGAATCAAATCGTGAAAAAAAACCAGAAGAGCTGTTGTCATGTGCAGATTGTGGCAGCAGTGGTAAGTTGGCTGAATTTACAATTTCGAAAAATGTTTATGTTTTAGTATGTCTTCTAAAAATTATTTTAAACTTGTGAACCTTATCCTCTTTGAACAAACTTAAAGAACTGAAACGAGGGGTACAGAAGAGTTTGCTGTTGTTTTTCTTGGTTTTGTTTGTTGGTTTTGTTTTTGTTTGGTCTTTTTTAAACTAGAATTCTGTCATCTATGTAATTAGGATAATTACAAGTGAGAGGTATGAATTCATCTTTATATCAAAGTATAGATCTCCTGAGTAAGTTAAGAGTAGGAAACCACACTTTCACAACACAAGAATTCAGTTTTTGTTTGGAATCTGTGTTGGTACTGAAAACTCAGATATCAAATGATGATCAAGAATTTTGCAACATTGCAGAAGTTGAGGAATAATCAGTCTTTGCTGCTGCATGTCTTGTGTATCCAGTTCATTTATTTATAAAATTATTGTGTTACTCGAGAGGGAATTTGAGTAATATTTCAGGTAACATACTCCATCAGGTGGGCAGCCTGTTATTTGTCAGGCACAAGATAATGACACTAGTGATTGCAGGTACCTTACTCCTGTGTGCTGCAGCAGCTCTTGCAGACTCTGTGGCTCTTCCTAATGCAGGTGCTTCTCTTCTCTGTGGTGACCAGTGCTGGGGCCAGAGGGAACAGCCTGAACTTGTGTCAGGGGAGGTTTAGAAAAAGCTGCTTCACCCAGAGGATGGCTGGGCACTGGAACAGCTCCCCAGGGCACTGGTCACTGCACCAAGGCTGACAAAGCTCAAGAAGCATTTGGACAATACTCTCAAGGCACATAATGCAACTCTTGGGGATGCCCTGTGAAGGGCCAGGAGTTGGACTTGGTGATCCTTGTAGATCCCTTCCAGCTCCAGATATTCTGTGATTCTGTAAATTTGGAGTCCATGAGTGTCATCATTTTGTAGGTATGCTGACCTAGCTATGGCAGTTCTCAAGACAGACTACACCAGTACTTGAGTAAAAACAAAACAGTATGGATAAAAAGGTGTTTTCAGTTAATCAGGATATGTTATTGACTGTCTGCTTCTCGATCTGTCACCCTGATAGTTGCTTTGTATTTTAGACAGTGTATTTTTTTAGTATATTTTAGCCAATTATTACACTCTGAAATAAGAAAATTACTTTCTTAACCCAGTATGCAACAGCAAACTCCATAAATTTTAATTGTCTTCCTTTAGTGATTTATAGGTCTCATCTATTTTCAAATCTATTTTCTGATATTTGCAAAATTAATACTTGGTTAGACTCTGGTGCACAGAGCTTACATTAATCAGGTGAGCTTAGATATTGCTACTCTTCTGTTGTGTAATAATTCCCTGGTGGGTCTTAAGACACTTTAGAACTGGAAGTCTTGACTTTCATGGATCAGCTTCTATTTGAATTAACACCGATACATTCTCTCTGCCTCATTAAGACTAAATTATCTTTAATTAGTTCCTCAGATGTATTAGATATAAGGAATGAAATGTTGAGACTGCCAATCAGTTTGCTGGATGGTTAAACCTTAGCTACTGATGCCTAACTAAAATAAAAACCAATTTCAGTACAATTTATAAATAACAAAACTTCACTCAAGTGGAGTTTTATTGTAATTGGATTTGCAATTTTGCACATTGCAGTGTATCTCAAAGCTGGTCTTGCTGTCTAACAAATAGAAAAGAAATTGCATGTTGTGCACAGCAAGCAAATTGTTCAGTTGATCAGAGATAAAATTGCAGTGCCCACTACTGGCATGTCTGTTTTCCCTTTTTGCTTTTGTGTCAAGTGGCTTTTGTCTTTTCAGGTAGTGCTTCTGCATTCTGAAAGCAGTAACTAGCTGGATAGCTTCATGTTTTTGTGGTATTTGGGAGGAAAAAGTATTTGGATAGTAGAAATGAAAGGCACTGCAGTGTCAGTTGGCACAGATGGCTTTCTCAAGAAGTGAGATGAGGGATGTCAGATGAGAAAGCAAATCCCCTTACAAAAGCAGACATAGTTCCTCTTGGTTTTGGTTGGGTTTTCTGTTGGGTTATTGTGTTTTTTTTCCCTCTCCTGCTTTTTCCCAATCTCTTGATTTTGAAAAATCAATACACTAGAGAACTGGAATCGAACTCTGCTTCTATTTTTCTAAACAAGATGTGCAGAAGCAATTAAAGAGCTGCTGCTGACAGATTTTTTTTAAGTGTTTGAAGTTATAGAATGAGGAGGGAAAAAAATGAGTGACTGGAGAATTATAATAAGTATTTTTTTAAAAAGGTAAAAAAGCAAGAAGTAGAATACTTATGGATACTCTCCTTTCAAGTTGTATGTTATCCTGAGGAGGCCAAGAGGGTTACTGGTCAAAGATGGGTAGAGAAGGCTGGAGAGCAGAGCAGCAGACACATTGGACTCAGGTCAAGAGGAATATGACAGAAAATGTTTGGAAAAAACTGTGCAGAGATCACTTTCTAAATGAGATTTAGGGTATGCTTTAGTACTAATAGAATATAGAAATTGTCTCAATTATTGCTGTCTGTATAAGGATTTTGGGCTTGTTGGATAAAATGAACTGCTAAGAAGGCTGCAGGTAGAAAAAACTGGTATATCCCCAAGACAGGTGCACTGGCCATCACTGCTCATAGCTAAAGTCTCCCTAAATAATAATAATAATAATAATAATGCTTTCTACCTAAAAGATTCAGACATGAGTTGGGTTTGGTTGGTTTTTTGGGTTTTTTTTTTTTTGTGAATTATCTTATACAGTAGTTCCCAGAATTTGTGTTAAAGTTAAAAATAACTGGAGATATTAGCATACCTAATTTAGCGCTGTGTTTAATTGTAGTCACTGATCTAATGCTTGTTCTTTTAAAAGACTGGCTTTTTCATCAAATTCTTTAATGAATAAAAAAGGCTCAGCTTTGTTGAAGAAATTGCTTTCAATCACAAAGGGATGAGACCCTCACTTTTGACTTCTTATTCTCACCTATTTCTGGCACATCAGTGTATCACAAATCTGAACCATTTCTAACACGGATGAACAAATTGTGAAGTGTTTCATTTTAAAGTAGGCCTGTATGTATTCCTGGTGAAATTTTCCAGCTTGCAAAGGTCTAAATTTCCAGTAATTTGGTAAACTTGTCTGATACAGTAAAATATTCGTGCTGCTGAGTTTTAAAAGAAAGTCACATGGTGGAACCAGGAGAAATTACCAGTTTAAACACTTCAAACTAGTGTTGGAAACCTCCTGGAGTTTTTAATTTCACTCTAGATTACTTAGAGCTGAAATACTGTAAATTTGGAAGCCAAGAACATGCTTTCCTTCAACTCTCAAATTGACAAAAAACTAGCAGTAAAATCAGTTAAGGGCACGGTAACTTCAACTGACTACAGAAATCTGTTAAACTACAAAATCTGTATAACTGCTATGACTGTAGTTAAATAGAGTTCCTTTTAAAACTGAGACTTGTTGGTTACCACTTAATGTCTGGTTGGCATTACCCTATATATGCTATTGTTACATTTGCACTATGTCGATTTGTGTTGAAAATGAATAGTTTAAGTATTATCAGCTATTAAAGAACAATACCGTATGTTATTTTGAAATCTAAAATTTTCTGGGCTGTCTCTGTTAGTGCATACCTAGAAAGGACAGTGATAATACACAGCAAATATGTAGTGATGGTTCCCATTTGTACCCTTCCAGTTCTAGTTACTTGTGGCTCAAGGATTTGGAATTGCAAGCAGCATCTTCATGTTTAATACCAGTGGAATATTTTTCTTGAATTTTTGTTTGATAATAAAATCTAGCACTTAAAGAAATTTATTAAGCTGTGTAATTGCTTGAATGAGAAATGTTCCATTGGTGGATAAGAGATATAAAGTAATACAGTTACGCCTAATTTGTTCAAGCAGTGGTTACCAACCAGTGAGAATGGATGTTCCATATGTTTACACATTGCAGTTACTTACTTAAAACAAAATTAAAATCAACAATTTTAACTGCAACTTACTTGCTCCTTGAAATAAATCACTTCTGTGCAGGGAAGATAACTGGAATTAAATATACTTCCATGGAGGTGATTGATTTATGACTATACTTTAATGTGTTAATAGAGTTGTTAAGTCATAGTTGATAAAATAAGTCTTTATGTGATGTTGATTACTAATATCAGCCTCTCTGGGGGGGTTTTATTGAATGGAACATTATCTCATTGAACTCATCTCTGTGGTTATAGTATATTTGTCATGTTCTTGAAAGTGCATGCTCAATTTTAACCACAAAAAAACGTTGGTAGATTTTAAACTGTGTGCTAAGAATCAAATGGTTACGCTTTTTCAATATCTTTCTGAAACTGCTCTTTGTATTTATTGTTGATTGCTCCTTACTAATAGATTATATCCCTGATTTTATTTTGAGAAAATGCACAATTCAAGTAGTTTTCAATAAAAAATGCACAGTTTCAAAGTTTATTATAAAGTCACTTAAGCCTTGAATAAATAGAATAGAAGGAAATAAAATCTGAAATTGTCACTTACTCAGGTGGCTTTTGCATTCCAGTGCCTCAGCCCATTAGAACACAAAAATAGCACATGTTCATAGATTAGATTGTATTTTTATTTATGGTGTATCAGCTCAGTCCTGGACTGAGAAACAGTCAGTGGAGAAAGTCTGACTCACTGTGACTACACCACTACCTAGAAGAAAGCACTTATCCCAACTCTGACAGAAGAAAACACCTTTGATGCATGCCACATCACTGCAGCCATCTCTAAGTGCAGCATGGCATCAGGGATTCTTATCTGACAACTTCTTTGTTTATGTTCTTGATAGATAATTTCTATAATATCTTGATAGATAAATTACTATCATAAAGTGTTTCCCTGGGAAGGTTTATCCCTTCCTATATAGCAATGCTTTTATCCTTTTTGGATTAAGGGTACACTCTGAGGTTGTTGAAGACATGAAAAAATCACTGCCAGTATTGCCTAAGGTGTTGGATGTGCTCAGTTGTCAGGTATCTTCTGTTAATTGGAAAAGTCATGTAGGCCTTCAAGGCTACTGTAAAAAAAGGATGGTCCTGCTGAGGAATTTTTGTATTTTGTGGAAGGTGATAGTTCAACTGCTCTGCACCCACCCCCTCAATTTTAAACCTTGTATTGCAATATGTTTTCCTTATGCCTATTTCCAGATTCATTTTTTCCCTTTTTATTGCTCTGAGATTGTTCTTTGTGTATGATTAAGTAATAAGTTGAAATAAACCCATATAGTTTGGCTATTCAGTTTCTCTGGTAGATACTTAGTATAGTTAGAAAAATAACTAATACAGTTTTATCTAAAGATTTTCTCTGTTTATTTTACACTGCTAAGAAAGGGGAGTGTACTCAAGTTTATAAATATACTTTTTTCATAACCAGTTACAGTTTAATATGCTATGGAAATTACCTAGTGAAAATAAAAAGTTGAGTTTTAGGTGCTTATGTAGACCATTCACTGGTGTCAGTTAGAATAGAAGTCAATTTTCTACCTGTCTTCGTGAATGGGTTTCATGACCATTATTCTGTATATTTGTATGAAGTAGATGAGTTAAATAATGTGTTGCAAAATTCTGAAAGCAGCTGGTGCTTGCAGGGTTCTGGTGATGCTGCTTACATCATGCTGAACTTCACAATCAATCTAACCAATCCTAAATCTCAAGTTCTCAATATCATTTTGGTTTTTTAGGACATCCATCATGTTTGAAATTCTGTCCTGAGTTAACAACAAATGTGAAGGCCTTGAGGTGGCAGTGTATTGAATGCAAGACGTGCAGTGCGTGTAGGATCCAAGGCAAAAATGCAGTAAGTTAGACTTGTTCAGTGTTACTTGACCTCTCTTTGTTTGCAGTAGCTTTATAATTAGCACATCCAAATGCAAATAATTGATGTACAAATTCAAGCAATGCTGTATTAAGTTTTTTTTTTTTCCTTTTTCCCTTTCCCCCCCCCCTCCTCCCCCCCCCCCCCCCCCAGGATAACATGCTTTTTTGCGACTCTTGTGATAGAGGGTTCCACATGGAGTGCTGTGACCCGCCACTATCCCGAATGCCAAAAGGTGATCTTAAAAATCCTTTCCATGAAAATACTTTCGTTTGCAATCTTGTATTAAGTGACCAAAACCTCTTGAGCATGTGATTTTCATTTTTCTTTTCAATAATAAATAGTATGATTTCATTCATATTAAAGGCAGGTTTTTTTGCCATGATATGAAGGTTTTTTCCTCAGGAAAACAATAAAGGTCTGCATATAGTTGACCAGATGAATTCACTGTGTCATGAACTGTTGCCCAGTTTATCAAAGGTGAAATTTTATAAAGGCTGTTTAAATGATTGGAGTATACACACTGACAAAGAAGTCCTTGGAACATGTAGAAGAGACTCTTCTTCATGCCTTTTGTAGGAGTAATTGGAAAAACAGGCAAACAAAACAAATGCATGTGTCTTCAGGTTCTCTAATCTCTAGATTGCTGACCTATGGCACCTCTCTCTTTTCCTCTTACATCTTTATGGGTTTCCCTATTTAATCTTAAAGTTACATTAAAGACTGGCTACAGTTCCTCCCCTCCCAGTCCCCAGCCTTATCTACAATAAATGTTTAGACATGGCTATCTAATGTTAGAAGGATGTTAAATTCAAGTTGTGTATTAAAAGAAATATATCTTGGTGTGATGTAGTATATTCTTTGGCATGCTTTAACCTAGTGGCTTTGTAACACAAATGTAAACTTTATACCCTACCTTAGTTGTGTCTGGAGGAAGATCTAGGTAGTATAAGGAGGGACAAGCTAGAACAGAGATTCTTTCAGGAACCTAATTGCTCATAATCTTTCCGTGATCCTTGTTGTCTCTTGTTTCCCCTTTCCATGAGCACTTTGCTTTTAAAAATTCCAGCGTATGGCTAGAGGTGGATCACTTTTTTTGTCTGCTTTCCCTTCCCTATGTCCTGTTCAAGAGTTAATTTGCTGACTTTGTATATACTTTGTATGTATCTTGGTATACACCTGCAGTACAGATTAGATAAACTGTGTACAACTAAAGTCTTTTTCCTTTATATAGGGATGTGGATTTGCCAGGTCTGTAGACCAAAGAAGAAAGGGAGAAAGCTGCTTCATGAGAAAGCTGCGCAAATAAGGAGACGATATGCAAAACCTATTGGACGGCCGAAAAATAAATTAAAGCAACGAATGTTGTAAGTTTCTCTTGGTTTTTATTTCTTTAGCTGTTTCTGAGAATGTAGTCAGAGAAGAGTTTGATACAGGGTTAAGGACAGTTTTTAGCTCTATTTCAAGTTGGTGAAAATAGATAATGAGTGATTTAGTCTGTGCCTTTCAGCCGAATGTTCAATAACTTCTGAATTATAGTAGGTGCTTTTGGTGTCATGTCAGAAGGTGATAAAAAAAATACTGTAACTTTGTTTTTCAGATCCTGTAAGTTTTGAATCAAAAATTGTACCTATAGCAGATGCAAATAAAACTTCTGTATATAACATATGCCACTGCTGTCTTTTTAGTGTAGCTTCAAATAATTGAAGTACCTACAGAATACAAAGTGGATAATATCAAGCTAGTTATTTACAACTTCAGGAGACTGCTCAGAGAGCTGTTTAATCTCAATAAAACCGTATAAAAATTACTTTATTAGTTAATATCAGCTCACAAAATCCATTCCAAAATATATATAGTAATATATATTACTCTACAAGTAATAGAGAAGTTATGGTTTCAGCAGTACTTTGGAAAAGATTATTACTTGAATTCTGCTGTAAAGCTGCCACCAGTTACTAGGAAAAGAGATTGCAGTTCCTCTTGCTTCTCAGGACTGTGTTTATCTAAAACAAGAGTGTACTGTAATTTTTTTTAGCATCTGTCTTCCTGGGAACACTGTAGTTGGATATTGTAAGTCTTGGTTACAGGATTGTTTAAGTAGCGTTCAAATACCCACTTGACATTACAGTGCACATTAAACAGGAACAGATTCTCTGTCAGCATATTGCCCTCCATCATATGTTCATGTCCACATACACCTTTTTTCCCCTATTTAAATATTATTTAACTGTTTGGCTATGTCAACAGAGCAGCTCAAAAGCTTTCTGACTCTACCAACTACTCATTCTGTACATAGTGACATTCTTCTCTACAGTTTGAAAACCTGTCTTTTATTATTCAGAGTTGCATGGTAACTGCTCTAAAACGTTGCATTTTGCAAAACAAGGATTTTTGAAGCCAGTGGAGTCCACATGGGAAAATAGAAGGAAAAGTAATTCCAGTTCCAATTGACTAGTGCACTGGCCAAGTTGATGTACTTGATGCTGTGCATGTTGCTGTATTCTCGCTTGCCTTTCTCTCTGCTAGGATCTTTCATCTTGCTTTTATGGTTCTTGTCCTAAAGTTGAATGTGTGTGGCTCTAGGAAAGTAGTTCAGTACAGGAATAAAGTGTGACACTACACGAAAGTAAAAGATGTAGTTGTACTGGCTGATGAGCCCATGCTGTTAGACTGGGTGAAACACTGTACTTCTTCATTCTCCTCCTGAATAAATAGCTTAGGAATTTGAAGGTCATAGAGATTTCTATATGTCATTGTGTGTGCATAATAAAAATATTCCTTATATCTCTAGCTATGCCCTGGGCTTTAGTTGTACCTCTGGTTTTACCCTTTGAAAACACATAAACCTTCAGCTGAAGGTTAGGGCTCTCTTGTGGTTCAGGAGTGGAACTCCACAGCTTATTGCTACTGCCAAGACTCTCCAAACCACGGGCTGCTCACTTGCTTCCCCCTCCCCTTGCCAGTGGCTGGAGAGGAGAATTGAAGGCACAAAAAGTGAAGATCCAAGTTGAGATAAGAACAATGTACTGGAAACAGCATCTAGATAAGAAAGCAAACAGTAACAGCTACAGTACCAATAAAAAAGTGTACAAGATAGGCAAAATAATTCACATGTGATTGTTTGGAATGGTGTTACCCAGCTGCTCCCTGCTTAACTGACTGGAAAAAACCCTCTCTCCCTGGAAGAGAGTCCATTTCCCTGCCCATGAGGTGGTACAGAATAATCTCTCAGTCCTGGACATGTTCCCCCTGGTTACTGTAAAAATTAACCTTGCCCTGACCAGAACCAGGGCTAGTTCTAGTACAGTTCTGCCATCATTAACTTCTCTACAGACATGCCTCTGGTTTGGGTTCCCAATGGGTGGACTTAGCAGCAATATCCCCCCCCACACACACTAATTTTGCTTCTCCTCTTTTGTCATACATGTAATAGAAAGGTTGGAAATGTTATGAGTGTTTTTGTGTTGTGTTTTGCTGTTGAGATTCTGAGCTGCAGCTTTTAAGGTGAGCGTCATGCTAAAGGATTTAGAGGTTCTTCTAGTATTTTTGTGAAGATTATTCATATTTTCAGGAAGGTTTTCTTTGTAGTACGTGAACTGCATGAGCATTTTACAGGAATACTTGGGAAGCTCTTTGTAAACTAAATATTTGCAATACTGCCAGCACATTTCTATTACTTCAGTGTCTCCTATATAAAAACAAAGTAATCTTGTTTTGAAAAAATAATGGTCAGAGATAGAATAAGAGAAGAGACTCTTCCACATGAAATCCTGTTTAAAAGTGATTACAGGGTATGGAAGACAATAGTGTCAAATATAAAAACTGTGTGGTCACATGAAATACAGGAAGGTTAGCCAATGCCATTTAGTTCTTTAATGGTACAAAAAAAATCTGTCCAGTAGTACTGGAATAGTTTTTTGCCTGTTGACCATCTGTAGGAAGCCCTTCACAGGCAAATTACTGTGTAAGATTAACTTAAACCAGGTGTGTGCTGGCCTCTGGCACTGCTGGTGATTACCACATCTGGTACTGAGAATAAGTTTTGTGATAGACTTATGTGTGTGACACCAAAGGACTCAAAAGACTTAGAAGTTTTTGGTTTTGTTGCCTCTTAGGAACTAACCAAATTTAAGGATGTGTGGGTGGAAAAGGGGACTAGTTCTTAAACTGGTGGGCCCTTGGAGGTCAATAAGTCAGATGGTAGCCCTAGGCTGTGGAATCCCTAATTAGAAGTAACCTGTTGCAATTAATTACTTCAGTATCTCAATTAAGGGGAAAAATCTGTGGAAGAAAATTTTCTGCTGCCAAGTAAATAAGCTAACTTCAAAGAGCAGGATGGAAAAGGGAATAAAAGAAAGCATGGGATACACAACTGTGTCGCTTTGTTTGGCTTCGCAAACTGATTGTGTGTCCTGATAACTATTTCTTTTACTGCAGATAGTTTCAAAAGTTCTGTTTCTATATGCTAGAATATACTACTCTGCAGTGTAGTTCTCTCTTCAGTTATTAGGAACTAGTTAAGCCTGTAATTCTGCTCTCACAAATGTTGGCTTTTGGTATGCCCTTTTTCTTCATAGTGTTTAAGTAAGATTCACCACTCCGGTTTTTCCTAATACCTTCCATATCAGGCCTGATTAGTTCATGGCTTTTCTACAAATGCACTTCGGTTATAGTCTTGCTCTTTCCTTTCCTTTGCTATTTGTAGAGTTTCTCAAGGGTCTATTTCTTTGGTTTTGTTGTAATGCTCTTAATAAACTTCATCGTTTGGATTTTAGCTCTTTAGTGGTAACTTTTACTGCCACGTTTTACATAATCCAACAAGAGTGTGGGGAAAAAGAATAGCAGTTTCTTGAAGATTGACTGTATTTCTTTAAAGGATTAATACACTTTCTCTACAGTTAAAGCAAATGTAGTGTGAATTTAACTGTTTTGATATCATATTAACACTGAGAACATTCATCTCCTCTGTGTGTACAATAAACTCTATGGTGATGGAGCTGTTGTACAAACATAGTGTAATGATACTTTTTCCAAAGAAGCTTTGCCTTGAAGTATGTGAGAAAGCTGTATACTTGGGAGATCTTGCTATGCCAGCACTTATAAATGGTGTGGACTGTCTTTTAAAGATAACAGGGGGAGGGGGGACAGAAAGGAGAAGAGGAAAAAAAAGATGGATGTGATGTCATAGTGTGAAATGTATTTCCAAAGTTTATGTCTTTAAATTTCTTTAAAGATTTTAAGTACAGTAACCTAGATAACTTCTGTAAACTATAGTGCTATTTGACAGTAAAGATTTTGAATGCTGATTTTTATTTTTCAACTTTTTGCATAGGTCTGTAACCAGTGATGAAGGATCCGTGAGTGCATTCACAGGAAGGGGGTCACCTGGTAGGGGTCAAAAGACTAAAGTCTGTACCACACCTTCATCTGGTCATGCTGCATCTGTGAAGGATTCAAGCAGCAGATTGCCTGTTACAGACCCCACTCGGCCTGGTGCCACCACCAAAATCACCACCACCTCCACCTACATATCTGCCTCTACACTTAAAGTTAACAAGAAAACCAAAGGTCTCATTGATGGCCTTACTAAGTTCTTTACACCATCACCTGATGGTCGCAGATCACGAGGTGAAATAATAGACTTTTCAAAGCACTATCGTCCAAGGAAAAAGGTCTCTCAGAAACAGTCATGCACTTCTCTTGTGTTGGCTACAGGTACCACACAAAAGCTAAAACCTCCATCCTCTTCACTTCTACCCCCAATCCCCATCTCTGGTCAGAGTCCCAGTTCTCAAAAATCCAGCACTTGGACTTCTTCTAACTCCCCCCAAAGTTCTTCCAGTCAGCCAAGCATACCCTCCTTTAGTAGCCTTCCTAGCAGGAGTCAGCTAAAGGGACTCTTTGATGGACTCTCTCATATCTATACCACTCAGGAACAGTCTCGAGAAAAGGGTCACTCAAGCTATGCACCCTGCAAGCATTTATGTAGTAAACCAGAATTGTCTTCCACATCAACATCTAATAGTCGTTTCTATGGAAAGAAAGAGGTTAGGAGTAGGTTTATGTCTCATGCCTGTGCCTGTGGATGGGGTGTGTCTAGAGGACATGCTTTTAAAGCAATTGCTCACCTCAAGAGAACAGCTTTCTTTAAAAAGCACAGGATTCTAGGCAGATTAAAGTATAAAATGACCCCTCAGGTGGGGACCCCCTCACCAGGGAAGGGGAGCTTGACAGACGGAAGGATTAAACCTGATCAGGATGATGGTAAGCAAAGGTCGAAGCGCCAACCCAACCTGCGTCCCGTCCAAAACCAAAATTCTTATCGCATAGGCCTTAGCTATTTCTTCTTGTTCTTACTTCACTTTCATACAAAAACAACAAAACTTTGACCTTTTATCTAATGCTGACTAAATCTCCAAAACATTTTTGGTTGTGTTTTTTTTTTTTTCCTGACTAATACCACACCACTTTATTATTATTTTTTGCATCTGTAGTGACACTAGGAGCCCCAAATGCCTTCATAGTGTTGCTTATGGCTGTGTAGTACCGCATGAGTAGCCACTTGTCATGCTACTTCCTTGTTCTTCTCCTGCCGTTCCTGTGGCAGTAGTGCTGTCATCATGATTGTGTGCTGTCAGTGCTTATAAAGATGGGCATTTCAATTCATTTCCCTCTGCTCCATTGCTTTTTCATGAACAGTTCCATCATACTACAGTCTCCACAACACTTCACCTGTACTGCTGTGAACTACCTTTTTATTACTTTTATTTAAGAAAAAACATTTAATTTATAATGTTTGAATACAGACTTAGCTTAGCATTAATCTTCAAGTTTTAAGGGCAACTTTTCTGCTCTTTTTGTTTATTTTTACCTTCCAGAGTATAGTGGAATTTAGCAGGTGGCATAGTTCTAGCAATAATATATGCTCCATTTCATGAGGTTCAAAACTAATTTAGTAGAACTCAACTATAAAGGCTTATACAGACAGACAAGCAAGTACAAAGAAAAGCAGCTCCTGCAGCAGCAAGCTGCAAAACAAGAAGGGGGGGTGAAGGGTTCACTTCTGTTACTTAGTAATCCTGAATTTGGCTAAAATGGGGAGTTCATAACAGCCATAGTTGCAAACCTGTTTAGTAGTATCACTTTGCTAATGCACATGTAACCTTCATGTCTGTGAATAAACTTTTTGCTGGTTTTAAATAACAGATACTGAAATCAAACTAAGCATCAAACAAGAAAATACGGATGTATTTCTGTTGGGAAGCAAGGACACTGTTACCCAGGAGGATTTGGAGGTGTTTAAGCAGGCCCGAGAACTTTCCCTGGAGGTAAGACTCGTGTTGCACAAAATATAGTAATTTCTGTAAATAAAAATGGAGTTAATTTTCAGTCTCTTCATCTTCCTTTCTAATATATTCCTTTGAATCTAATGCATCCAGCTTTCTGTGAATTTTGTTTGGGAGACACTGTATATGCAGATAGGAGACAAGGCATCATGCTGGAATGGATCAGATGATAAGTGACACTTAAGATAGATTTTGAAAGAAATACTTGAGCATTTTGGACACAGGACTACAGAATCAAACATAGAATTTAAAAGCATCTGACATCCTGGTCAGGACTGAGAGGATATTGGTTAGTAAGGATGTGCCTAATGATTTCCTCTGCAAATAAAGCAGATATTCTGAAAAGCTAAGTTTGTCCCAGTCTGTCTACTACTGCTTGGTAGAAAACCAGGTTTAGTGAGTTCATAAATTCATTTACTGATTAGTTACCTCACTTTGAGTTTAAATACTGTAGACTCTATCTGGCAGTGATAATATTTGAGCTGAATCAGACTAGTGAACCAGACTAGTATTTTTGTGTGTGTGTGAAATGAACAACCCATGTCTTTGAGAACCTGGGTCAGAGGGTGGGTGAATGTAATGTTTCAATTACTTCTTTCTTAAAATGGCGTCATAAATGGCTGTGTGTTTTTCAGTAATGGAAGTCACTTAGGTTTAGTGTACAAGAACTGACATTATGCAGTGACTTTTTTTACAGTCTTCATTCAGAGCATGTTAAGCGACAAACTCACATTGAGTTTAAATATTCTGTTTCATTATTAGCTTGTACTTCTATTTCCTCATGGAAATAATTCCCACTACTTGCTTTCTTTATCTTTCATATGCAGTCCCTAAAAATATTAGGTGTAAGGTTTCTAAAAGTTGACATGGAAATTGCTTGGTTTTCCCCTCCTTTCTTACTCTTTTATATTTTGCCAGTCCTTTAGAGCCTAGCAGTCATTTTCTGATGAGGTTAAATGCAGTATTATAGCTGAAATCAATGTGTTAGCATAGTCTTGACTCTTTGAGGTAAATTCCAGTTACTCTTGAAGAGTTGTGCCAATACCTTTTCTCTCATTATTTTGACAAAAGCACAGTTTTGAGTTTGCACCAGAGTTATAAGGACATCATCACACTACGTGCTGGGGGAGAATAGAACTTGACGCTCTTGTGCCTGTTCTTTGGCTGGGCTTTTGCTCTTTGTGTTTTCTATTTGCAAACTTGGTCCTCTGTCAGGATTTAAAGAGCTTAAGCAACTGATTTGATACTTCAGGTTTCTCGTGCTTTCAGTGGGTGAAATTGGTTATATAAAGTTTCTTCTGCTTTTCTGTAACAAAAACTTTTTTTTTTAATTGCATCTGACAGAAAATTGGATGTAAAAACACTGGTGAAACAAGTGGGCGATACCCTTCAGTGATTGAGTTTGGAAAATACGAGATCCAGACCTGGTACTCTTCACCTTACCCACAGGAATATGCAAGGTAGCAAGTTGTCAAGATTGCCATACGTGGTTGGCATTTTTTCTGATGCGAACATTACAACTTATTTTTCCTCATTTGTAACTGTGTATAATTTAAAGCCTTTAAAAGTACATATGCTTTTGTAATTATAACTGAGAACAAGGATTTGTCATTCTTTTTAGCTAGTTCTAAATCAAAATGCAATAAAAAGACTTTTTCCTAGTCCTGTAAAAATGTCAATGTGCAGTGTGTATGGTGTGGTTTTGTTCGAGGTTTATTTTTATGGTTTTGTTTTGTTGGTTTTATTTCATTTATTTATTTGGCTTTGTCTGGGGATTTTTTGATTGATTGTTGGTTTTGTTTGGGTTTTTTTAACCCTTGCGATGAGGTATGTCCAAATTCTGGCCCTTCAGACAAATTACTCTTGGTTGTGGTCCAGTGTTTGTTAACTAACTTTTTTCTAAGGACTAGAGGAGATGTCATGCTAAGTAAGTAAACTCAAAGGAGGCAAGTTGTGGCAACAGCATCTCATTTGTGACCGTCTTTGCAAGGGTGCACCTTGGAGTCAGGCAGAGAGCATGGAATAGTACATGTGCACAGCAGATCTCTGCTGAGTTTTGTGTGTGCTAAAAATAAATATTTTATTAAATAATCCATTGTCTCTGTGGCACATGGGACTCTGTTTATCAAGCTCTACTACTATAGCATGCCACATGATCTGTTCCAAAATGCTGTTGCGTAGTGTTACTCTAAACTGCCTTTTGTTAGTGTGGAGGGAATGAGGGATATATTATATATCCATCATATATAAATCAAGGGCTAAAAAAGTGTGGAGAGCGTTTCCATTTCCTATTATTACCACTGCTTTTGTAGTATTATCTTTTTATTTCAGTTTTGCTTTTTATTCCGTCAATTTATATCATATTATCAAAGGGTGAGGTAGCTATTCCATCAAGTAAATTAATCACAGACAGAAGCATAATGATGGCTAATTATTAGTATGAGGCTAGAGTGGGATGACACTGTAAGAGGCACTGTGGCTCTCAGCTGAGTGCAGTGGGATTACATCATTGGACAAATAGTTCATATTACTTTTTACATTGTTGAAGAACTTCCTTGGGATGCTGGAATAGTGCAAACCATGGCTGTAATCCCAGGATGTGCTAGTAACTTCAGAGCAGATGGAGGTTATCCTCTGCTCTAAAACTTTGCAGACTAATAAATTTCTAGAGCAGTCTTCCACTGCTTCAGTAATTCAAAAATTAAGGTAAGTAGCCATAAAAATTACCAAAGGGAGTGGTTTATGATGGCATGTAGATCACAGGGCATATGGGTTACTTGTATGTAATCTGAACTGGATCCTCCCCAGAAAAGTACACTTGTCTGTGTTGCCTGTGCTGTGGAGATGTGTGGAAGGGAGATGTTTTGCCTATATGTGAGCTTTTTGGGTTGTTTTGTGTAGTAAAGTGGTAGTTTAGGTGGAGGTGAGGGGGTATAATCCTACTGGAGTTTGCTGTCTTGCCCGAGTATTTGGAAGACAGTGGAAGAAAAGTCATCTCCAAGCCTTCCCCAGATGCAAAATAAGGAAAATTAAAGGGAATGAGATCCCCTGTATCCTGCTTTATGCTTCCTTTATATATATTGGGACAAGAAAGATGAAATGCGTAGTGTTACTACTTCGATGGAGACCACAGCAAAAGCTGAGGTGTAATGTAGGAAAGGGGAAGTAACTGAGATCTGCCAGAGGCTGGACCACAAACTGGACAACTCTATTGAATATAGTTCCACTGTGATTGATTGATTGATTGAAGCTGATAATTTCTTATTTTCCTTTTCTCATGACTAGTGTGTGAATGTTTAGTATTTCACTCTAATGTTGTATTTACTTACTTTGTTATGCTTTAGCAGCATGGTACCTTATATTTGAAGGAAAGGATTTTTCATTTCTGGTAACTTTGTTTACAGAATGTAACTAACTTTTTATGTAAAATATCTTCTTAATTTTCCTACAGATTACCAAAGCTTTACCTGTGTGAATTCTGTCTTAAATACATGAAAAGTAAAAATATTTTGTTAAGGCACTCAGAGAAATGTGGCTGGTTTCATCCTCCAGCCAATGAAATCTACAGAAGAAATGACCTTTCAGTATTTGAGGTAGGTAAGCTTTTGGAAAATAGCCAGTTTTCCAGGTGTTACAGACCAGCTGTAGAACTAGTGAAAACTTTAACATGCTTAAATACCTCCTCGGAGGATCTTCCTTTACTGCAAAAACAAATCTCCAAGAAGAATCCAAGTTGAGATTCTGCTTATGCTGTAAAAACAAATCCATCTTCCCAATTCTGTTCTACCCTGCCATGTTCTCTCATGATTCATACTTTACTCTTCAAGATACTTGACTAGCATGAATCTTAGGGCTTCCTTTGCAGTTCTCACCTTGGATTGGTTTGCCTTTCCCTTCTCAACAAAAGTAGCCCTTGACACCCATTCATTTCTGTCTGCTTGAGTGTCTTGGGTGTAGGGAGAAGACTAATCGTAATGTAGGTGCTCCCAAAGTACAAAACCAAGTAAAGCAGCTTCTTGTGTGTTCTAAAATCACAAAAGTAGCTCCTGAATGCTTTTGCCTTTTATTCGGATGTTTGAGAAACTTGTCCTGGAAATATAAAAATTTCCATAACCTCAACTTTGGATTTATTAATCTGTGTTATCCTTTTGGGAGATGACTTCTTTTCAGTGTAAGGTTTTATGGATATCCTGGACAAAAGAATTCTGTGTTTCTAATAGCATACCTGCAGTTATTAAAACCATGCCTTAACTTTCGTGTTCCAGTTGCTCAAGCATTCTTACAGGTATTAATAACAGAAAAGGCTGGTGGGGTTACTAGGACTTCTTTTCTTAACAGTGCTGTTGAGATGCATGTGTTGATAATTTCTCTTTAATTGTAGAGGTCATTCATATTTTCAAATTGTTTAAATGTCTTTTGTGCTTGGTCATTGCCATTATCTGTTCAACCAATGGTAAATGCAGTCTTCAAGTCCTTTTTAAAGTTAGAACAAGATCTTTGTACTTGGTTCATTTGATTGTGTATGTGCTTAAAGACTTGTTGTAAATAGACTTACCTCTTTTCTTATCAAGAATGAAATTGCCCTAGTCTGTTTAAAATAACTTGATTTTCTCTGTTAGCAGTGTTAAGAACTGTGGAGCATACAATAGGCAAAGTGTGCTTTCTCTTTTATTTTTATTAACTACTGCTAACATGTAAATGAAAAAAATTTAAGAAAATAAAGTAAAATATAGAGAAATACTGAGAAAGGGAATGGGGAGGTAGGGGACTCCTGCAAAAAACACATGGAAAATGAAGTATTGCACAAGCAATGTCCCAACTTTTTCTCTTCTGCTTTTATTCCCTTTGTCTATTTTGAGTGCTTCAGTGAGCACTTACGTTAAGCCTTCTGAAATAAATGTAGTTGGTTTTGGTCTTTTTAATTCAAAGGTTAATGTCAGTTGTCACTGATTGCTGTAGAAACTTAGTCATTAGTTGACGTCCTTCTTCACAGATCTTTACAAGCATTCTGTGCAACAATTTTCTTTTAGGCAGAACGAAGAGTTTGTGGCTTCTTTCATGCTTTGTATTTTTGAGAGAAATGGAAATAAGTTTGGCATTTTGTGATTTATGTACCTCTGCCCAGAGCATGACTTTGACAGATTTGAGAGCAGACTTTGACATAGCTTACTACTATGTTGTAGCCAAGCAACTTTTGACAGATGCTTCCTTTTGAGCTTGCTGTCCCTCATTTCTCCGCTTCTCACATTTAAAACTGATGAACAAGTTGTGTTTGCCTGAAATTTAAGAAGATTTTTACATTTCTGTGCAAATGTTCTTGCCGAGAAAGCTCACATAATTTGTATTTTCAGGCTTACAGCTTACCCAGTGGAGATTTCTGCTTACTTAGTGTTCCCATTTAATTTGCACACTTGGTAATAAGTGTGAAAAGTAATAAAAGGCATCTGGACAATGGAGTGTGCTGTAAGAGAGCTTGATGTATTCAATTGGCTCTTAAGAGCTGTGTGCAAGTTTATCCCGATTCCTTTAGGAGCAGTAGCTATTCACTGGATGTTTTTTCTTCAATCCTCTTAATGCAGCTATACTATTGATGTTCCCTTAAAATCCCTAAATATATCCAAAAGGATGGGTTTTGCTTAGATTTGTAACTAGGATTCTTACTCAAAACAGATTAGAATAGAAGATGGCTTCTTTTTCTGCACTGTTCCTATCATTTCTCTCTCTCTGAATGAAATACAGCTACTGTCATTATTTAAAAAATCAGTACAGGCAAACCGTTCTATTAAGATTATTTCAAAAATGTGTTGCCTTTGACTGAGCCTTTCAGGAAGTACCTAATTGATCTAGGAAATCTGCATTTGTGTCTGGCTTTTCTGTAGCTGTCTGAATCACAGCTTGACTCTTTACACTCCTAATATACCTAGACTAATTGTAGTATTTAGCCAGGAAATTTACCTCTCTCGCTCAATAGCATTTTTGCCTGGCATGGAAATTTTGTCTTGTCTAATTTATCCAAAACATTGATGTGATTGTTATGTAATTTGCTACTCATTTATTGGCCTTACACCTTAAAGTTTCAACATAATATACTTCTTTGTTTGGGTTTTTTTAAAAAGTTGTACTCCACTGCCTTCTAGCAAACCACAATTTAATGCAGTTTTAACTAGCCCATTTTTATCTGCTAGTCGTACTCATTTTCATTCCAGGAATAAAGTGAAAGAGGTAAGTGTGTCTTGAACAATTAGAAGATGAAGTTACTTTGTTTAATAAATCCAGATACTCGGAGGTTACTTAAAAATGCAAGGTAATTTGCACCTACTTCTTAGAATTTCTTATTTAAGAAGAAATTGGGGCATTTCTCTCTGAACCTAGATGTGTTCTGTTTGTTTGTTTATTGTAACACCATACTGGTCACGTTTCCTTCTAGGCTATGATTGATTCAATAAGTTGTTTTGTCCTAACCCGTTGGTGTCATAGAAATAACTGCATCTGTCTTGCTTTTCCAGGTTGATGGAAATGTGAGCAAAATTTATTGTCAGAATCTTTGTTTGTTAGCTAAGCTCTTTCTGGACCACAAAACCTTGTATTATGATGTTGAACCATTCCTCTTCTATGTCCTTACAAAAAATGATGAGAAAGGCTGCCATTTAGTTGGATATTTCTCTAAGGTAAAAATCTTAAAAGTGGGTTTATTTAATATTTGTAATGTCCTGCTCTCCTTAATACTTCTGCCAACAGCAAAGAAAAATCAGAAGTTGGAAAAAAATAAGCTTGAAAGTCTCTGTAAATCTTGAATATTATGTGTATTGTCTCAAATACATTGTACTTTCTTTCCTCTGACTGATGCAAATTCAGAATTCGTTCAGCCACATGGATGGGGGTAGGTTTTTTCTTGTTTGGGGCTTTTGTTTCTTCATTTGTTTTGTTTCCAGAATTTGTTGTGGCTTCAGTTGAATATTTAAATCTTTTTCCTTCCCCAGCATTTTTGCATTAGTATGCCAAGTCTATCTTGTAAGAGTTGCAGGTACTTGGAATGTTGATGTGTTTTCATGGCTTGACTGCTGGCAGTTCCAGCTGGCTATTTAGATGTAAATGGGCAGTGATGTTGCTCTCTTGTGTGCAGTCTGATCTAATGCAGTTACTTGCTGCTCCCATGTAAGAATGCATTACCTAACTTCATGGTGGCTGCCTTGTTTAGAGTGGATGTCTCAATTGTGGCTGCCTTTAAAGTTATAGATGGCTACTATTGACAAAAATAATACTTAAGTAGACTATCTTGACAAAGATAACCAAGAAATATGGTTAGATGTGCCTGCAATGGGAAAAGCTTCCATTATTGTCCATAATTTGCCCCTAAGGGATGTGTTGAATAGGTACAGTTACTCAGAAGTCCACTACTTGCTGATTCTAGTATTGCTACCTCCTATTGACTATATATTTTCTTTCTTGATTAAGTGATTTGTGGGAAAATAGTAGTTAGGAGAAGCCCAAAAGTCTTGTCAGAGTACCTCGATGTTATACAGTAATCTCTTGGATGTTTGGCCACATCCTTCCCAGAAGTGGGCCTTGCTGGAATGAAAGTGACACAAATTACAGTGGCTTCAATGTCAGTCAGAACTTCCTATGACAAACATGTCAACTTTTATTTAGACAAGTATCTTCTCCATTTATTTAAGGTGTTGCAGCTTAAGGTGAGTTTCTTGATTTTTGTTCCTTATCATAGAATGGTTAATGTTGGAAAGTACCGTTGAGATCATTGAGTCCAGCTGTTACCCCAGCACTGGTGTGGTCGTTGGTGTTCCCAGATGGCCCCATTGACAAGTATTTTGAACATTTCCTGAGATGGTGATTCTACCACTTCCAGGAGCAGCGTGTTCCAATGCTTCATAACCCTCTCAGAGAAGAAAGTTTTCCAACATCCAATCTGAACCTTCCTTGGTGCAACTTGAGGCCATTTCCTCTTGACCTCTCACTACTTACTGGGGATAAGAGAAAAGCCCAAGTAGGACATATCCCCAGCCTTTCCCTCCTCCTCCAAGTGGGTCACCCTGTCATAGAAGGAGATCAGGTTAAACAGGCAGCACATGCCTTTCATAAAACCAAGCTGGCTGGACCTGATTCCCTGGTTATCCTGCATGTGCCATGTGATGGCAGTCCGAATGATCTGCTCTGTGACCTTCCCCTGGCATAACAGGCCAGGCTGACAGACCTGTAGTTCCCCAAATCCTCTTTCTGACACCTTTTATTTGTTTTACAGTTGCTAACCTCCAGTCAGCTGAGACCTTTATGGTTAACCAGGACTGCTGGTAAATGGTGGAGAGTAGTTTAGTGAGCTCTTCCAACAGTTCCCTTCGGCTCTGTGGACTTGTAGATGTTTTAAGTGGCATGACAAGTCTCAAAGCATTTTCTTGTGGATCACAGGGGCTTCATCCTGCTCTTTTTCTGTCTTCCAGCTCAGGAGGGCTGGGTACCCTGAGTACGCTGGCCTTGCTGTTAAAGACTGAGGCAAAGAAGGCGTGAAGTACCTCACGCCTTTTCCTTATTGTTGTGGTTTAAACCCAGCTGGAAATTAAGCCCCATGCAGTCACTCCCCTCTCCCCACTCCCTCTGGTGATAGAGAGGCCAAATGCAGAGGTTGTGGGTTGGGATAACAATTTCCTGGAAATAGCAATGAGATAAGAAACAGCAACAATAATAATAATAACAACAGTGTATAAAAGAGGGTGATTGCATGCAAAATGCTCACTGCATCAGAGGTGACCTACTACTCCCCCCATATTCCTGCCCACCCCCAAAAAGCCTGAGACAGTGAAAAAAACATCGTAGACAACCCTCCAGTCAGGAGCAGCAGCACTGCATTGCACTGCTTGCCACCCACTCCTCTGGAAAAGGACTAAAATGTCTGTGGACCCTCCAATAACTGTATTACCTCCACCTGAAAGCATACCCCCTTCTTGGAAGTGGAGAATTCCTTACTTCCACTCCCAGTGATTATGTGTGTGGGTAACAATTTTTTTTTTTGTCTTGTATGCCAGTGGCCAGTTTGCATTCTAGGTGTGCTTTGGCCTCTCTAATGCTCTCTCCACAAAAACTCATGACACCCTTGAAGTATTTCTGTTGCCTGCCTCTTCTTCCAAAGGTGATAGACTCTCATTTTCCCTGAGCCTGAGACAAAGCTCTCTGTTCAACCAGTCAAGTTGTCTCTGTGTGCTCATCTAGAAGCACAGGGGAACAGCCAGCTCCTGTGTCTTTTTAAATTTCCTTCTTTAAGCACTAAGTCTAACCTTTGTGGACTCATTTGCCTTGCAGAACTGCATCCTAAGGGACTTTCTCAACCAGCATCCTAAACAGGCCAAAGTCTGCCCTGTGGGAGTCCAAAGTAGCAGTTCTGATGACCCCCCTCGTTATTTCTTCAAGAAACAGAAGCTATCATTTCATGATCACTGTGCCCAAGATGACCTCCAGTCATCACATCACCCCCAGTCCACTGTTGACAAGCATCAGGGCCAGCTGTATGCCTTCCCTTCTTGGCTCACTCACCAGCTGTATGAGGAAGTTGTATTCCACACACTCCAGGAACTCCTAGTGTCTGCTTCCTCTCTGCTGTGCTGTATTTCCAGCAGACATCTGGTAAATTGAAGTCCCCTCAAGAACAAGGGCTAGTGATCGCAAGACTAACCCCAGCTGCTTATAGAACAATTCATCTGCCTCTTCATTGTGGTTGAGTGGTCTGTTCCCACCAGGATATCTGCCCTGTTGCCCTTCCTTCTGATTCTTGCTCACAAACTCACAACTCTTTCATCACCATGATTAAGCTTAAGACAGTCCTTAACGTACAAGACTACCCCACTGCCTCTTCTTCCTCACCTATCCCTTCTGAAGGGTTTATAGCCATCCATATCAGCACTCCAGCTGTGTGAGTGATCCCACCATGGCTCTGTATGATGGCAACTATGTCATAGTTTTCCTGCTGCACAGTGGCTTCCATTTACTCCTGTTTGTTGACCATGCTGTGTGCATTGGTGTAGATGCACTCGAGTTGGGTGATTCAGTCCTGCTGCCTTTTTTTGGGGAGCAGCTCTAATTCCTGTATGACCATTCTCAGGCACTTCCATGGTTTCTAACACATCAGTAACCCTTGTATCCTTGCTGCCACATGGATATTCGTGTCCTGCCCTTACTGAGGTGGCAGAGTTAAGGATGTCATTAGCACAGCTTCCCTCAAACACTGGATACATTTTCTTCTTCCACTTCACCCCTGTTGCTTGTGGCCAGTCTGTGTTGATCACAATGTGATCTGATGATCACAAATATAATCACCACCAAAACGTAGGGAAAAATCTTCATCTCAAATTATTGCGTGTCATCCATGTCTCCCCACTCTTTTTGGAAAGAACAAGTGTGTGTTGCGGTCTTGCTGTCAGAAATGCTCTGGCTTTTCTTACCTGGTTATAAACGTTTTGCCAGGTTGTGGACTTCTTACTAGCAGTAGTCTTGAGAGTTTGGGAAGCATGTACAGAGAAGATATTTAACTGTGTTCTAGAAACTAAGAAACCTTGTGAAATATGGCTTGGGTATTTGACAGAGTATTTGGGAATGAACGTGCTGGCATGTGATCCTGTCATGTCATTACTGGTCTAGTGTCATCTTGTATGGAGGCTGAAATGATAACTGGTGTCTTAAACTATACACGTGCTTACCACAGCTCCTTGTCAGTTACACTGACCTGGATATTTCTGGCTGCTTTGGTTTCCCTCAAAACTGCCTATTGCTGATTTTTGGGGTGTAATCTTTTTTAAAGGTAACAAAGCTCATCCTTCTTACCAATAAACTGAAAAGAACCTATAAACTTGTATAGTTAGAACAGCTTCCTAATCTTAGCTTCTGTTGTCTTAAACAGTCAGTGGGGTATTTATCTCCATTGCCTGTATATGGCTTATTTCAGTCTGAAAGCTTTTGTTTCTGAGCATTCTGCCTTGATTTGTGCTCTGCTGATAAGCATCTAGCTTTGAAAAACTTCATATGCTTCACGTATAACTTCTTAGTACTGCACATATGGGGCTCCTCCCCTGTACCCTAACCACATATTCAGAGAGAAGTTAAAAAAAAAAAGGTGAAAACCTGCAGGCACTTAGTGTAGCAATTATAGAAAATACAACTTCACCATGTGTATGGATATTGTATTCCACTTTCATATCCTTGAGAGAATGGTCAGTGAAGCATGAAAGTGTTTCCCTCTTCGGTCTTTTCTCGTTTACTGTATTTAAACTTTATTATGCTATTCAGACAATGTATTCGATTTTTAAGATATCAAGTGGTTAACTAATTAAAAAATATTCTGAAGGGTATGTTTGATACTTCTTTCTTAAAATTAGACATTAACGTGGAATTATTTGACTTCCGTACTGAACCCATGCATCTGTTCACCTTATTGGGCTATTTTACAAGGACAGTAGCAGGTGCAAGCAATTGCCCACTTCAGCAGTGCTTTGACATACTTGATCTGTTTCTCCTTCCCACAGGAAAAGCTTTGCCAGCAGAAGTACAATGTCTCCTGCATAATGATCATGCCCCAATACCAAAGGCAAGGATTTGGAAGGTTTCTCATTGATTTCAGTAAGTGAAGTGTTTTATTTACACTTGTGATCCAAGGAGCTGATGGCTGTTATATAAAAATGTAACATATGAAACTTTATTTAACTCACTTCTGTTTTTTATCAATAGATAATGGGATTTCTGTTTATATTTACATAGGATAGAAAAGCTCCCTGAAGTGAAAAACTTAGTGCTGCTCTGTTATTGTACTCGAGGAAATTGAGAATGGATCTCTCGGCAGTAATATTAGCTCACAAAGCTATTACCCTGAATGAATTGTCTAAATTACTTTCCATTTTGCTTTGCTCATTAGTATAAGAAGAGGCAATTATTTGTGATTATAGCTAAGAAGGTGTTAGTCTGAGGAATTCTCTCCATTCTAATATTTCTAGTTTGTATCTTCTTTTAGTAAAAAAAAACAAGCTGTAATTGAAGAATTGCCCCATGAAAGAAAAGTATTTTGATTCTTGTGTTCATCATTTTCTTAGTGAAAATTGTTACCAGAAAGGGTGTAGGTGTTAGTGGCTGTACATGTACTTGCTGTTACATTTTCCTGAGGTGTCTGACCTGTTAGAAAACTTCAAGAACACTTGTTTAAATATAGATTTGTTATTCCCCAAATCCTTAATGTACAATAGAACTCAAAACAAAATTATCTAAGGAAGCTTCTCAGCTGAGTGTCCTCATTACTACTGAATCCATCTTTCTAGTGTAATTTAGAGGGAGGATGATAAGGAGTTAGTGTATATTGTGTGTGGTTGCTTTGCACTATCATGTTTTATAAAGCACTGTAGAATTACATGATGGTAGAGATAGTTCAGATAATAGGATTCCTGCCCTGAAGGTATATGCAAGAACATTAAAATGCAAATAATAATACATTGCAGTATAACAGCAGGACAAAGACAATCATTTGTAACTGTAGAGTTTTCAAGTTCTGTGTCTTGCAGTGTTGTACCCAGCATGACTGTGTTAGAGTGTATAAAGATACTAAGTATGTCCCATCATTGCATGGCTTTATAAACAGCCTTCACTATACCCTTGTGCATTAGGTAAAAATGGTTCTGGACCACTTAATCCACCACTGAAATGTAGCTGTCACTGGAGTGGAACACAGCAGCTGTTCCACTGTGCGCCTTCTGCAACCTTTTAGCAAAGGCTGAGAGCTACCACATATTTCTGGATCTGTGGCGAGAACTTTAAGCTAGAAATTTTAGGTAGAAACATTTTAGGTAGGAATTGACCCTGTTTTAGGATTAGATTTTTATTTATTTTTTTCTCAAAAGGAGATGAGGAACTCTTTAAGTGGGCACTAGCAAGTGCTTCCAAGCTTTTCCTTTGTTTGTTACTCTGTGGTCTCTCTCTTAAAAAAACCCAAAACACTCTGAACAAATGTTATTCTGGTTGAGTTTGCAATGGTTATAAATACAAACTGAGGGCACAGCCATGACACATGTGGATTTCGCAGAAGGTCTGGGTTATGAGTATGTTGTGTCTCTCTGGGTGTGTGCTCTACTACTGTGCCTTATTCTGCTCAGTCTGGGAAAATCAGGAAGGTGCTCTGGCCTTCTTGTCCTTCTGGAAAAATCTGGAAGCACATGGGGTTGTTTGGATCATTAGGTTTTATGTGATAACTTGCTTGGAGTTTATCTGGTGCTATTCTTAGGCCTTCCCTCTTTGCACACACATTCAGATCACAGGTATGGGCTGCAGCTGTACAGACTGGGCACAGGCCAGAGACACCACACAGCTTCTGCTCTGGCTACCAGACTGCCCCCTTCATGAGTACACAGGCAGTCCTTCAGTATTTTTCAACAGTCCCACTTTCCCTCTATTTCCTGGACAGAGGTTCCCTTAAGGAACAGGAATCAGACTGTTTGATTTGCCAACAGAATGAAGAACCAAGACATGACTGAGAAAAGTCTGGCTCTGTACTGTGAATAAGGTGCAAACTACCTGAAAGGTAGTGAGGGAACTGCTTGTGGCTCGTTTTCACTAGATGGAGAAAGGAAGGGAAAACTTTCAAGGCTAGTTCTCCTACGTTGTATTTGTATCTTTTATCAGGGGGGAGGCTGAATGCCATGAAATGGTGGATAGCTTCATCTGAATTAGTGACCCCAAAATCTGTCTTTTTACAGGAAAACCCTTCAAAATCAATTATTTACTCATTTTCTTGGAATTTGATGTATTTCTGCCTTGTGACAAGCCTCAGTCTTCTTTGTGCTGTACTCTTTCTGTTCACTTGTGGTCTCCTGAGAATAAATTGCTCTAACTGGTCTGAGAAGATATGATATAAAACCCTCCAGTTATTATTCTAAACTTTTACAGACCAAGTTTATCATAGTTTAAAGCATTCTTTGCCAGTTACATTATCTAGACTGTCATGTTCTCATAAAGTCACAGCAAGATAAATTTTATGCTCTGAATGTTAAGTCTTCATTTGTTATGTGGGTAATGCTTGTAAACTGCTCTATTTTGAAATCTGTGAAGCAGTCACTGGTACTTGTCTTTTTTTTAAAACGGCAACCAGAACAGTGTTTAGACTATAATAATAAAAATGTAACTGAGCAAGTAATTTTCAGAAAATGATAGTTACAAACCACAGAAGGGAAGATTTTGGGAACTGTGTGCAAGCAGTTGACTGCTCACATTATTTTGTATGTATCTAGACACTTGATAGGCTGGAAAGAACGCAGCCTTTAAGCCACTACACGACTTCTGCTTTGTCAGCAGTCTGCTGAAAATGTGGTTTGTGGTAAAAACTTGCCTTTTTTTTGGTAAGTGAAATGCATTTGCTTGTTCAGATTGTGATGCATTCTTTTGTCTTGAACTAATTTAATCTTCATAGATGAGTATTATATGGTCATGCTGTAACTAGCAAGGGAAAATAAATTCTTTCATTTTGCTAAAGGAAAAATAGGTATTTGTTTTCTGACCACTGATTTTTGTTTTTTTCAATTTAACATTTTTCTGACTACATTTAAACTTCCCTTATTTCGTATCCTAACTGGTAATAGCAGTATTTCTTACTCTGTAGACCAATAAAAAGGTCTCTTGGTCAGTCTCTTCAGCAATGTGTCATCTCACCTATGGGAAAGAAGAGATTTTAAAAGAGGAAATTAACTCTTTTGAAAAGCAGGTGTGCTGTAAAATGCCTGAGTATGCTACTCTTTACCTTCAGGAATAATTTAATTTCTAGTTTTCGGTATGTCATTCATCACTTAAATAGAAATGTTGTTAAAATAAAAAAATATGCTCTGTATCTGTGTTTTTAAGGCCCGGTAAGAATTGGGTTTCTTTTCATTAATTGTGGGTAAGTTAGAGGATTTGACTGTGATATAAACTTGTTGGGCTGTTTAGAAATTGAAAAAAGTTTAGTTATAAATATTTTATTAAATGGTTAAACTATTGATTGGTAAAATTGACCACTTGAAAACTGCTTCATTTTGCTTAATTCACCCTAAGACAATTAGTTTGACCTGTTTTATTTTATTGAAGCATGTCATACTGAAGACAAAATGGTTTACATCAAGTCTGCATTTTGTTTACACTAAGCATGCTTTATTAAATACTATTTTGTAACAGTTGGTTGATTTTTTTCATGTAGGGATTGGGAACCTGATTTTCACTCGGAGTGTAGCTAATGTAAGAAGCATTTCCTGAAAGTGAATAAGGAATTAATTTGCTTGTTATATTTATACCTTCCTGCCTTTTGCAGGACTGAAAGCTTCTGCCAAACTTCTTGGGTTTGGGCTGTTTTGTTTTCATTTCCTTGTTGTTCTTGTATTCAGTGGGATTTATTGGGTTGTGATTACAGAGTTTTATCTGAGGGAGAATAATTGACTTCTGCATCCATCTTTTGTATTTGCTGTAAATAAAGTTTTCGGGCAATCATACTCAGCTGAAGTTGATCTAGAAATCAACCAGAAAGCAGGCTTTATTGTGTAAGAGCCCACTGTGGGTTTGTTTCTTTTCAAATCCTTTTGCTGTGTGATACACAGCAATCATCCCTGTCCCAAGGATTACATGTGGCTCATTTGGGTGAGCCTTTGTATGTCCTCTGTCAGTTCAGCCTGTATGGCTGCTGTGGTATGGACAGTGCAAGCACTGAAGCTACAGTGTTGTAGCTTCTCTCTGTGCAGACCCATTTCTTTTATAAACTTTAGCAGGTTCTCTATACAAGACATTTTTCTTTGCTTTCCTGATTTGAGCTCTTGCAAAGCCTGGAATCTTCATATGCTTTTTATTTCTATTCATTAGACTGCCGTGCCAGAACATATTAGTATTTCTTTATTCTGCATATCTAACGTAGAGTTCATTATTACTAGAATGAAATAGAGCAGTATTTCATATTTGTTTCCTGTAAGTTTAAAGTCGTCTTTTGATTCATACTTCACAAAGCTCGTCTTGTCACAGTCTCACATTTCTTCGTACTGGATTGCAAATTCCATGCTGGAGGCCTAGCCAGCAGCTGGAAGAAAAGAAATGCATGTGACTGTTAGGATAAACCTTTCCAACTGTGCTGGCTAGGATGTTGACAGTTCATTTGCATTACAGTAACAACTGGGCTTAATGCTGAGGAGCAAAGTCCTTGGTAGCCTTTTGTTATTTATCTTGAGGCTGTTTCTGGTCCAACTGATTGTAGCAGTTTCTTCCTCCCCTTCAGAATTCCTTGTTTTTACTTGGTTTATCTGTTCATTGTGAAATTATTATTCTTGCTCAAGAGATGAAACATGTTTTAAGGATGCTGGGATTCTGTTTGGGCTAAATACATTCTTTGTTTTGTGGGTTTTTTGTTCATTTGTCTGTGTGGGAAAGTCAGTGCTAACTTTTTAAACTTTTCTATCACTCACTGCATTCAACTTGAAAAGGCTGGATTCTTTTTTCCTTAGCTTGACTTAACCCCCGATTCTCCGTTAGGATTTAGGATGTGTAGCTCAGAAAGGCAATTCAAGTCTGACAGTAGAAGAAATATATAGAATTTATATTACCTGAGGACTTGAATTATGGTGTAGGAAAATCAGCTCTTGTTAAATGTCCTTGTTTGCTCATTTCCCCAAATCTGATGTCTTTTTCTTGGTCAAGTGTTGGTTTCTTGTTCCATTCAAACAGGTGAGTAAGTCTTCAAGTCCTGATTTTCAGAAGCAGCAGGGCAACAGCAGTAACAGCACTTGTGCAACAGGTAAGATATAGCACCAGGGAAGGCAAGTTTCCAAAGGATGAGAGGAACAAAACAATTTGCTCTACAAGTAAGGGAAAACTGTTAATGAGAAGTTATTTCTTTCCTCCTAAATGATTTTCATGACTAAGTATCAGAGCCATTGATAAAGGAGGTCAGTACCATTAGTGATATTTTTAAATTGGTAACTGAGAGATTCACTCTTTTTCTTAGTGGCAACATTCATTAGCCTCCATTGCTCTTTAATAGTATTTATTTGCTGTATACAGCTCTGAAGAACTTAACTGAAGATCAGGAACTAAAGCTTGTTTCTTTGCTCTCAGTTCTAGTCCTCTCCTCTTGACTGCAAATAGCTACAATCTCATGTTCACGTATTTTGAGCACAAAAGCTCAATCAGTGAATTATTCTGGGCTGAAAGTGTGTGGGGAGTAAATACAGATGTCCTCAAAAGTGTTAGTTATACATGATCTCGTATGCACTTTCCTTGAGAACTGAGGGATGGTGATAGGTCACTGAGTAGGCAAAAAAAGATGCACAGCTTTGTAAAGTGCATTCTTGAATTCCTTCCAGTTTGCACTTTTTCAAAAGATCTGCATCTCTCTATGGAAATGTGGAAGATGTTCCCTGCTTAGTGCCCAGTCATGCAGAAGTGGTAAGCACTGTGTATGGAGCCCAGAGAGCTGCTGTAGGCAGAGAAGTGTCTACAGGTAGCATAAACCTGTACTGCTGAGAATGGGAGTAGTGTGTTTATTTCTTTTGGCCAGCAGTTTCGAGGTACTTGTGAAACAAGCTGAAAAAACTGCATTCCATGAAACCTAGGTTAGTCTTCATGCACAGTTTAAAGAGACTGAAAAGGATGAGATTTTCTTCTGGTAGTTAGTGCAATTTTGTTCTTTTATCAAGTTTGTTAAAGAGCTGGTATAGCAAAATCAATATGTTTGTTGAAGGAAAGAATTTGGGTTTCTGCTAAGCTTGAAGATGAGCATATAGTTCAAAAATAACCCCCCTATTCTTTAATATGCTCAATTCAAACAGCATTTACTCTTCTAGGATCGTCTAGTTATTTCCAACTTCCTTGTGGCTCCTGTACTTGAAAATCTCTGTCTTCTGATAAAAAGCAAAAGGTTGTTTTTGATTGAAAGTAACAATTCCTTTTAGACAACTTCAGGCTTAGTTTTTTCACTTGTATGCGTCACTGTGTCTTGGGTTTTTGTGGTATCTTCAGAAGGCGTCAGGGTGGAGCTTTCTGTAGCTAGTTGAAGTTTGGGCAATGATCTCTGTTTTTAGTTTCATTTTCCAAAGTGGCTTTGGGGTGCTTTAATGTATCAAGAAGATTTGAAAATGCTTCTGTGCCGAAAGATCTATTTTATAACTCACTTATCTGTGGTCCTCACTGTAGTGTTTCCAGGCTTTCTGCTTTAACAGCAAATTAGGCTACTCCTTAGTGGAAACCTGAAAAGCAGTGATTTTTTTGTGAAGAACGGTGTTTGTGCAGCTGTTGAAAAAAACCTAAATGATCAAAACTTTAAACTAGTAATGGACTAACATGTGGCCTCTTATTTAGGGCAACATATTGCTGGTAAGATACTAGCATTTAGGAAAGTGTCAGCCCTGTTTGGAAGACAAATAACTTTTTTAATACAATAAATGTGTTGATAATAAGTGGTGAAATAGAGTAAAAATGCTGCCTCAGGTTTTTACAGGTCCTCTGAAAAAGTTCTATATAAGTAAAGGCAGACCCTCAGAAAAGGTAAAAGGTTTTCTTGATTGAAGTGTTTTTGTTTTTTGGTAGGAAGCTGGAATGAGGTAAACGAGCAAAAGGCGTTAAAATATGGAAATGGTGTTATTTATTTTTTAAAGCATTTTTGAAAATGGAGACAATGGCAAACTATTAACAGAAAAGTGCTGTGGGGGCAAAAGAGAGCAGAAGTAATGAAAATTTGTTTTTCTTTTTTATTACGATGAATTCACACAATTTATTTGCTTTGTGTAGCCTTACTTAGTGTTAGGTACCTCTGTAGACTTCTGTGTTAAAGAGGGGATAACTGATTTTAAACTATTCAGATTCCGAACTGAGAAAGCTAAAGTTCTTTTATAATTCCTGAATTGTCTCTGGAAAACAAAACAATTTTAAAAAAAATTTAAAGGTGGATGTGTAATGAAATAAATGTGTTAGGAGAGATCACAGCAAGTGTGTTCACAGGTGGCATTTAGGTTCTGGTATGCTTATGGAAGTGCTGGGAACCACTGTCTGATGCCTGCCTGCAGTTTAGAGCTGAGCCTGGAAGTGGTTGGATCTATTTGTGTGGTATGGCTTTATATGACAGTGATAGTCTTAATCTTTTTATGAGAAATAATTAATTGCCAAAAAGTAGTATTTTGGAAAACCTGCTTTAAGAAAATCATATGGATTTTTTAAATGTCTAAGTACTTTACTCAAAAATAAATATGAAGTAGAAATAACATTTGAAAAATTAGGTTGTCTGTGGAATTATAAACACATTCAGTAAACACCTCTTGCACTGTTCTTTTCCAAAATCTGGTGTTAAGATGTTTTACAGTTTGCCCTAACAAATATTGAAATATAACAGAAGCACAATCTAGGAATAAACACACTTTTTAAAAGAGTTGTTCACAGTCATGCTTTGCTGTGGTCTGTAAACAGAATTGAGATGGGAATAAAGTGGGACCATGGGGGTTTTTTAAAACAAAATTTACTTTAAGAGCATTTCCTTTCTCACATTACAATCCTGCAAGTAGAGTTTTGTTTCTGGTTGGGTCTGTGGCAAACAGTGGAAGGTGAAATTTCAAGATCAAGAGTGGAGAGGAGCAGTTTGGGTTTTTTAATCGGCTTTATTGGAAAGGTGTGTTCTCAAACTACACTTATGAAGATTTAAGGATCTTTGTAAAACGGGCCCATATTGTTTGTTAAATGTGGTGATCCTTGTTGAATCATTCTGTGTTGTGGAGTTTTCTACTCTTGACTGACTGACTTGTGTACCCCAGTACAGAACACTGAGTCAGTCTCCTCTGTGTTTGGTGGTGGTGTTTACAGATGCACTGTGTCCAAATGAAAGGTTGAGTTACCTGCTTTTTCTTTTCCATTTTTTTTTTTCCCCCTTAGGAATAAATTTTAAGTGTCTGTTGTAGCTGTAAATTTGTGACGGAGCCTGACTGCTGCTGCTTATTTTCTGTTCTTTTCTTGATGATTGATTATGTTGCTGACCCCAAGGCATGAGTTTGGCCTCTCCTAAATAACTAATAAGGAGCATTCTGTCAAACTGAGATTTAGATGAGGAGGGAATGAAGATGGATTTTGAATCAAGCTTAGTTGACTTAAGATTATTCCAAGAAAATCAGCCTCTTGGGATTTCTCGGCATCACTTTTATATAGCTTTAAGACACTACATTTATCAGAATTGCAAAAGAAAGCAGACATGTCACTTCAGATACAGAAACTATGGCTGTTTTAACTGAAGAGCATCTTTATTCCAGATAGCATTGAAAACAGTGAAAAGGCAAGGCTAAACATGCTAAGAATGATAGTAAGTATTTGTTGGACAAAGCTGTATTTATTGGGCATTAGTGTACATGGAAAGCAATCTGCTGAAGACTGGTGGCTGAAAACAGATTTTAATTAAGTAATGCATCTTCAGTGATGAAAATTTTTACAGAGGGTAAGGTAGCCTGGAGGGAAAACAGATCTTGTCTGAGTTGGTAGGGCTCAGGTTAGGAAAGCCAAAGCCCTGATAAAGTTAAATCTGCCTGGGGACATTGAGGGCAACAAGAAAATCTATATATATATTGGTGATAGGAGGAAGGATAGGGAAAATATGAGCCCCGTCTGGAAGGAAATGGGGGACCTGGTTATCCAGTATATCAAGGAGGCTGAGGTACTCCATGATTTTGCTGCTTTGGTCTTCAGCAGTGAGAGCTGCAAGCACATGGCCCAGGCAGTAGAAGGCAAAGGTCTGACATGCTGTTGTTAAGGCACAGAGAGAACCTTGTGGCTTCCTTAACAGATGTCTTGTTTCCAGTGCCAGCATTTTGATCAGTCAGTTCTACCTTCTTTTAAAGAAATTTTATTTGTCCCTTCTTTACTGCTGTTTTGAGTCACAGTAGATATTTAGCAGGTTACTCTATCTTGGGCATAGCTTTTTGAATTATGCTGTAATAGGTACATTTGTGTTTGACACTTGGTAGATAATGTGCACTTTCTTACACAATTTCTGTGTGTGTTGACTAAGCAGATACTACCATCAAATTTAATAATAACCTTCTTTGCTTGTTGAGGTTTTTTTTTCTTCTAAATCTTATTTGGTTAATTCTCTGTTATACAGCATGCTTTAGCAGAGCAAATGAACAGAAGTGACATTTTGCTGCCCCCGTCAGACAAATACAGCTTGAGTCTTGTGAGTATATGTGTCATGACCACTGACCTGAGCAAACTCAGTACTTACAGTGATTTCTTAGATGGGCCTTTTGGCTTCTCAGTATGCAACTCCCCGTTTCACTTTTGTTCATGTTGTTAAGTACTACTAGGCTGTCCTTTGTAGGTATGAATAAAATAATGATAGGAAAAGCTCTTGGGCTCTGGAACTTCATCTACTCTAAAACTGTTAAAACAGTCCCTGATGCAGTTTTGGTCCAGGGCATCTGTCACTTTCCAAGTGTGATAACAATCTTCCTGAGCCATGAGTCTAGGAGGATTATGTTAACAGCCAGGTTAACACTCCAGCTGAGAGTCAGAGCTTAATGGTATGGATGCCATCTGTCTGTGCTAGTTGGCCTCAGTGCCACAGAAAGATTCTAAAGCTATTCAGTGCACTCCTTGTATTAGGTAAAGCCTCCTAAGTCCATCTTCCTGTCTTGTCAGCTGGGTCTTGTAGAGGTACACAGAGCCTGTAAGAATGCAAGCAGGTAATGTCTGATGAGCACGGGAGATTTATTTACAACCCAGTATTCATGTGCTGTCAGCATTGAACACCAGAAGGTAAAGGCAGTTCCTGAAGGGAGTTCATTCAACAGTTACAGTTGTATAAACAATTTACTTCTCAATGTCATTTATTGAGTTGTTTTTAAAATGTAAATTTAAGTAACTTAAGATATTGCTTATAAAACCAATACAGAGTTGTTAATGATCTTGAAAGCAACTTAACCTACTGACAAATTTATTCATCCAGTTGGTATTCAAGACTGATGCCCTCTGCACATACAAGTCTTGCTTTTAAGGGTACTTCAGTTCTCTTTCTCTTGCTTATGCTTTCACTCTGCTTATAAGTAGTCCACTTCATACACAGAACCTCCACTCAAGGGGTTTACTGGCAACTGGCACAGGTAAAATAAGTGTTAGCAAATTAATTCACTCAAAGGGTGCCTTTTGTAGGTCTGAGTGTAATGCAGTCATCTTTACCTTTCCTTTTATTCATGAAGAGCATTTGTTTAGCTCTAACCTCTTCTGTGAAGCTTTCTATAAAGGAGCTAAAGGTTTTGGGCCTCCTGTGTTGGGTTTACTTGAGGATGTGGAGAGGAATGAGAGCTGGCATTATTTCATGTAACAATAATGAGAGAATCTTTGGCTTACTCTGTTCATCATGAAGAAAGCTTTTCTTTACTCTGACAAAGAAAAGAGAATGTAGCAGGTTGTTCACTGATCTGAGCATCTCAAGTTACAGCTAGTCTTCTTTTTTTTTTTTTTAAATAGTGTTTGTGTGGATCTTGGGATTGGGGTCCTTTGAAGCTGTTTCAAAAGTGCTTTCAAAGAGGGTACTAACACCTATTTAAGGTCCTCTATCTTTGACCTTCTTCCCACTGACATAGATAAGAACAGTTCAGAGGCACACAGAATAGTTATGGAAAAAATGGTAACATGAATTACAGTTTTAGGAATTGTAAGTCTTAATAAGCTCACACTTTCACCTTACCTATTTCTGCCTTCCACTCATGGTCATACCTCTGAACTTGCAGTATTGAGCTGACCTATCTGTATTGAGCTGTCCTGTCTGAATACTCAGCTGTTTGGATATTTCTGACTACCCTTTTGAACCTGTGTGTTCTCAACTTGTTCATAAAATATCAAAACAAAGGATGTGATGTTCTGTACAAAAAATATTAGCTCTTAGGATAGCTTGAAATGTTGGTTTGAGGTAAATCTTCACTTCAGATACTGGTGTACTATTGCAACAGTTGCTAGTACTTGCTGTTCTTTCAGATCTTTGACTTGATACAGAACATTGCATGAAAACTCACAAGTTCTTCCCTTCCATACGAAAGGATTTATTTGACTTGGTTTTGTTTCAAACAAAACAAACTTTAATGGAGAAGTGCCTGATTCCATCTGCCCGAGTCTGGTAATTAATTTGTGGGGGATGGCCTTTAAAGAGACAGAGAAGAACTACGAACATCCAAGGGTAACAGCTCACTGGTTGCTTCCTTTGTTCTGGATAGATTCTCATGAGTATGTTTTCTTCTGCCACAAATATTAAAAACATATAAATAGAAGTTGAGTAGTGCTGATTATGTAAGGGTTATATTTTGAGCACAAGCTATCACATAGGACCTTCTGCAAAACTCTTATTTGAGAGCAGGGGTCTCTGAGAAGCAGATTTTTAAGCTGTTTCCAGCTCCCAGCAGTAGTTGAATTTTGCTGTGGCACTCCAGTCTGCTCATGGTTTTCAGCTGTGTATTGGCATCTTTCAACTGTGTATTTGGAAGCCTTTCCATAAGTATCATAAGAAGAGTTACTTCAGTGGTGTTGAGTTGCCTTTGCTATGTGTGGAATTGTATGTAAACGTTGGTATGTGTGATTGTGATGTGCATACATAAATATGAACCTGAGATTGTCAGGTTTAAGTTAGTTAGGCAGTGCACAGCATAAAGTTGTTATCCTTATAAATCAGACTGAAGTCCAGAATGTTAGTGTTACTTAGTTACATGGTGTTACTTTATTTTGCAGATTTAGTGTGGATGTAGTTCTTAAAAGACTTCTGCTGTGAAGGCTACATTCGATCTAAAATTGTGGAAAGATCAATAGACTAAAATCTGTTCTTGTAATCCAACAGACCTACTCCTATTTGACTCCATTTGCATGACATTAGTACTCGGCTCCTACCCCTTTGTTGCCCTCCAGCAGCTCTTGCCAAGTGGTGATGTTTTTGGTCTAACTTCACTGGCAGATAGACCACATCTGTGGACTTAATTGCTGACTGCTTAACAACATGATGACATGAATAACCAAAATTATCTAAATTCTTAATTACAGGTATTGTTGCTCTAATTGGTTTATAGGGCATATTCATACTAGATATAATACTATCTGATAGAAAAATACTGTTTAAAATGAGCAGAAATGCATCTAGAATATTAATATAAAAACACAGATGTCTTGGACCCTTCCCAACCTTTGTCTGGACACAAGTTCAAAGGAAGTGCTCTCCAAGGTGAATCCTTCGTAATAGGAGTATATGCTGACTTCTTGATGAAGTTCCTTATAATTGTCTGTCTTAACACTTCATAGAGAGATCCATACTTGTTTTACGTGCCTTTTTCACTCTTTGTAACAATAGAAAAAGATGCAAATGCAATGACCTGTACTGTAAACTCAGTACACTGTAAAATACAATAGAATATTGGTATTGGTTTCTTTTACTGAGCAATATTTAGACCAAATAGCAGAAAATGGAACAAGATACTGCATTTTAGATCTGTGTGATAGTGGTTAAGGAGAAATGGAAAAAAAAAAAAAAGTTTCCTAATACATTTTGAGCATTTTGGAGCAGAGCATAGCATCGCAGGAGGGAGTGTATTGATAAATCCTGAGTTCAGAAGGTGATTGAACTTGGTTACAAATAGGTGGATAGCACCAATGACAAACACATGCAAACCTTACAATTAATGGAACAGTTGGCCCAGAATCAATTGTCCTGAAGGTCATAGAGCTGTTAGGAGCTGACAGAAGTAAGAGGGTCATGTGTCTCAAGCATCAGTTGGAATGACCACACTAGCACATCAGAAATCAATCTGGATAGCTCTTCTAGGAGAATAAGTCGCCATCCTGGTCTTGAGCTTGTTGGAGAATGGGATTTTTAAGAGATAATGTGATTGGAGTGGGCAGGGGAAGGGGGCCCTCTTGTGTTGCATTTGAGATCCCATTATTGCAGTGTTTCGTGTCCTGTAGACAAAAAGGTGGAATTAGAAGACTGTACTTTGTCCTTGAGCTATAACCTCACCAGGGTTACAGAGATGCAGTAGATAGCTCATAAGACTGGACTGCTGCAAGAGCTATGTCATAGTCTCTTTAGGGACAGGCAGGGAAGCCAAGGAGAGGAGGTTTTGCTCTACACAAAAGAATTTCTTGGAAGCACGGTTCTCTGCTGTGGAATGGGTCATAAACCTGTCAAGCCTGTATGTGTCAGGGTCAGAGGACAGGACAGCAGCCATTAATGCTGTGCTGGGCATTTGTTACACACAGCCTCATCAAAAAAAGGGAAGAGGATGAACCGTCCAAGCAGCTGGGTGATACCTGCTAGTGAAAGACCTTTTCTCCCAAGGACTATTTGAAACTGTTCAGCAAGGACAGCAGGATACTTGGGACACTAGACACAGATTTTGGAAGGACCTGCTAGGGCAAATGCTTGGCATTCAGCAGCCCAGGCTATAGTGGCTGGGAGATAAGAGTTTCAGATTCTGAGAGAAATTAGGAGGGTAACTATCAGCCTAAGGTCCAGAATTTTATCTTGTTTATGGAACTGCTAAGTGGTGTCCTCTAAGAGGTTTGCTGTGTAGACCGAAGGAGCACAAGACATTGATCTCTGAAGACCATTTCCTTAGGCTGCAAAAATTGCTTACTCTAACGTTCATGACAATAGCAGGCTTGACTGCAGGGAGAGTTCCTGACTGTAGGAAAGCCGAAGTCTATAAAAGACACTGGCATTGTTTACATATGCAGCAATGCTAAGCCAAAGCTTGGTTGGAGTTGAAACTGAGGGAGGTGAAAAGTAACAGAATGTGGAGAGCTGTTAGAAGGATGCAGACAGCCAAAGGAAAAGTAAGCAGAACATGGCCCTGCTGATGAATGGAATAAGCTTGCTGTGGTTCTCCGGTACTCTGTGCAGGTACTCAGTACTTTCTTGGCAGGACCTGTTATCAGGTATGACAGAATTTAAGCAGCAGAGTGAGATGCCATCTGCTAGAGGAAGATGAAGTTAGTGTTAAGTAAAATGGTGAGGTTCACCCTAGGGAACTGGCTGACTCCAACACCTCTTCCCACTGTCTTTGAGAAGTCAGGGCAATTGGGAACATCCTCAGTAACTGAAGGATGACAAATGTTACGTGCATCTTCAAGAAACTCAAGGAGGATGAATGAGTGAAATAAATGATTGTGTATCACAAATGTTATAGAGCATATGACTTTTTATAAGTCACATAATACAGGTCTGTATAAATTCTGTCTACAGGTATTTCTATATGTGCTATCTTCTGGAACTTGGTTGTTAGCATTACATTGCCTTATGATAGGAGAACTTTGGAAGTAAGCTTCTAGAAGTTTGGAAGTAAAGTGCTATCAGCAAGCTGTCATTTAAGCACTGTCTTGCCTAGGTGCATTTTGAAGTGGACTTGATAATGTACTTAACACTGACAGATTTTATCAAAGTTTATCAATAACTCTGTGAGTGTGGAGGTATGAAACAAGATGTAAACATTTCTCTGTAAAGAGTTTTTGTAGTGAAGCAAAGCTCTCCTTTTCCTGCATTAAACTACCATTGATGTAGTTCTGTTTTTGAAGGAAAGACTGTTTGGTTGCAGCTTTTCTTTAAGGTAAAAGCCAATCTAATCTGTAGATATTTTAAGAAAAGTGAGGATACAAGTTTGAATTACAAAATATGAGTGGAAAATTTTGTTCCTTAGAACAACTAGGCTAATCCAAGATAAGGGCTGGAACACTGTGGTAGGACGCATTATAGTTTAAGGATACCTGTCTTTTTGCTGTTACTTTTGTAAAGTGAGCTCTGTCTTATTTACAAGAACATAACAGACTTTCTTTACTATTATTTGTAATTTTCTTATTCAGAGAGATTGATGATTGATTTCCTAGAAAGTGATATTGAACATAACTTCTTAAATAAGATCAGAACTATGTTTTTCTCCAGTACATGATGTGATTGATACATAAGTCACATAAAACTGTTTTCTTGATCATAGGCTCTCAGATAAAATAGTTTTCAAATTTTCAGTGTAAACTGCTATTTCCAGAGGTTTTGTAGCAGACAAAAAAAATCTGTTCTAGCTAAAAAATAGGACTCATTAATCCTTATCCTTGGAGTCCACTTTGAAGACTGTTTGTTTGGTGTTTAGCCTCCATAAGTGAAAAGCAAATATGTGGATTTGTTACTAGTAGCATAGGAGAAAAGAACTGCTATTTCTAAATACTTGTCCAGGCACAGAATGAGATTCAGTACTCTGTTTTCCCTTCTGGTAGGTTTTTGCTCATTATATTTCTGCTGAAGAAAAAACAATAGTTGAACATCATACATGATGCTCTCAAAAGAGTGAAGTGCCTCTCTTTGTGGCACTGTTCTCAGAGAACCTGCCTGTTTGTAAGCAGTGAAGTTCAAGGAATGGAGGAATTGTTAGATCAGCACAGTGTCCATGGCATATGTCACTGTTGTTTGTGGGGAGGTTGCTGTGTCAGATACTCCTTTAAGGGAGCACATGGTTAATAGAACACAGGAAATTGTACTAAAGTTTCAGCTAGTGGCATCCTCTGGAGAGTACTGCACTGAAGCTGCCTCAGGATGCTCTGGATAGATTGTATTCTGGATTGTATTCTGTATGTGGGATTTTCAGTAAAATGTACATCCATATTTGTTGCCTATTGGAGAAGGCAAGAAATGTTGTGATCCTTTCAAAAAAAAAAGATGAGTTATACCTTTACAAGCTTTCATTTCAGCTTCTTAGAAGTTACTACGCTACAATTATTTACTTTCTAAAGTGTGGATGCTAACTGACTATTGTTTGCTCTTAAGCTTAACAAAGTAGTCTTTATATTTAACAATAAAATACAGCATTTCTAGGACTGTTCTTGGTGGGTTTACAGTAGAAATAGTAAATATAATTACATCAAAAAAGCTTATTCAAACTTTCATATTAGCTGAGTTCCTTAGTTTCTCAGGTGAATAGGAAATCCCAAAGTCTTCATTCAATCCTGTGCAATATGGATACAATGGTTTGGCTGTTGCTGTGTGTAACTGAGCCATAGTGTGACCATGCAGTCTTGTGTGAACACAAACAAGTGTAATTCAAACACCTACAACTAGTTCAAAATTGGGGTTTTTGGTTTGCTTGCATCAGGATTAATTCTTAGCTTCCTGAAAGCCTAATGGCTTTATAATGACTGTGGTCAGTGTTAATTGCACTCAAGGAAAGCAAATATTTCAATGTATGTGTCTGTTCTTTGACTATTCATCAGAAATTATGGACGTGGGGGGGTCTGAGCACTGGAACAGGTTGCCTGGCGAGGTTGAGGAGTCTGCTGTCATGGAGATGTTCAGAAGCTGTCAGGACACAATCCTGAGCAATGTGCTCTAGGGGCACCCTGCTTGAGCAGAGAGGTTGGCCAGGATGACCTCCACTGGTCCCTTCTGACCTTAACTATTCTGTGAAATGAAATGGTAAATTGATGTGTTCTTTGCTATAGAACATAAAGCATGTATTGAGAGCACTCAGATTGCAGAAGTGTCTTTAAAAATTCCTCAGATTTCCTTTGACTTCCTTCTGTCAGTTTTCGTTTGTTCATTTGGTCCTTCCCAGTATTTAATGGGTAGTGTTTAATGTCTTTGCTGCTGCTTTGTGTTTCACTGGCCTCTGTGCAGTCTGCATCTCTGTTGTCTTACGCCTTTGAAGGGTACCCTGCATTTGCTACCATGCTAAAAGCAAAAGACCAAGTGTTTCTTCAATAGATAAACAAATTCATTTCAGCTGTCTCAATCTAAATTTAAAACTGTGTTGTAATTTTTGCTAATATTATAAAGCTGAGGTCGTAATGTTTAGAGGAGTGTGTGGTAGGGAAAGAAGGATGTGTCGTGGCATTTGGAGATACGAGACTTAATGAAGTAGCTGCTCTTGACAGTTTGTAACTTTAAGTATGCATAAAACTGCTTTCATGCCATAGGATTGAAAGGGGGCTGGTCTGATCCTGATTTTTAGATTTTCAGGAGAGAACCGGTGAGATGTAAGTCTGTTCACATTACAGCAGACATGACAATAAATTTCTCCTAGTGAAAAAACAAGTAAATACAGAGAATGGAGGAGGAAAATGGACTCTGCACTGCTTGCAAAAGGGAGTGGTACTTAACACATCTTACCAAGCTCTTAAAAAATGCTAAAAAGTGCAGACATTAAACTCACCTGGTTGGTTCCAATGGTTTGGATGAAGCCAGGTTAATTCTGTTTGCATGTGTTTCACGTGGGGGTTGCCGGTTTCAGTTTGGTTTTCTCTGTTGGCCACTGTCATGCTTATCAAGCCTGGACCTCTGATCTCATGCTGTTTAACTTGTTTGAAGATACAGAACCAAGCATCAAAAGAAATGAGCAGTTCACTAACTGAAAGTTTCTGAAGACTGCACAGATGTATTAAAGTTACTGTTTTCACATAAGTATGTTGTAGATTCTGTAGCTATTTCAGGGGTGTTACTAGGAATCCTGTAGATTAAAATTACTGGATAATTACAAGTCAGTTTGTTTAAATGTATGTTTTAATGCCTAATTATCTCCTTAATTTGTGTTGAAGGCATAAAATTTATGTATGTTGTATGAACTTTCCCTTTCTCAGATTGTATATCTTCTAGTTTCAAATCTTGGATAAGATGGAAGCTTAGTGATGCTGGGGAGGTTTTCATGACAGAAAACAAAGGCTGTAAATCACATTTGGCACATTGCTATGCTGTAGAGAGAATAGAAGGCAAGAAATAAAAATCATTAATGCTATTTTGGCTGTTGAATTTTGTGATACTATCACTCATATGCCCAGAAAATAAGATAAGACGACTCTTTGTTATTGATTAGGTCTTATGTTTTGTTGTGATTTTAGTTTTTTGTGTAGCATAGAGTCTGTCTTGTTTCTTCTTGGAGGTGGGTGGTCAAGAGCTCTATTTTGTCCTGTGAGTGTTGCTATTGTTCATAATCTGATATCAAGACCAAATATGATACCTTAAAAAAGTTCTTTCAGGTTGCCATTTGGAGGCTGTCCATTATTAAGATTAGGTAGACACAGTGAGGCTGCAGGTGTCTGTTTAACAGGGGCATATTGTGCTCATTTCAGATGGTTCAGGATAGATACATGAGCTACCAAGATCAGTGTTTTTATTTACCTGCTACTTAGATCAATTACTTGGCATCTCTTTGGTAAGTTTAATTTAATAGGTGTTACTCAAATCACAGAATCTGTTAAGAGAAACTTTCCATTCAGTGCTTGCTATGTGTAGCCAAGACTGTTACCTCTGATTTATATTTTTGATCCTCTAGAATGTGAGTATCTTGGAAAAGCATAGGTTGTATTTTAGAAAGGTAAGCAAAGAATACTGACAGATGTTATTGCCAAGTAATGTTTCCCTACTTCAATATAGAGTGAAAATGACCACTAAGAACTAGTGTTCCCAGACACAAGGAAAGATACAGTGAACCAGTTTAGTAAAACTCTAAAGGTACTTGTGGTTGCCTAAGTAATGATTCCAAACTCTTGTGGTTTTTTTTATAGAGCTTCATAATGTGTTTACCAAGAAATTACAGTTGCAACCCCATATCTATGAGTAAAGTTACTTTGACAAAAATTCTTCCTCTACTTTCATTTTCAAGTGTAGTGAAATGCAAGAATGAAACCTAGGTCTTGCAATTACCCTACATACACTTTCTACTGCTGCCCAAGACTTCTTGAATGTGAAGTTGGTAGGGTAAACTGTAAAGTTACTTGAAGCAATTCTAAATTCTTCTCATGGATTTATTTTTAAAATCTAGATTATTCTCCCTCTCTTTTCCTTTGTTGAGGCTTCTGTCACTACTTCTGCTACCTACCTCAGTTTTGCATGTTCTTTTACAGGCAGTGATATCTTAGTATAAAACCTAGGCTTGTACGTTGCACACAAGGTGATCCAGAATTCTTTCTTGATACAAGTGAAGCTTTGTTTAAAATTAGAATAGGCTATATGCTCTAAGTCTACTTTTGTGCAGTTGAAATTAAAGCAACAATTCTTTACCTTCAAACTATTCAGGATGCACTGTGGTGTTGAATGTGGAATTTGATGTTTCCTGTCAACAATAATTGCATGTAGAACCAAGATGTACTAAAATGTATCATCTAGTCATAAAAAAGTTTAATATGCTGCAGCTTTAAATGCTAGAATATCTTCATTTCCTTAATTCTTTTTAGTAGTGTTTCTTCTGTAAAACACAATAAATTTACTTGCTGAGTTTGTGGTGCTACCATGCAGATGTAGGCAGGCTTCATGTAGCTCTGTGGGATGGTAGGCAGATGTGGGATGGTATTCCTGAAGCTCTGGCATTTTATCATAAATCATGCTAGTAGATATGAAAGGCACACTACTTATTTCAGTATCTGTGTTGTGATCACTTGAAATGTAGTAGGATGTCTGCTTTTCTATGTAAATTTCTTTAGGCAAACTGGAGATTAGACTACGATGCATATCTGTGTATGTCTTTTCTAAAATCTGTTGTGGACCTTTGGTATTGTGTCCAGGAAAGGGAAAACCAGTGTTTCAGGCAGAGTAAAAGACACAGATTTGTATGTGTATTTTGTGGTTTTATGTAAGAAAAATACCTCTGTGTGGGGTTTGTATATGGTATACCATACAGCAAAATAAGGAAACAGACACTGCTTTTTTTAAACTTGGATGTTAATCATATGCTTTTAATTTATAGCTAATTTGATTAGGAGAAACTTTATGAAGAGGTTAGCATTTTTCTAAAAACATGACATGACTCTACTAGATATGTTTTACATCAGTCTTTGAAAAATGAAAGTGAAAAATTTGAAAAGAAATACTTTAAGAATATTGGAAGGTACAAGAACTATTCATTTTGGTAGATTCCAAACGATTTTGAGTGATGTAACTCCATAAACATCATGTCTGTGCTTATGGCAGAGGAAGCGTTTTATAAGCCTGGTTGTTTAAGGCCTATGTGTTGGCCCTTTTTGGAAAGGCACAATGCAGAATATATCATGGAGGGATGAATTATTGTGAAAGGATACCTGTTATTAATTGGGTTTTTTGTCTCTATACTGAATTAGTTTTACAGGTGGCATCTTCTGGTATCTCCAAGTAGGTGTGTTCTACTCCAAATTGTAAAATCCTCTTAAAGCTGAAGAGTTAAAAGGGGCTTACAACATACATAGAATACAAAATGAAGGTGGTATATTGTGTAATAGTGGATCAGTTACTATCTTGAAGACTGCAAGCAGGAATTATGTGCGTGTTCTTAAATGTGAATTAAGGGAGATTATTTTTTAATTATTTCTCTTAACTAATTCTCCAAGTAATTCATCTTGTGAATTATGTTACCTCCAAAATACAACTTCTAGCTGTTTAATCAAAAACTTATGTCACTTGGGGCTTCTTGAAGAAAAATGACTTAACTGATATTACCTATGATAGTTCCTCTTGAGATTCTTCTGAAAGCACTTGGCTTCAGTGATGTAACTCAGGTGTAAACGTTTCTCAAAAGACTAGAGAGTTGTAGTTCTAAAGGAGAACGTGTATGATGGGACCTGTTCTGAAACATGTTGGCTTTTTCTTCTCATCCTTGCTTGACAATTAGAAAAGCATTTTTGGTTAATGTTTGATTCTCATAACATAACATCTGAGTCACTCACAAGAATTTGATCTTTCCTATGTCACTGTAATGATGAAAAACTCATCTATTTTATGATAAGAGGATTTCTTTAATTGCAAGACATTCCTGTAGTTCAACCAGTCATGCTAATCATCTTTTATGTTAATTCCAACTTTCTACCATGCTGATTAAAATTCCTTGCTTTTGTTATCTCCATAAGGTATCCTGTTTATTTTTATTCTAGGTTATTTACTTTCTAGAAGAGAGGGTCAAGCAGGATCACCTGAAAAGCCATTGTCTGATCTGGGTCGTCTCTCATACTTGGCTTATTGGAAAAGCGTCATATTGGAATACCTGAACTGCCACCATGAAAAACAAATCAGCATCAAAGGAATGAGCCGAGCTACTGGAATGTGTCCACATGATATTGCCACAACCCTGCAGCAACACAGCATGATAGATAAAAGAGAAGATAGGTCAGTGAATCTTGTAAAAAAATTTTTAAATACTGAGACAAAACATTCTCTACTTACAAAACAGTTGATTTGAAAAATTTGTGTGAAAGTTTGACTTTAAAATGAGTGATAACCATCTTATTGTTGATGCCAGTACCGATGGGTCTTATTAGAGCTTCTCTTCCTGAGGATTTTTTGGATGCTCTTCAATGTTAATGGTTATTAGAAGTATGTGCCCAGCTCTAAACATTTCCAGTTAAGATTTTTGTTTCATTCAGTATAATCTTCCCTAAGTGTTCCCAGCTCTTGCTGTGCAAATATTTTGCTTTGAATACCAGTGAGAGAAAAATTGGTGGGTGGCAGTCTCTCTTTCCACACCTCCTCTTTCAGTCATTGCTGAATTCATGTAAACTGTGGGATCAGATCAGCTCTACATGAAGTGCTCCTGCTCAAGGTACTGATAATACAAGTTTCTATTTAATGTTATGATCAATGTTGAAAGTCAGTGCACTGAGAAGGTGAGTTCATGTTTTGTGAATATCTTCTTTCTTCATGCTCTTGATGGGTATTGTAGAACTTTACTGAGTTGTTGTTCTTTTTTGGCCTGTTTCTTTACATAAAATGTCTTAAATGACTTTCAATGGTATTTGTGTTTTTGAAGATGATCTTAATTCTTTCTGGGTATTCCAATCATAGAAAATTTATAATCAACCAAAGCTGCCTTATGAACACTGGATTGCCAAAAAAATAACATTAAAATCAAAAAAGTTCAGCCTCAGTAATTTTTATGTGTCTCAACACTAGTATTCAAAAGTAGTAATTTTTGAAACAGTAAGAATGTAAGTCTTCGAAAAGGAGTTTGGTTTAAGAGATGTATGAACATAGTAAGAGGAGTGCTGGCATTGCTTTAAACCCTGTCTGGAGTAATCAGTTATGGACAATTTGAGGACAAATGTATTTTAAGGGAAATTTTTCTTATATGTAGTGAAGTATAAGTTTGTCACAATTCTGGGAAAAGTGTTCTGGATCTGATTTCTTTTTTTCAACTTTGTTTTTCACTAAGAGTATGTTGTTACTTCACCAGCCTGATTTTTACAGCACTTGAAATTCTTGCTAATCCTTGTTTAGAATTGTATAGTTCTTTGTAACGGGGGAGTGTGATGGGATATGTGCTAATATATTAGCATCCTGTGCTATTTTATTAGTCTTTACCTACTTTTGATATGCTACTATGTAGCAATTGGAAAGTAGTTTTGTACTTCAATTAGTACAGGACTGCTTCATTAGAAAACCTGTGCTTCTGACTTGCTTTCCTGTCCCATTAACTTACGTCTTCAGTTGAAAATCGACTTTCTCACTCTTGATGATCCATAGTGTTTTCTGTCTATGTTTGTATGTAACACTAAAATTAGAAATTGTTCTGGCAGTGATTCAAGAGCCAACACTAAACCTCTGGAATTAGGTTTAGAGTAGTCAACTATAAAACCTTTACTTTTCTCTCTGTTGCCCTAGTGATGGTTAATACTGGGCTTTCACTTCATAAATTGTTGTTTCCTCACTCCCTCTCAGTAAACAGTCAGTAGTGTAAAGATTTTATCACTGTGTGTCACCTGGTATTTTTAGTTTGATGGATCCTTTCATTTACCCATTTTTTGTCACAGGTTGTTTTGCAAAAGGATGTCAACTATAGAAAGGCTGTTCTAGGTGATCACTTTCTAAATTAAATTACTGTTTATTTGATTGTAGATTTGTAATTATTAGAAGGGAAAAGCTGATTTCAAGTCACATGGAGAAATTGAAAGCGAATCCACGTATCAATGAAGTAGATCCTGAAAGCTTGAGATGGACTCCTTTGTTAGTTTCTAATGCTGCAGTTTCTGAAGAAGAGAGGGAAGCAGAAAAGGAGGTAATATCAGTGATATCTTCTGAATTTCTCTTCCTTTGACTTTCCTAACTCTTCATGTTCAACACAGATTGTCTTAAATAGAGCAATTTAGCTTTGACCACTACATACTGCTATTGTAACGCAGAATTTTTGGAAGCTGTGCAGCAACACATGGTAACTTGGGGGGGGGATGCATATGAAAACTTAAAACATGAATCACATGTCGTGGAGCTGTATTTATCACTCTTGAGGTAGTCAAAGAGCATGTAATCAGATCAAATTTGGTGCAGAGCTCAAGGGTTGCACTGTCAATCGATTCTTTGTGTTCTCGACTTGCTCAAAGTGATCCAGTCAGTGGGCATGTAATGTAGTGCTAAAGGACTTAAATCAATTCGCTGCATCATTAATAGTGCTAAATATTCCATGAAATGCAATCTTCTTTGGTTTGTTATCTGTTAACTGTTGTAAAGGAGCAACTAGATGATTCAGCTGAAATGTTGTTGCTAGGTTAGCCAGCAGTGCTAATCAGTGTTGACTTATTTTAACTATTTAGCTGAATGTAAAGGATATGGCTAAGTAAATGCTGTTTCAGTGACCTGTTATTTTAACCTCAACCCTTCAGGCTGAGCGTCTTATGGAACAAGCTAGCTGCTGGGAAAAGGAAGAACAAGAAATATTCTCCACAAGAACTAATAGTAGGCAATCACCTGCAAAAGTACAATCTAAAAATAAATATTTGCGATCTCCAGAAAGTGTGGCAGTGGTGGGGGAGCGAGGGCAATCCACAGAACAATCTAAAGAAAGCAGTGAGGAGGATGGCGGGGATGAGAATCAACAGAGTTCGCCTCCCCGGCTGACAAAGCCCCAGTCCCTGGCCATAAAAAGAAAGGTGAGTTACTTTAATGCTTTGGTTCAAAGTCATTTATCTCTGATTTCAATCAAATCATTATCATCAAAATAACAACCTGTTTTTTTGCCAACCTTTACTAGAATGTTTTAATCCTTTGTGTTATTTGGACACTTAACTACTCCTCTCTTTTCTGCACTCTATCAATTTTTTTGTCTTTTGGATTTTTCATAGATCTATAAAATACTAGTGACATAAAAAAATCAGAATTTTCTGTTAATTTTTAAACTAGAGATTGCCCTCTGCTGTTTGTCATTGGTATTGGTTAAATATCTTAATGGTTCTTTCTTTTTTTATATTAAGATGGAGTCCAGCATGTGGAGTTTGTCTTTTTTTTATGGTTTGTTTTTTTTGGGTTTTTTTAATATAGGAACTCCTAAAAGGTGTTTTTCAAAAGAAATGCTGTTAAAACAAAAGGGTTTTTTTTTACCCGTATTCTTCTAATTTGAATGTTAAATTCTGGTTGCTGCCATGTTTGCATAGTTCTTAATTGCTTTGAAAAATCAACTCTTTGAGTTGCTTAAATTAGTCAACTTCAGAATTCCAAAATTTTAAAGCACTCACCTTAGCCTATGTATTTGTGTCTCTGGTGAGAATTAGGAAATTGGATTGTCTCTTTGGTTATACTTTAAGTGAGCTTGCTTTAAAGTAACCATGAATTTCTGATAATGTGTAGTAATAGAAAACCAAAATCTTAACAGGTTTTTTTAATAGGAGCCAACTGTAGGATTCTTGAGGAGGACTTCTTCGATGTTATCTATTTTTCTGTGTACATGTTTATTTCTAAAAATAGCAGAAACCCAAAATGTAGAGGAATAAGCTTTCATACTTGTGAAGGTTGTTGGGGAATTATAAATCAACAGAGGAAAAATGTGTGAGTACAATTTATGTGCTTGTGAGATGAATATTATTTGAAAGAAGGTAAAAGACACTACAATATAAAGAAAATTCTAGTCTTCATTTTCACTTACAGAAAGGTTTGTATATATGTATACCTACCTATTTTAGCTGTTTAGACATATTAGAGTCTGTCTACATTTGAATCTGATGCCACATAAAGGGTTTTTCTGAATGAGTAAATGGATTACTGTAAACTGACTTGACAAAAATTTATGTCCAGAATCAGTTAATGAATGGGAATGTAGCAAGAGTTTGATTTGTGGAATTATTTTTCAGAGACCTTTCATACTGAAAAAGAAAAGGGGCCGTAAACGCAGAAGGATAAACAGCAGTGTTACAACAGAGACAATTTCTGAAACAACAGAGGTGTTGAATGAGCCATTTGATAACTCAGATGAAGAGCGTCCCATGCCACAGCTGGAACCCACCTGTGAGATGGATGGAGAAGATGATGACTTGAAGCCTGTGATTAGAAAAGCTTTTGAATATCAACCTGGGCAGCAGAAACAGGAGGAAGAAGAGCAAAACAAGGAGGAGAAAGATATTCATTGTTACAGGAGTGATGAAAATAGTACAGGTAAACTTAAAATGTTCTTGTATCTTCACAAAAATAATTTTGGTGGGTTGCCTTCAAAGGAAGTGTTTATTTTTGTCATAAATCTGGAAATTTTTAATAAGCTGTATTTAGCTGTTATTATTATAATAATTTGCTTTTTGTATTCAGGAAACCAACCTTTTCCAGTCTGAGGCATTGAAGTTCTTGTCATATTGTCAAAAACAACATTTATGTCCCTACAGCAGGGCATTTCATACTCAACAGTGCAAAGAGTATCAATAGAATATTGTCCAATATTGTTTTTGTATCAGTGGTAAAGGATACAAGCAAGAACTAAGATTTGATTTACACAATTATCTTTCTATTCAGCATTGTTGGTAATTTAGTGAAATGTTTGGTGTTTTTGTGGCATAATATATCCTCAGCACCAGGATCCTTATTTTTCCCATCAAAGTGACAGTTTTAACTCTGTCCTTTCAAAGATGCTTTTCTAGTTTGATTTCAAGGATATTTTCTCTCAGAAAAGTTAATGGATGGGTAATGAAACTAATAATGAGTTATTCTGAATGTACACTCTTCCCTTGACCTCCTGGCCCTCAAAGTATGCTTAGGAGTTTTAATTCCAGAATGAAATGACGTAGACTTTCTGTATATTCTCTGAGAAGCCAGAAGGTACTATGTAACTGCATGGGAAGTTTCATCCTTGTGATCTGCAATTGAGGGATCATGGGCTGATTTCTATTTCAAGCAGCTCTTGTGTGATGTGGTACATTAGAATGCTACTACTTTTTCTGAAGAGAAGTTGTTTAAACTAATGGTAGCAAGTTCCAGCTATGTCCCAGTGGTCAGGTTTGCACTGTTTTAACTAGACTGATGTTTTGTATTTGCCATGGACCATGTCATCACCATATAGAAGTATCACTGAAGCCATCTCACTCCCAGGTGCAGCATGTTATATCTTGATAATTCTCCATTTTTTCTGGAGTCTATGTAAGTGGTGTCTGGGAAGAAAGGCAAGGTGAATGTGTTTGGGTCCTTTTTTTATAGTCAATGGATTAGTTTAGTGTTCTGATGCACTCTGTGGATAGTTTTAATTATCTTTTGCCTTCTATCATCTCTTGTGAGCCATGTCATGATATGCTGCCCTTGAGGAAGTACTCGAATGAACCACCTTTTCTCAGTATTGGTATTAAAACATGATTATATATTTGTTTTGGCTTGTCCTCCAGAATGGTCAAAGAGGAAACTCCAGACTTTGAGGTCATTACTGTCAAAAAAGATGAATGTATGTTAAATCAATGTCTATATAAAGTGAAGGCATTCTTCTATTCTAAAACCAAAGGTGGAAAATCAAATATTTGGACAGTATTTGCTTTAGTTCACATGTCTTGTCATTCAAATATCTGGGATTCTTCTGACGTATAAATGGTGGTTCTGATAGTGTCTGGTAAAAGGCCACCAAACCATAATATATCTGTGTAGCATTTGAGCTGTAGATACTACATTGTTCTACTGTGTTTTGAGACCTGTTTATAACTCCTGTTTCGTACTTTCTTAATAAATTTTTTAGTTTATGAATTATTTTCAGTTTTATATTGGAAAATATTCATTAGTCTGCAAGCTAAGACTTGTTTTTTTTTTTTTTTGTCTCTATTACCTCCCAAAGACAATACAGAGGACGTAGCTGTGTTGGAAGAAAGCACTAAAGACAATCTTGAACCTTTAAAGAGTAAGCAGGGTTGGCCCAAAGGAGTTAAACGTGGTCCATCTAAATGGAGGCAAAGCAAAGAAAGGAAACCTGGCTTTAAGCTTAATTTATACACTCCACCTGAGACTCCCATGGAGCCTGACTATCAGGTGCTGGTGGAAGAACAAAAGGAAGTAGCTGAAGACAAGCCCTGTTCAGTTGCTGCTGTTACTGAGGAAGCTATTAAAGAACCTGTTGAAGCATTGCCACCACCAGATGATGACGTGAAAGAAGTAGAACCTGAACCTCTCCATCCACCCAGTGAACCCTTTGAAAAACAGGAAAACGATACTGTGAAAGCTGGGGAAGAAGAAAGGAGCATAGAAGAAGATGGAATCAATTCAAAAGATCGAGAAAAAGACAAAGTAGAAGAAGTTTTTGTGCACAGAGAGGAGTCAGTGCATTTGGATGATCAGGAGGAAGAGGAGGAGGAGGATGAAGAACCTTCTCACAATGAGGATCATGATGCAGATGATGAAGATGATAGTCACATGGGTTCAACAGAAGTGGAGAAAGAGGAATTGCCTGGTGAAGCTTTCAAAGAAATGCTAGAAACTCAGCAACCTTTTTTAGACGTAAATGTTCAAACTGGTAATTCAAATCAGGAGGAGTTAATGGATTGTGGTGTTGACCTTGCAGCTGATGAGTGTGAAAGTGACCAGAAAGAACTTGCTACAGATTCAGACCCAGTGCCTGAATCTGATGATGATCATGCGGACAACAACCAGGACCAAAAAGCTGGTGACGAATTACATTCCAATTTCAAGGGAGAGAGTACTGAGACCATGGAGATTGACTCAGAGACGGTTCAGGCAGTACAGTCTCTAACCCAAGAAACAAGTGAACATGAAGATACATTTCAGGACTGTGCAGAGACTCAAGAGGCCTGTAGAAGTTTGCAGAACTACGCCCACAATGACCAAAGTCCCCAGATGACCACACTGGATGACTGTCAGCAGTCTGACCACAGCAGCCCAGTTTCCTCTGTGCACTCTCATCCCAGCCAGTCAGTTCGTTCTGTTAATAGCCCAAATGTTGCTCCTTTAGAGAACAGCTATGCTCAGATCAGCCCAGATCAAAGTGCCATTTCTGTGCCGTCTCTACAGAACATGGAGACCAGCCCAATGATGGATGTTCCCTCAGTTTCTGATCATTCGCAGCAAGTTGTGGACAGTGGGTTCAGTGATTTAGGAAGTATTGAGAGCACAACAGAAAACTATGAAAACCCAAGTAGTTACGATTCTACAATGGGTAGTAGTATTTGTGGAAACAACTCTTCTCAAAACAGTTGCTCGTACAGCAGCCTTACATCTAGTAATCTAACACAGAGTAGCTGTGCAGTGACCCAGCAGATGTCTAACATTAATGGAAGCTGCAGTATGATGCAACAAGCAAACATCAATTCTCCTCCCACTTGTAATGTAAAATCTCCCCAAGGTTGTGTTGTTGAAAGGCCTCCAAGCAGCAACCAACAGTTATCCCAGTGCAGCATGGCTGCTAATTTCACACCACCTATGCAGTTGACTGAAATCCCCGAGACTAGCAATGCCAACATTGGATTATACGAAAGGATGGGGCAGAGTGAATTCGGAGCAGGGCACTACTCACAGCCATCTGCCACCTTCAGCCTTGCTAAACTGCAACAGTTAACTAATACGCTTATGGATCATTCTTTGCCTTACAGCCATTCAGCTGCTGTAACTTCCTATGCAAACAGTGCCTCTTTGTCTGCCCCCTTAAGTAACACAGGGCTTGTTCAGCTTTCTCAGTCTCCACACGCTGTTCCCGGAGGACCCCAAGCACAGGCTACCATGACCCCTCCCCCTAACCTTACTCCTCCTCCCATGAATTTGCCACCTCCCCTTTTGCAGCGTAACATGACGTCGTCGAATATCGGAATATCCCACACCCAAAGACTGCAGACTCAGATGGCCAGCAAAGGTCACGTCTCTGTAAGAACCAAATCCACGCCTCTGCCACCTGCTGCTGCAGCCCATCAGCCACAAATTTATGGGCGAGCTTCACAGACTGTGGCCATGCAAGGGCCTGCACGGACCTTAACAATGCAGCGTGGCATGAACATGAGCGTCAATTTGATGCCAGCCCCTGCTTATAACGTCAATTCGGTGAACATGAATATGAATACCCTTAATGCTATGAATGGTTACAGTATGTCCCAGCCAATGATGAATAGTGGCTATCACAGTAATCATGGGTATATGAATCAAACCCCCCAGTACCCTATGCAGATGCAGATGGGAATGATGGGAACTCAGCCATATGCACAGCAGCCAATGCAGACAGCACCCCACAGTAACATGATGTACACTCCTCCAGGCCACCACGGCTACATGAACACAGGCATGTCCAAACAGTCTCTCAATGGATCCTACATGAGAAGGTAGGCCCGTGGGAGAGACACGCTACCAAACTGGCGTATGGCATTGATCTGCACAAATACCTTTGGAGAGTACGATTTCAAAACCAGCAATTGGTGTGAATGCAAAAACATTTGTTGGCACCATTTAAAAGCTGTATGCAGCAGAAAGCCTTATACAAGTTTTTCTTTATTTCTTGCTTTGCTGGGGTTTTTTTCTTTCTTTTTTGGTTTTGTTTTGTTTTGGGTTTTTTTGGTTTATTTTTTAACATTGTGAGATTTAACTTCTCTTTGGGGGGAATTAGGTGGTTTTCCATTTTTTGTTTGTTTCACTGAGCTTGAAGTTCTCTGGAAAGGAAGAACTCTTTCTATGAACTGCAATTACACAGCAGCTGATGGTTCAGAGCCATTTTATGTGCCTGCTCCCATTAAAAATGTGGATAAATAGACTCCAAAACTATCAGACAGTACTGGATCATGAGCTTTTTCTCTCTCCTTTCCCCACATGTAAATGCCTTTTAGCAGTTCTTTTATTGTATTATTTTGTTTCTGAAGGTGACACTTCTGCATGCCGCTAATGTCTTTGTTAGTGACAGTGCATTTTGTAGTACTGTACAAGTGTTGTGCTTAACAGTAAGCCATTTCTTAATTTTTTTGCCTTGATTAGGTTACCCTAGTTTGAGGGGTAAAAAAACCAGAACTATATTTTTGTTAATTATAAAACTTGTAAAAATAATAAAAAAAGCTGCAAAAGCTATTCACATTTTGGTTAGTTCAAAGGGTTTTATTGCTGTATGTTTAGTGTAAAGTTGAGACTCTTTTCCATTTTTGTGACCAGTTTCTTTGGGGCTGGGTAGGAAAAAAGGCAGCTTTCTGTTTTATAAAAACTTACGTTTTTTTGTTGATTGAAACATCTCAGTGTTTATTTGTCAAGTTTTGAAACATTTTCGTATATGTCCAAATACTTGGCAGGATTAAAAAAAAAAAGTAGTGAATTTGGTGTAAAGTTGCTATTTTATGGAAATGCCTCTAACTTTACATTTTCATTCCATCTGTAGATTTTTCTATCTTTATAAAATATTGGAGTTATTTTTTAAGGGAAAAAATAGAGCAGTAGCGTGTGAATAGCTCAAACTAAGCTTACAGATCGCATGTAAAAAGGCAAAAGTTATTTGTGTCTGTTTATATTGCTTCCTTTTTTGTAGCCTTTGTACCTGTACAGAGTGACTGTAAGGGCCGAACAGAAGAGGCTTGATACATGTAAAAATAGGACCCAGTGACACTCTTGTATTTATCTGTTATCTTTTTAGTCAGTCACTTAAAAAAATACCCACAAAAGACCCACCCAAGCAACAAAAAATAAAAACTGCAAAAAACTACACCCCCCCCAAGCTGTACATTTTAACATAAAATAAATTATGATGAGCCATTTTTAGCCTCTTGTGTCTTGTCATAGTTTGATGTTGCATGGGAATTACCTCCTGAAACAGTGTTTGTTACAGTGCTCTCACATGCTTGATCTAAAGCCCATTAATGTTGGTGGGGTTTGGATTAGGCTGTTTAGAGCTTAAGTGTAGGTTACTCATCATAATTGCATACACCTTGTGAAAATAAAGAATACCTAAGATTATTTTTTTTAATAATCTTAATAAAATATTGAATAAATATGTATTTAATACCTTACAAGGCTGTCAATATTTAATGTATGAAACTTCTTTCCTACAGAAAGTGTCTATATATATATAAAAGGATATATGATAGTAACAGACGTGGTGTTTGAACTGTATTTTAATGATAGAATTGTAATCTCTTCCTTTGCCATGGTTGCTGAGTGACAAAATGATGCCAATTCTGCGTTCAATCTATGGATTCTGTGTACATGCATGTATGTGGCACACACAAACATAGACAGAGATGAGCACTTCTCATCTAGCAATAGGAGGTCTGTTAAAGACAAGAAGGCTGTCTCTATGTGGATCTCATGAGCAGACAAATTCACTGTGTGAACCTACACCAGAAGAAGTCCTTGTAATAATTTTTCAGAATGTTTCTAATATGGATATTGCCACTGTCACTGCAGTGAGGTTGCTAGCTAAGGTGAAAGACAATCTGTCTTGACTGAAAACTGTCCCCATTACAGTATATAAAACAGCTTTAAAGGTAATATTTCATATATCTAAAAGTCAAAGAAATGTATATTTCTTTCAGTAAATCCATGACTGTGTGGTTGTGCCAAAACCAAGAAACTGATACTACAGATTCATGTGCACGACCGGTTCAGCTTTATACAATGCAGCAGCAATCTAAAATAATGAATCTGAATGACAGCTAAAATTGCTGGTCAAATGATAATCTGGAGTAACTTGTGTTTTAGGAGTTCAGAACACCTGATAAGGAGAGCACAATACAACAAAGATCTTGGTTCATGCCCCTACGTTGTCAAATTTGTTGACTGAAGGCAGAGAGTATTCATAGTACTTAAACTTTGTTTTCATCTTCACAAAGTAACTCACCTGTTTCATGCTTAGGAAAAGCAAAGTGGAACTTGATGCAGCCTTCAAGTGTGTTTAGCTAGCACCATATCTGTGTTAAATAATTGCATCTCAAATTAGCATTATGTTTTCTGATTTTTCATTTGTGTGTTTTTAGAGTGAGTGAAAAAGGCACCTGGGTCGTTATCTGCCACTGTTTAGTTTCAAGTTTTGAAGCCTGTACCATACAGGCAAATCCAGCTTTCTTACCTTTTCAAATATTTGCTAGTCTGAAACAGAGCATCCTGACTCCAGCATATTGCTAAAATTCTGTATTTAAAATTAAAGAAATTAAAATTAAAGGGTTAAGATTTGGTTGGGAAATGATGTGTAGTGTATGCAGAACAGGCAAAGTTTCCAATATAATTTTGTTTCATCAGAATTAAATTCCTTTCAGGAGAACAAAGGACTATCCTACATCTTTTCCCTTAACAACTGTTTAGCTGTGAATTGCATCACAGCACTAAAATTTCTGATAAATAAGAAGGTTGTCTTCTCCTTGACAGATGTACTTGTTCTCTGTCTTTGTATGCACCTTGCAGTGTCAGTTTTGACTTTGTGCTCTAGCACCAATCCAGAGGAAATGAGCTCTTGCTTTTACTGTCTTCAAAAAATTCTTCACAAGATTGTCATAGATGATTGTTGTGAAAGGCAGGAGGCTTCCTTGGCCATGCATTCTTACAGAATGCTTCATTCCACTGGTGGTTGGTAAGAAGGACATCAACTTGCCTTGGTCAGTGTGTGTGTTTTCTGCAGACCTGGCTTGTAGCTGGAGTGGATGCTGCTGACACTTGTGAATCAGCTCAGCAGCAGCTTGCAAGAGTTGCCTCACTTTTGTGGAAGCTGTATGTTCCAGAATTTCTGCTTTTCTGATTTAGTCTCATTAACTCTGGGAGAACAATAGTCAAAAGTAGCTGGGAAGTAAATGAAAAGTATGTTTACTTCAGAACTGCTTCTTTGGCACAGCTGTGCCAGCAGAGTCCTTCAGGCAAGACCCGGTTCTAGGAAAGACACTTGTATCCTGGAGCAGGACATACTCCATCTGGAAGCTGCCAAGTACTCCTGGAAGCTGCATCCAGCCCTTTAGCAAAGACAGGAATGGTAAGTGTTGTTCTGCTCAGGCAGCCTGACCCCCTAGCAGTGGGCAAAATGCAACCAATTTTTTTACTAACATTGTAAGAATCTCTGATGTAAGCAGAAATGAAGGACTGCTAAAGGTACTAATTTTCCACGTTAGATCACTGTCTATGTCTCTGTTTTATAAGCTGTTTAATTTGTCCATCTGGCAGGGTGGATGATGGAAACAAACTTCATTTGTATCAGCATGGTAAATAGAAAGAATGGCCCTGGCAATTTTCTGTAGTGCTGAGGGTGATCAGTTATGCATGTAAATCAATGACAAATCCTCTTTCAGTTACAGCAGTCATCAAGCTCTCATGCAGGATACAAAAGACAACCTGTAGCTTGACAAAGGGAAATCCTTACAGATATTTGTTATCTTTTGGTTTATAATTTGGTAACAGAATTCCTGTCGGTAAAGCAAATGCTAAAAAACCTTCAGCTTTCACTGCCAGCATGAAGGAAAGCAGGTCCATGCGAGGCAGGTTTGTCTGACACAAGGCTGGGAGAGATGTTCTGTGTCTGTCTGAATTAAACTGCTGTAAACAACAAGGTGGTGTGGAAACATGCACTTGAAGGTCTATGAAAGTAGGCAGAAAGAGTTGAGGGGCCCCATCCAAAAATATTTTTACTCTAAGCCTACATTGCAAGTGCCTATTTATTTTTGTAATGTCAAATTATTTAGCGTTCCCTGTTGTTTCTGGGGTTTTTTTACAGTGGGTCTTTTTCCCCTTCTAATACAAATATAGGGCTACTTAACTTGCTTAAAGTCCCAGAGTTTTAGTACCTCTATCATGAATATTATTCACATTGTCATGTCCAATCTGTACTCAGTTTTAAGCAGAAGCTTAGTTATGTTAAATGTGGTCTGCTTTTCTGAGGATTTAAAGATAAGGTGTTTATTATGCAGATAAATCCAAATGTTAAATCAAAAGCATTGCATTGTGGTTATCTGCAACATTGGCTACAGTTAGTGTTTGGAGATGAATGCTTTACTGGGTTTTGGGCCCCAAAAGGAAGTGAAGGAATAGAAAAGCCTTCACACTTGAGGTGCCATGCCTGTGAAGCACTGTTAACATCTACAACAAATATATAAAATTGTGCTCAGCTCTGGTTAGTAGCATATCCTTGCAGTTCTCAGTGGCACATTTCTGCCCTGTATTTTTTTTTTTTTTTCAAGTATCCAGACTTACACAGTTTGTACTGTATCAAAGTTGCAAAGTCTTTTTTCAGCTGGCAAAGACCAAGAGAACTCTCCTGTGTGCTTGATGGCCAGGTCATTCCTCTCAACACTGAGCAAATACCTCCTATCTGATACATTAAATCAGGTAAAAATCTGTAGGGAGGGTGAGGACCTCACTTTTTTGCAGATACAGCAAAGGTAAATGTGGCTTAATTGTGCTCCTCCTCTGAAGTGCATTTTAAGTCTATCAAATGCTGGCAAAACTCTTTTTTTCAAAGTACAGTTGGTGATAATTTATATCGAGCAGGGTAAATGGACTAAGTTAAAGCAGAAAATCAGTCTGGTGTCCCCATTAGTGTATTAGCAGCACTTCTGTCAACAGATGCAATTATTAACAAATCTCAACTATGTGGAAGCACAACAACCTATTAAGATGGCTAAAGCTGAGATAGAAGGAAACATTTAGTAGTGATAGATATGAATAGTGTCTGGAAGCACTGCAGCAACTTCCTTCTGCTGTTAAGGTCAGTGAGAGGCATTTTTTTAGAGGCTTCATTGGTGTCTCTCACCTTTTCTAAAATCTCATTAGAACTGGTTATAATCCATTATTAGTTAGGAGGCCGTTGGAGCTTTACAAGTTCAGCTTTGAACTTCATCATAGCAATGTAAAAGACACGATTCAGGCAGTCAGAGGATTTAGGACAAATCAGCAACTTCAAACTGAAAGTCCTAAAATGTCATGTGTGTGTATCTCCTTGAATTACTGTCCATTGTAGCTGCTCACTCATCTGACCTATCCAGGGTCTTGCTTTGTTTCTAGTTCTGATGGTGTAGTTGATCCTCATGTAGAGGCTCTCTAACTGCTGTGCTGCCCTGGATTATCACTGTGAAAAAAAGAAATTCCCAGGAAACAGCACAAAAATGCAAACTCCTGTGAAATCCTTCAGGTTTCTGGACCAAATAATTTAGTGTTTTTCCCATCTGCACTCCTTTAAAGGCTGTGGGCTTGAGTTAGGATCAGGATTTTGGGGATACTCAGCTAGAAGAGAGTTTGAAGTTGTGCTTGCTTTTGTGTTGTAAATGTTTGGGGTTTTTTTTGCAAAGAGAAAAACTTATTTGTTGATGTAACAAAGAATTCTGCTAAAGCTGAAACTTTTTGCGATGAGTTTTAAATTTGGTTTCCCTTCTTTCTCATCTTGACACATGGTATTTAAAATGATTTTGGGTTTCTTTCTAGCAAATAACAAATGATCCTTGTGACTGTGTAATTAACTACCCCATTCCCCTCCTCTCCTTTTATGGAGTTTCTTTTCCAGTAGCACAGCCGTGCCAGGACAATGCTAGATGCTGGTGCCATTCTGCTGCTCAGCAGGTGCTAGGCTGTTCTTGCTGTTCCTCCTCTGCAGTGCCAGTGCTATGTCCAGTTCTCTCAGCTGCTTCAGGAAGCCCCTGTTTGGCAAGATGCAGCGGTGCCTTGCCACTTGCTCAATGGCATCCACCACTGTCATGTTCTTGTAAATCATCAGGTAAGCCAAGACCAGCGTGGCTGAGCGGCTGCGGCCCATAGCACAGTGAACCAGCACCTTACCTGTGGGAACAAAGACACATCAGAGGTGACACTGGGTAACCCTCTCCTTTTGGCACTGAAGGTTTCTGTAATGCCCCTGCTCTGGTTGGTGTTTGACTACCCTTACCAGCACTCAATAAGCCTCTCTTTTCACACGAGGGAAAACTTAGGCTGTAAATCTTACAACTGACCACCATCTACAGTAGGGATGATCCATTTAATCCTACACCAAATATCTCTTTATTTGTGAATAAAGCTTGCAGAGAAGGCCTGGGGGCTGCATTAAATATCATAGGAAGCCCTGCTGCAGCCTTGTCTTACATGCCTCACAAACAGCGTGCATGTAATTCTGTGTTTGGGAAAAATGACCAAAGCACAAGGGTGCAGGAGGGTTTGGTGTGCTCTCAGACTGTCCTTCCATGAGAACAAATGGAATTCGTGGGGAGGAGTGCCTTTCTTAGTTCTACAAACTAGACACAAAAAATAACCAAATGTGATTTTGGTTTTTTGTTCTGACAGTAGTGTCCTTTGAAATCTAGATTGCATCACTTTATGCCCATTTTTGAGGGCAGAGGATAAGAAAGGCCATAGGCATGTAACCAGGGGGTGGAAATAAACCACTTCTTACACTATAGAAAAGCTTCTGTAGAAATTTCTGGCTAGCACCCTGTTGTGTTGAATGCAAGTAATGTTTCACCACTACCATCATCTGAGTGTTCTAGTCTGATGATTTCCTTGCAGTAGGAGCCTGTATCGTATCCTGTGAGTGCAGAGTCTTTGCCAAGAGTTTTCATCTCCAGATAAACACGCCACAGTTTAACTCTGTGACACTGCCTGGCTTAACTTGGGGCTTCCAGAGGCAGAAAGTCCTTGGCTTCGGATAGTAACAAGGTTGTAAGTCAAAGTGGAGCCTTCCGTGTTAGCATTATCTGGGGGAGGTGGAGGAAGGCAACAGTAAGTGGGTTCAGGCCTGATTGACAGGTTTTGAAACACTTCAAAAGATTTCCAGAAATGATTCAAAGCCCTCAAGAGGGTCTTGCAAAAGGTTGAACTGCTGAAGGAAGTAGATTTGGAGCACACTCTCTAACACCCTGCTAAGCAGAATTGCCACAGGAGAAAAAAATAAAAACTGTGCTATCAGGGCCAATAATAGTTTATCTCTGTCAGCTATGCAGAGTGAGAAGTGCTCGGTGCAAAGCCATGACTCCTGCCGATTAACTCCTTTGCTTCCAGGCACAAGAGGATGCCTTGGCACAAGAAGCATTGCTGTGTAATGGATGCATCAGGAACTGCCAGCACTAAAGGATTAATGGTTACAGTCTGCATCCTAATCCCAGCAGATAGTCTTTGAGGCATCTTGGCAAAATTCCAGTCCTTCTGATAACAAAAAGTGCCTCTTCCTCTCCTGGAAAATGATAATCCATTCTATTATTACTGCAAATATTTGAAGTGGATGAAAACACTCATTTGTTTAGCTCTTCAGTGCTTCTCTTTAGAGCTTCCCACCTCATGAATCTGTTGCTGTTGAGGTGATAAAATACATGATGGGACAAGGAACACTTTACTTCGTGTGGGTGGCAAATGCAGGAGATCTAGGAGAAAATACAGTTTTGTATTGTGATAACAAAGGCAAAAAAATGGCTATACAATTTTCTGAAATGTCCACTGGTTTGCAGAAAAGGAAGTCTTTCCTTTGTTGTGTGTGAATAGTCAAGAGCCAACTGCCTGTTACAGCAGAACACCGACACTTCTGCAGAGCCATGTCCCTTCTGTACTGCTTTATAGTCTCTTCCATTCTAAGGACCACTCTGAACCCTCATTCCCCAAAAGGGAGTCTGCTCTTGCAGTCTTGGATTCTGACCAGTTATATCTTCAAGGTGTGTCAGATTATGCAGTATCAGTGCACAGAGACAGAGGTCTGCTGAGTGGTGACAGGTCTTTGAAATACTTCCTTCATTTGACTTGGGTTTGTGTTTCTGGAAAATTTGTCTAGATGCAGCATTCCTTTTCCAGAGTCAGTTGAAGCCATGAATGATGAGGTGTCTTTGGTCAAAAGCCTCAGGTTTTTGTATCTGTCTCATGTGTTTCTTCTCACTTCATTTTTTTTAAAATGTCCATCTTTAGTGTATTTTCCCCTGACATCCTAACATGAAGTAAAAATTACATTCCTCTCTATTCTACATTCTGAGGAGCTAAAATTCCAAGGGAAGGGGTATTAAATCTGTAGCTTAGTAGGAAACCTAGAAACTTCTTAAAATAATATCTTCCTTTCATGTTATACAGGCCTCACTGATAAAAATTTTAAGCTGTTCTATGGTCTGAATTGCATGCTTTTGGAAAGCTTTATGCACAGATGAATGACAGCCTGCATAATTGTGACCCATCAGAGTTTGCCTCTAGATCTTACTGTTCTTATGTCCATCAGCCCATGCTTAAACCCTACAAATACTGTTCTGATCAGGGAGTTTTTTCACCATCATGAAGATTTTGTATGTTAAGTCAGAATTAGGACTGTTTTGACAGCATCCAAATTGCCAAGCTTTCTGGTCTGTTTCAGAGAGGGCCTCCATTAGAATGACAACTTGTTTCAACAGCATTGGCTGTTGAGCATCTTCCCAGCAAAAATCATTATATGAAGACATCTGTTCAATTAATTTGATCATTTGGCTGAAGGTCATACCCCAGATACAGCCAGAACATGATACAGCCAGAGTAAATTCATTAGCACATACATTCTGGTCACACAGGCTGAAGCTTTTTCCTTTTCCCCCCTTTTCCCTCTCTGCATTTGCTCAGTTCCAGTACAAAGCAGCAAAGCAATACAAAGGTGTTACTGATCAGAACTATTTAGCACCACACACTGAAGTCCCATCTCATTACCACTGGAGATAGGTGCTCCATACAAAAGTTGCTTCATACAAAATCCTCTTTAGGACTCTGGATGTTCTTTGTCAGAAAGGTGCACACAAAATAGCCTGTTCATTTGGCACTTGAAATGTGAGCGCCTTTCTGCACTAGATGTGCATTCACAAATAATGCGTTTATGTTGTTGGAAGAGAGCACTAGGTACTTCTAGTCTTCCATAGGAGGCATCAGTCCACACTTCAGTCTAGCTTCTAGAGTAATTCTATTCTCTGAATGTGTATTGGAAAGTTATTGTCATGTTTTAAACCTCAGTGTCTTCCTGGGCCATGCATAGTGTCTTTATGCCTATCTATGGCTGGGATAAGAGGTGTACATACTTACATTTTACTTTCCCTCATGAGCAAGTTAAGAGCTTACTCTTTTTCTTCATGAGTATTACATCAGACAAGATCCTAGCTAACTTGTTTAAAAGCCATGTGAATGTAGCAGAAACTACTACAGCTACAGAAATCACTGCAATTTGTAGTATCTAGTTGAGTGCAGATTTTTTTGTTCGTTTTGTTCACCCAGTCACTCTTCAGTTTGTGTTTCCTTTGCTGGGCTGGTGCCTGCTACTGTCTCAGGACTCCCTGGACTTTGATGTGGTTTTGAAACAAAAAGGTTAATATTCCCCCCATCTCATCCTTTCCTCCTACAATATTTATTGGGAAGGAAGGCTTTTTTCTTGCCCTTGCTGCTTCCCTTGTGCTTGTTTCTTTACCTCAGTACAGCAGACAAAAGTCTTACAGGAACAGGAGAGTGGTGGGAATGAGGAAGTCTGCATTTCTTATTTCAGCTACTCCAGTCTGACACTGACCTCTGGCCTCCAGCCATGGCTAGACATGGGTGTGTGTTAGTTATCCTCTCCTTTTCCTCTCCAAAGGCAGTGCTTCAGACACACTTTTTTGAAATGCTGGATATCTTTCTTCATGAGCAAGTGAGCTCCTGAAGCAGTTTCTCCTGCTATTAGGACTTTGATTTTTAAAACTGATCTGCTTTCAAGGTTTTCTCCTGAGCAAGGGAAGGGACTGTTGTGTGGACTGTACTTGCTGAAAGGGTAAAATTGTAAAGACCTGGCTGGCTATTGGAAGCAAGTCAGGTAGTAACTGCCAGCAGCTGAGCCAGACAGCCAAGAACAGAAGCTGACACTTGGCTAGAAACTTGGTATCTGACCCTCTGATATTAAGGTCTCTATAGATCAGCAAGAAAGTTGTAAGTTTCTCAAGTGGTTTCTGGTAAAATATCCAGCTGAGATTTTTTTTTTTAAAGTATGTGGGGGAAGGAATAAGAGTAATATTGAAAATCAGTGTGAGGCCTAGACTGTAGCACTTCACATCAGTGTAAAGCTTTCTGATAGAACACTGTTGGAGATCAGCAAATAATGAATTGTAGTAATCAAGCTGAGAAGTTACAAACACTTTAATGAAATGTTTCTAGATTACTGCTGTCAGAGCTGTATCAGTTCCCTGCTGCTTGGAAGATGACAGAGAGGTTATATAGTTTGGGGTAGATCTGGTGGTCAGGTAGGAAGGGTGGTTTCTGTATTTATTGAGAGAATCTAATGCTGCAGAGCATGAAGCTGTGGAATGACAGCATGGAATGTCTGAGACCATTCATGTTCTACTCCCACCACTAAGCAACTAATATTCATTAAACCTGTCTTGATAGGGACTAATTCGGAAAAGGAGGAAAAGACAGCATATTCACCTATGCAATGTCCAGTTGTCTCTGATGTGTTTTTGAAGGAGTCAAAACAACAAAAAATCTGTCAGACAAGACCCCTTGATACAAGCTGTGATGAGAACTTTAACCAAAGTACTTGGTAAGGGTCTCTTGGGGGGGTATTAGTGAGAAGGGTCCTAATTACATCACTGCCTTCTCTTAAACTGGTTCCCTACTACTAGTTTTATAGTCCGTGTTAAACTATATTAGACTTCATTGGTTTCATTCCCACAAGGTTAAATGTCATGGAACTATGCTTTTAATTAGATGTGGTAAATATTATACTGGTCTGAACCATTTCCAGCACCCTCCTTACTTCTTTCATCCTGAAGTGCATTATCAATGAATTTGGAAGCCGAATAAAAGAACTGGCTGAGGTTGAAAGTGGGGAGATCATCTGCTTCCACCCCATGGTACTCCAGACTCATGCTGTTGTAATATTCTGGTCCCGTGTCGACGTTGCGCTGCCCGTGGGCCGCATTGAGGATGTGGGTGAATCCCGCCTTCTCCAGGCTGTAGCGATCCAGCGCAGTTTTTCTGGTAAAACAAGAGCTGTCATGTAAGTCAAGAAGCTTCTTCAAGATTAGAAAAAAATTTAGGAAAACCTCTGCTTTGGTCTCTTCTAAATGTTAGTGAAACTGACAATGCTTTAACACTGCATCATTTACCATTTTAAGAATCTTAAGATATTGTCATTCAGTTTGAAGTTGTCATTCTTTTTGGAGTTCCTAATAATCTCCCCCAAGTCCTTAGGGTATGTTTAATATGAGTTTATTTTCCTGTTACCTTTTCACATAGGCAATACTGGCTTCAATCCATCTTGTACAAGAAGAAACTTGAGATACAGAAAGAAATAGAAGGAATTATCTAAAGTCAGAAAAGGAAATCAGTGGCAGAACTTGAAATAGGACCCATGAATGCTGTTTTCCCCTTTTGTCCCATCAAATGTTATTGCAGATGTAATAAGTCAGTAATATGTGAATAGTAAAATCACCTGGGATTCAAAAAGAAGCTCTTCTTCCCCAAAAGAAGTTACTCAATTTTTCTCCATTTCTATAAAATTTTTTTAAAAAAATTTAAATCCCACCCTTGTGTGAATGTAACTTCCTATCACAACTCCATTTATTGTCTTGTTTGGTCAAACCAGAGGTCTAAAGCAAAAAGAACTAGATAAGGAAATTGGTTGTTAGCCTTCAGAGGAAGCTGGAAGTCATGTATTTAGCCAAATCTTTTCATTTTTTCTTGTCCTCTCTTCCCTTGGGCAAGGGAAGTCAGAGAGGAGAGGAAAGCTTAGATTTATATGTTCAAAACCCATTGTAGGTGCTTGCTTTAGGATGAAATTCCTAAAAAAATGTGGAGTTTTTGACCAGGCACATAAAGACTTTTTTTCTTCCATTACAGAAAGCTTTTAGTTTGGGAAAGTTTTTTTGTTGAAAAAACTGTCAGGTTTCATTAGTGCCTAGGAAAAATACAAAACTTTTTACAAAAAGAAAAAATGGCATAGCCTTTATTCTGTTAATATATTTCCACATAACTACTGCATGATGTAAAAAAGTTTTTTGCAAACAAAAGTACCTCTCTCCATGAACACTTCCATGTGTAAATGTAGCTGCTGCCACACATGACATTGTGGGTGACCTGCTGTGTTTCATAATTCTAGTGGTGACAGCCCACAATAGCTTGAAGCTGACTGCCTTTCCAACCTCTAAGTCAAAACCCCCCACTGAGCAGTCAAGAACCTAATGATTAAAGCACTTAACTGGGATATGGATACTGAAGGTTTTACCTATGCTTGCTCTTACTTAAATTAAGCCCATGTTCACTGGCTGTTCTGAGTAGATAGCTACTGCCCTGCAGAAATTCCTTTCTTGTCAAGAATGATAATGTCTTGACAGTACTGGTATTTTTGCCATGCAATAATGTCACACATCCCCTCTATGATCATGTAAAAAGTAAATAAAAGCTTCTCTTAGCGTGGTGATGCCTACCTAATAAGTTCAGTAGACTCTGAAGGACAGAGAAGCAGCACCATCCTGCTGCTAATGCTGTAAGTTGCCACCTTCACCTCGTGTTAAATAATGCTTACGCCTTCCCTTTGTATTCCTAGAGCAATGATTGACTGAGGAAGACTTTCCTTCTCCCTCCTTTTAGGAGGTTTGTGCCTTAGGATTCCCTTCAGGTGTGTATGCTCAGTATGTACACATTGCCAGCAAAGGCACTTCAGTTCTATACCGAAAGGATGGAGAGTATTTAAAATAAAACAGGTTAAATGTCCTGGCTGAAGTGTAAGGGTGCAGTGAATAACTCCTGCTCTTCATTTTGATGTCCTTGAGGTGAGCTACCGTTCCTGCTTTCAAATTAAGCCTTTGTTTTACCTCTTTGATGCTGGAACAGAGGAAATGTTGTTTTTGTTCATCAGACTTGGCCCAAAGCATGTATCCTACAAACCACAAAAGACTCAGGATTTCAGGTCAGAGACCTGTGCACAGGGGGAATCCTTGCAAGTGAGACTTAGATGCTGAGTAGGAAGTAGGACTGCAGAGTAGTTAGGGTCAGTAGAAGACCATAGTTTTTGATGGAGTAGATGCTATCACACTTTGGCTTCTGCAAGCACTGCTCAGGCTAATAATATCATTAGAATTAAATTATGGAGTTGTTCTGAGCAAGGACAATGTCAAACAATAGGTTAGTCATTAGCATTTGACACTTGTTTTTATATTAAATCAAATTTCCCTGTTTCCTTGATTGGAATTTGGAATTTGCCTTTTGACACAGTGGGTGCAACTAATGCAATTTTTTGACAGTCACACAGTCTTGTTCTGTTTCCTAGGACCTGATTTTGCAGTGCTGGGTGGCCTCAGTTTTCCAACAGGTATTAAAAAAGAAGGGATACTGTCTTTCAGTAGCTTGTGTAAGTAGTCAGCTCAGCCTGACCAAGCTCCTGTGAACTTCCCTTTCCATCCCCCAGTTTTGCCTGCAGCTGCATTCTGTGAATTTGAGGCCCAGGATGGAATTAATCCTCCTCCTTTTTTATTTAATCAGTTTAATAATTTTGCATCACAAATGCATTAGCTGCTGTTTGGCCCTTGACCAGAGGTTGGGAATATGCCCATTGTTACTCTGTTTGCTCCACTGGTTTCCCAACTTGGGCTGGAAATGGACTCAGAAGCAGCAATCTATCAACTTGGATGGTGTTGCAAAAATTCATTATAAATGCTCAGATCTAACTAAATCATCTTCTGTGAAATAACCTTTTTTTTTAAGAGCAAATTACAAGTGCACCAAGGAATTTATGCTTTTTTTTTCCTCAGTGTTTGGGCCCAGCTGATCTTAAAGTGTTATCTGCTTTCTAATTGTGCTTGATATGCAAGCTGATTTGGCAATACCCTTTGGACTGAATGGAACCTTACCCAATGGAATTGTTTTCTTTGTAATACGGATGCATATTTTCTTTTTTCTACTGACACTGCTAATCTGTAAAACTTCCAGAAAATGAATGCTCAGTGCTGAGCACTCAAATCTGTTAAGTTCTCCCCATTTTCACTGGAATAGCTATCACTCAAACTGTGTGTAGGTGTTGTGGAACCTGTCAGTGGAAACAAAACCTACAATACTTGCCCTAAGTGGAGCAGGGTCAGTACAGGTCCTGTGGCTACGTGGCTTTTGCACCTGAAGGTCAAGCTAGTGCACACAGTCTGTGAAGAGGATGTCAGGCACCTTTTTTACCGCAGATACCCTGGACGCTTCTGTCTATGGAAAGCTTCTCTTAAGGTTTCTGATATATAATGTTATGTGGAGACATGAAGAAACAGTTGTTGTGTAATAGAAAATAGGGTTCACTGGACTGCAGGAGGTGCTTGCCTTGGGCTTTAGAATCTGCATCTTTTGAAGAAAGCTGAAGTGACACTCTTTTTCAAGAGTGAGAGTGCTTGGTTTCAAACCTAATAGTGAGAATGAGATTAGAAAGTGCTTTTAGCTCTTTCACCTTTCTCTCTATCCCCCCACAGTCTTACACTTGATAATTATATTTTCGTAAGAGATTTTGCTACTGTCCTTTGAAAATTTTTCTTCTTTTTTTCCCTTGTAAAATCTTTCCCCAAAATGTAGGCCAAGAGCCCAGCTGGACCACTTGTCATACTGGCTCAGATTTGTCTGCTTTTTACCTCCTGTCAGCCAGTGCTTTGTACTTTGATCATAAACATTGCCAGGCAGAGATGGCCTGTGCTGAGACTGACACTGCCAGAGTGTCGGCAGTTAAACCTGGGGTCACACTGGGCTTGCAGCAGCTTGGTTGCCAGTTAACAGAACAAGAAACAGCCTGGCAAAGCTTCACGTGGGGGACCTATGTGCCTGTAAATGGAAATGTTACTGTGCCCCTCATCATGTTTGCTTGGACTGCCTGTAGGCAGCAGTGAGCTCTGGCTTTGTGGGAAGGACTGCTTTGCTTATCACCCTCAGCTGAGTCTGCAGTGTTGATGCTGTTGTGAAAGCATCCCTCTGTACACAGTAACCAGAGCCTGTGGGGTTTGCTGTGTTTCATCATGCATGATACTTCTGATTACACCCCAAGGACAAGGGAATGCTCTTGGCCTTCTTGCAGTTTTTACCATGCCTGAGGTATCAGTATTGTAGAGGACAGAGATAAATAAATCAGGCATAAATATCTGTGAATATCTGATTGGTTGAGGTTACTAATAGCATAAGATTCTTCAAGGGTAAATGAATTGTTACCTTATTGGAGGATTTATAACTCTATTTCTTAATTCACTTTCGACTAGAAAAGGCATAATTTTTTTCCCCCTTGCAGATGGCTCACTACCAGAGTGTAATAGTCAAGCTAACAACATTCTTCTTTTCCCCTCTTTGGGTGCTGCTGTTTCCTATTAAACTGCAATTAATACTTCCATTTTTGAGATCATGGTTGAGTTTTAAGTAGCCATTTTAAGGAGGAGTTTGCTACAAATGCCAGTGTAGGTGAAGCTGCAAGCACTTGGCTACTCTTGCAATTGTTTTCATTTTGTATATCTCCACCATCTGTGCTATTAGCACTTGATTTCCTTTTACATTATGCAGCTGTGGTCTCCAGTGTCTGCCTTGAATGTGTTCCTATGCAAGGAAGGTGAAATGTGGCTGGGAGATAACAGTGAAAATTTCAATGTAATTCAGTTTAGTAAGAGATGACCTGGACCGATTAGTCCCATGTAAAAACTCATCAGCTCTTCAGTTCAGAGCACATAAACTTATGATAAAAGTTAAGTATACCCAGAAGTCCTTTTCTCTATGTTAAGCAAAAGCTCAGTGCTTTGCTGAATCTGACCCTGCATTTACTGTAGGGCAGATGGACTCATAAACATGTTTTTAAAGTTCTGAGGCAAGAGGGAGTACTTTGATGTGGGAATCCCACCTCAATGGTGAAAATTGGAGATAAAATCACTTTTGCATATGGATATATTGATACCAACAGACTCACCAAAAGGGGAAACTGACCCAGACAAAAGTGTCATCCATTTTCAGATGGCTCCCAAAAGACTATTTACCTCTCTTGGCTTGTGCAAGGGCAAGTAGAGGGCTTGTCTGAGAGTTTAACTGTGCCTGCTGTCAGTTTTAAGGCTAAATTCCATAGGATTAATAGCAAGTGCTGTCGCAAACCCTGCGTTCTTCTGGAAGGGACAACGTAAGTAGTTATAACATGAAAAAGAATGCTTTCTTTCAGGTTGCTGTCTCCAGTGTAACAAGTCCCCTCTCTCTTTTCAAAAATACTGTCATAACAAGCTTTAGTCCCAGCTGCTTTTGTTAGAAAGTCACCCAAATCAATGGAATGGGAAGAGAAGGGAAAAGAACCTGCAGGCACTGCAGCCTGCACCTTCACACGCAATATAATGCAGCTAACAAAGGGAAGATATGGCACCTCCTGAGGAAAACGTAAGTACACCTAAAGGAAGGGAAGTAATCCTCCAAAATACCTCAGGAGGGTGTGGGCAGAGCAATTCCCTCCCCAGGTAAGTCAGCACCTTACGGCTGGTACTGCTCAACCAGATGACTGGGGTGCTTACCGACTTCAAGTAGAGCCAAGTCTCTTAAACTTCATGCAAAGGTTGTGCAGTGCAAACATGTTTCAGTATCGACTGTTAAAACTGCAGATTGACATGACCCAGATTGACAAAACACCAGGAAATCTGAGGCAACATGTTACTAGGAGAGGAATCGTCTCTCTCGAACTTTTCCATTTTCTAAAGTGCTAAAGGAAAGCTCGATGCAGGCTGATAATTTACCAGATGGTCAGTGTCAGAAAGAAGCTTGCTGAATATAGGCAATATTGACACTTTCTTAAGAAAATCTGGCAGTTCTCCCTCCTGAGGAGAGATGTTGAGAATTTCCAATAATACTGACCCAATTTTCCTTCATAACTCCAGCACTGAGGGAGTCTAGAGATAGTGTAGCATTGTATCCCCTTTTCCTTCTGAGGTGTTGCTCCATTTCTCTGTGTACCTCCTGTTCAGTGTGAATTATAAGAATTTTTAGGTATCACTGAAAATGCTGAACGGGCTCATCAGAATATGGGATAGAAAAGATTTAGTAGTTCATTTTCCTCTAGCCTGAAATGGTGGATGTAGTTCTTTTAAGTGATACAGCCTAGACAGAGGAAATAGCTCTCTGCTTTCTATGCAGGAAAGGCACCAAGCACACGTGCTGTGGTTAGTCAGTTCCTGGTCTTGACTTCAGTCACTCATCAAATGTTAGAAATCACTGATAAACAGAGATGTTATATGGAGAAGTGTTACTTGTCTTGGAAACCATTGGAGCATTGAGGTTTACTGTCCAGTGTTAAAGATCTGATTTTCTGGGTTGTTAAACTGCTGTTACAATCGGCAGATTCTCATTCTACTCAAGTAAAAACTATGTCCTCAAGAGTGTTGTTATAATCTAAATCTGCATTTGCTTCTATTTTTATATGATTAATAGTGGTGTAGTTGCTAGGAGTTTGTAATGCTAAACGGTGGGAGGTAGCTGTTTTTCTAGCCTGAGTGAGTCCCATCTGTTTTCCTCTAGGTTAGTGTAAATTGTCTTTTTACTTAGTCACTTGGAAAAAGCTGTACTGTATTGCTTCTCTGCAGAAAGGTAATAGTTTTAGTTATGTATCTAAATTATTGTGCACTCCAAATTGTGGGTTTGAGTTACTCGTCTTCCTTACCTGCATTAGTTCTCAAGACCATGAGCCATGGCACAGCACAGGAACAGACTATAGCTTTTGTGAATTGCAAGCTCAGTTCAGCTGCATACCCAGAAAATTATTTTTCTTACTTAACTTGTAAAGAATTACATTTCAGAAGACTTCTTTTTTTCTGGGAATAGTTTGAGAATATGGCAAGACCTGAAATTGTGATCAGGCCTTAAATCTGAATGCGATCAAGTGAATGTTTAAGAGGAAAACAAATTGGGAGGCCTTTGTCTTCAGCTGAAATATTCTTTGAACTTCAGAAATGTGAAAGCCTAAACATCATCTCAAGTTATAAGAGATGCACTGAAGAGCTGCAAGAACATGAGTAACTGGCAGAAATTTTCCATGTGATCCCAGTGAAACAAGCAGGTTTGGGATTTGCCAGTAAAACTGCCTCTGCAAGCAACCAGGTGGCCAGTGAAACAATGGAGAAAGACAAGGCTGCTTTCTATCCCTTTAGAAGACTTCTAAATATGAGAAGGATACATGCAAACACTAATCCTGGTAGCAATTGAATCAAAATCTTGGCCAAGAGTCATTTATTCCTATCACTGGGCTGTGTCATACAAATTCCAGTATCTGGTCTTTAAAAGCCCTTGGAACTTGCTGGGGGAAAATTTCAATTGGAGCTGAACACAGCATGTTATATTTTGAGGCTTTGATTATTATGGGTCTGACAGGCTCATAGAGATTTCATTGCCTCTGGGCAACATCTGCAGTGAAGCCTAGTAACAAAAGGATGGAGTGGCCTCACAGGGCTCCTTGATAGCCTGTATTGCATTAGAAGGAAGATGTGGTTACGTAGTCAGGGTAATTAATTAGCATTTCCATAAGCAGTCACAAGTCCTGTTAACCTTGTAAGTGCAGGAGGCAGGAATGAAGCACAGATGTGGAGGCTCTGAAGATAAACTCTGCATGTGTGTGTTCATTTGATTTTGTTGACGAGTTCCACCAAATTCTTTCAAGATCCACCTTAATTTAGTATGGCTAAAGATGCAAATGCACCCAGCATCTGTTCATGGCTTGTGGCATTTCTTTGGCCACCAGTTCTAAAGAAAGTTTTTCAGTCAATACAAAAACCCTGCCACAAAGGGGGTGAGCTTTCGGTCAGGAGTAAGATACGGAGCTGGCTCCAGGAGAGATATAAAGGTCCTTGGACTTTGCCTATTTCCAAGCAAATTTCAGTTAGGGTAGTGATAGCCTGCCTCTTGCCTGCAGGCCAATTCTCCTCTCAGATTTTCTGCCATGTCAAGTTTACCCTTGCCTGGCTGACAGTAGTTCTGTTTTGGGGAGTCCTATTTTCTGGTGTAGTTTTATTTCTGTTCCCCTCCACCTGCTCCTCACTTGTTCTTCCTTCTCCATTGGTTTTCTCATTATTTTGTCTTGTCATGGTGGGGGGCTTGTTTTCCCTTGAAGCACCACTGGTTTTCCTCCTGACTTAAGACCAGTCCTCAGCAGAAATACATTGCCCAGCATGGTGGGGTGTAGCTCTATGTGCCTTTCAAGAAGCTTGTATTTCTGCTTCTCTGGTTAGTTTATATGAAGTGCCAGGTGTGTGGCGTATTAAGAGTAAAACCTTCTAGCTTTTAGTAAATTACAAGGTGTAAGAAGCCACTGTTACAGGAATATTACAGGAGAGTTAGTGACTGCTGTCCTGGGCTGAAAGACTGACTTCTTGTCTGGTTCCATCCCTTTTCTCAGCAGACACAGGTATACTTCATCACAGAGATTAGAGGGAAGTTATTCTAACAGCTTCATTCAGAATAATTCTGCTGGTGATTCTAAACAAGGAAGTAGGAAATAAATGCCAGAAGAGGCTGTTCTTTATGGTGAATCTTGAGTTACAAATATCTAACAAGAGAGGCAGGGCAGGATGTGGAGAGAAAAACTCACCCCCTTTTCTTTTGTTCCTGAATGATTTGGACATGCTGTTGCCGTGGCTTTATTTTTTTATCCCACACCACACACACACTCTCTCCCACTTCTTTCTCTAAAGGGAGGAGCCCTGCCTTGGTTCAAGACCAGAACTCTTGTGTCTTTCTGTTGCCTCTGGCGCCACAGAAGTAATTGGTGGATGATATTAGGAGTCTTGTAACTTTCAAAGCTGTATATCTTTCCTCTTTTATAAGCTGGCAACAGATGAATTTTAGGACCTTTTAAAAAATTATTGAGAACTTTGGAGCCACTGGGGCTCCTACTTGTGTCTTTCAGTGATGATGTAAAAGTAAATGTCATGTTAGTGCAGGGTGTAGAGGAAAATGGGAATTGGACCAATAATGCCAAAGGGGTAAGAAAAGATCTCTTGCTCTGCTCAGGGCTTGGGCTGGGGGATTTTCTGGTGGTGTGTCTCCTGCTGCAGCAGTCTTCTCTGCTTCTTGGAATAGGCTGTTTCTAGTGTAGTCCTGTGCTCAGCAGAACTAAGTCTGTTCTGTTGGTTTGGTTTTTTTCCAAATCACACTTGATCTGATCAGTAAGACGCATCTCTGCAGGTTTACCTTCCTCAGGGTTTGTTTGCTTTAATCTCTAGAGCAATTTGAAAATGCAGAGTGTTCTATGTACACAAGCACAGCTAGGAAATGCAGAAATACCACTGCAGGGTAACCTGTCTCTTCAGTCACTTCTCAAGAATTATATTTAAGCCTTAACCAACCTAAGAGTGGCCAACACATCCAGGCTATGCTCTGTAACCGTGGAACGACTTTCATTCAGAGATAAATAACAAATTGCTCCTTGAAACAAACCATTTAAAAATAGATTGTGATGAGCTTCAACCTCTGCAGCCCACACTGGTGCCATAACCAGTGCTGTCACTCTGTCTCGAACAGCACACCCAGCTGCATTTACTCTGCACTTTCCTGAAGCAGCAGTAACAGACAGGGCCATGCCAGGCTCTGATTGCTCTGTGGAACTCTGACATCTGTCAGTGGTTCCAAACACTTTGCTCTGTCAGTGATCTGTGTTTAGGAGAGCTTGGTCATCCCCTGTGTAGAGATGTACCAGGTACATTTATGGGCTATGTAGGGGGTAGTTTGTGCACTTACTCATCTCCTATGTAGAGGTTGGGCCAGACTTCATTGACGTGAGTGTACTTTGGGCATCCCTTCCACAAGAGCCTCTCCAGTTCAAATGCTCCTGGGGTACAATAGTCCTCATCAGGATCTACTTTGACTGCTGTATATGCATTTTTCTTCCCAGCATTCCAGCTTTCTGATGACATCTTGTCCATGGAGTAGATCTCTGGATGTGCAAGAAACTGGAATGCAACCAAAACAGAACATTAACCCAAGGAAGCACAAAGCAAGTGACTGTGGGATTCTGGGTGCAGCACTGACCAGGTGTGATTGAGCATTGCTTGAGACAGATGAACCTGTTCTGTGGCAAACACAGACTTGCACCCAGATTTCTACCTCCCCAGAGTGAGGTGAGGAATGTGTTGTTGAATGAGCTCACCAGCAATGGAAACAAAACTCAGAGGTTTGTGATTATTGAAGTTCAGTCTCCCCTGGGAATTTGTTTCCTGAAAAATCCACTGGTAAGAATTTTGCAGGACTAACAGCGTAGGAATCTAAACCACCTAGGGGAACTGAGTGCAAATCTAAGTTGTTGGGGATTTTATCATTAACTAAGACCCTCCTAAAGACTTGTCCTTTGTGATTTTCAGCAATGTAGGGAGATGAAATGTGTCTATTCAGGTGGCTGTTGCCTGCACTGTTGTACTCTCTTCTACTCTTCTTTTTCCAGTGTTGTCAGCTGCAGATTCCCTGTGGGCTCAGTTTTTATTTCTCCTACTGGACTCTGGTGTCTCAGGGTAGCAGTTGCTCATGTCTCTTATTCCCTTGAAGGGAGAAATTTAACCTTGTGGTTCTGTAAGAGACTTGTAACAAGATGTGGAGTTGGGCTTGATCTTATGAAGTGTGCAAGTAAAACCTGCCAAAAATCTACCTTTCTTGCAGGCAATGAATCCTGTAAAATTTTGCTCCCCAGTATTTTTTTTTCTGTTGGCTGCTGAATGTTTGTGTCCTTTGAATTCTAAAAATCTGGCTAATGCATTCATGCGGCTATTGTAGAGCTCTCCTGAAAGCAGGATGTCCATTTTTCACTGACATCCCATGTACCCATGGGGTTTGTTTGCTCAGTTTGGGCTCTTTTGTGCCTGTCATGTTCTGTTTCTCTACAAAGCTTGAAAAAGCCAAATGATTCCTGTTTTCCTACTCCAAAGCTGTGTAAGATTGTGGAGTCAGTTTTTGTTTGGCAACTGTACACCTTTGTTCAAAAATTGGCTTGCTTTCACTGGCAAGGAGATCTATCTTTCAGCCAAACTTCTTAAAACATGATGATGATGTTTAGCTAAGTGGTCCTCTCTTGAGATTTTTAAAGGGTTCTGAGAATTCCAGCCTGAAGCAAATTTACCTTGGGCTTGTGTTGCATGCCTACATGTAGTACCAAGGCCCATATCTCTGCCCCAGTAGCCAGGCCCTAGGAGAGCCTTTTTCCTTCCCAAGCCAGAATGATGCTAATTCTACATGCAGACTCAGCAGTGTAGATAATGTTTGTCTGTCAGAGATACCAATCTAAGACAGTCTGATTTCGGGAGTGACTAGGCTGTTATCTAGAAATTGATAAGAACTGCTATTTGTCTAGTGAGGAATGATCTTAACTGAGAGCCTGTTGCTTTGATGCTGAAGGACTGACTGCTTTTATTCATAACACAGTAACATGGGATGGAGGAAAAGAAGGGAAGATGAGAAAGCAATGTAATCAGTAATCACAGTTGGTGGCCACAGTGCATTGATTTGTTACACCTCAGAACAGGGCAATTACATCTGCAAATGATAGTTTGTGGTACTGGAACACCGGCGCAGTTTGAAGCTTGGTTAACACTCTGAAAGCTCGACGACTGCTGAGAAATCCTTGTTTCTGTCTGTCCTAGGAAGCCATATGCTCCCTGAACTTTCAAGTACACTATGTTCTTTTATGCCTTGCCAATGTTATCTGCTGTGGGGATTTTTAAATTTAATTAGAGCACAGGAAAGCATCAGCTGAAATTTCTCTAATAAAACATGTATTTCAGATTTGACTCTAGACTATGTAAGTAACAGAGTTTAACTAGGAGGAGGGAAAAAGGGGCAAAAGGGCTGGTTTGCTACTTCAACTCTGGAAATAATTGCCATGAAGCATTTGGTTGGGGGCAGAAGTGCTTGCATCTTCCCGAGAATCCAAGATGTCTAACCTCATCTCATATTAGTTGTTCTATGTACACCAAACAGAGCTCCAGGAAGACTATTCCCTAGGCCAGCCCACTTTGAATAAAAAGTGAAAAGGAGATTGGATTTTTTCAGAGTTCTTAACAGTTCTTAATGCTATTGTGGGTATAAGGGATGAATGTTTAGCACAAGCCCAGGCAGGGAAAGCTCAGATTTCTCTGGCAGACTTGTGTGGAGAGGAGACCATCTCTTGCAGAGCGTTCACCCAGTGCAGTCAGATGGCAGCCAGATTGCAAGGTTACCTCTGTGTAGGCTTGTTAGAGCAGGCTCCCACCCCTTGTGGGGCTTCATGTGGGCTACAGATGAGTTAGTGCAGGCTGACTGATGTACCAGCACTGTGCCAGCTTGGCAGTCACTTCATGGCACTGCACTGTGTTGAGGGACACAACCTGAGATCACAGAATAGACTGAGTTGGAAGGGGACCCACAAGGATCATCATCAGTGAATGACCCACGTGGAGATTGCAAGCCTGGCATTATTAGCACCTTGCTCTGACCAACTGAGCTAATCCCAGGGTCATGGGGAAGTTCTCTGGAGTTGGGATTGTCCTTGTGTCCTTTGTGTAAAGAACTCTGCACCCTGCCTGCTCTCGGAAATGCTTCAGGACAGCCTTTTTTATTTCATGGGGGAGGCATGAAAAGTCAGCCAGCTGTGGAGCTGCTCTTGTCTCAGAGGGTTCTCCCCTGCAGGAAGGTTTGAGGCCAGCTTCACGGCATAGTGAGGAACAGAGCCCTCTGTCTGGGGCAGGAGTTTCCTCCCAGTGAGGCAGGACAGTCTGCAGCTCATCCCACCCTTTACCTGTGCCCAAAGCACTGCTTGCCTCTTGTTCTGCTGGCCTGTGCCAAGGCCAGGCTGTGTGAGCTGGTGAGACCTTCCTGTTCCCTCTGTGTGCCACCTGTGGTGGCTGGTCAGACCCAGGAGTGGGGCACATCTCAAGCCTGCCAGCTCCTGCCTGCCGAGCCCGGCATCCCGCGGGTTCTGCCGCTCAATCCAGCGTGTGCACACAACACTGAACTGCCAGCACTCCCCACTTCTGCTGGCAGGGACCTAAGGGTATTATCAGAACAAGGATGATAAAAATCCAGTCATCTGCATTTTTATACTCTAATCTTTCTCTTCATAAATAAGACCAAAGTGCATGTTATCTAATAAATTTTATTTTTTAATCGCTTGGATGGCTGGAATATTTGTCCCCCTTGGGTTATATGTATATAAATGAAAATATTGTTAGTGATTTCACAAAATGGTAATTCAGAATAATGGAGAGTTAATCCTCTTTTCATTAGTGAGCCACTTCAGGACATACACTGTGGCAAATTACACTGCATTTTAAGTCATTCTCAAGTGCTGTGCACTAGAAAAAAACATTCAACTAGTTTTGCATTGATAGAAGTAATTGTGTGGCTAATTTGGATAAGCAGCATGCATTAGGCACAGCAAAGGAATCTCTTCTTTATGTTCACTATCTACTCTACAGCTGCCAGATGGAATTTCTTATGCAGCTCTTTAGGTTTTTTTATTTTATTTTTAACAAAGCAGGGAGGGAGGAAAGAAAGTGCAAGGAAAAAAAAAAAAAAAAGAAAAATCTGCCAGTCTATCTGCTGTTTAATTCAGAGCATGAACATAGTCTAGAGGCTGGAGCACTAATACGGCAGTGAAAGATTTGCCTTCTGTCCCATGTAAGGAGTCCCTTGAACTACTCAACCCAAAATTTCCAGGAAGGCCCTGTGAAGTCGCAGAATGTAGTGGCCCATTTTCAAATCTGTTCAATTGAAGGGATGTCCAATCCTACCACAAAACTTGAAGGGGTGAGTTAATGCTTTTGGAAATGTCAGTCATGAGCTCTACAGTTTGATAATCCCACAGATGGTGGAGGAAAACTGAGCTTTTTATCTAGAGGTGAACATCCTCAGTGGTGCTGTATACATTTCTAATGCTGGTTTTCCACATGTAATGGAAATTTGTGAGTACTTTGAGAGTGAAAGCTGTAAGTCCTTAGCTACATAACAAAATACTGTGTTTCTTAATATTAATATTTTTGGCTCAATGTGCTGTGCAAGCCCTAGTGTGGTGTATAAAGATGCCAAACAATTTGGCAAGATTTATGCCTGGGAGTTAAGCTCCAAGTCAGCTTAGAGACTTAGAAAGAAAAAAAATTAGGCATGCACAGGCAAGGACTGCATTTGCCTTTGTCCTGTGCAAGGACCTATATATCCTTTCCTTTTCTGCATCCCTCCCTGGCACAGGGGGTTCCTCCATCACTGCTGTTGTCCCCATCATATGTACTCTGGCTGCCAACTTGTAGCTGTATTTGTGTGCCTGAAGGTTCAGATCTTCAATAAAGTCAGAGCCCAGTGGCATTGGTATAAATATGCAATGAGAGGGGCTAAACAAGTAAAAAGTGGGAAGAAAAATGGAGAGGTGACAATTTTCCTTACACTATCCTTTAGAAGTATTAGCTGTTCTGTCATGCTGAGTGCAGGACTTCCTTACCTTAATGCCCACTTCAGTCCATATTTATACAGCAGAATAGTTTAAATTCTTTGCTACCCATATTTCCTGCTCTTGGTAGTTCTTCCAGCTCCCATGACACTGATCACTTGTGCTAGTGATGCTTTTGATGCTGGCTTTATTAAATTTAATTTGGTGTGCACGTGTGTACAAGCCTTGGTTTTGTACTCAGAGTTGTCTAAAAGCTACTTCTCCCTGAAAATACCAGGCAATCACAAATTCACCGGGTTTAGCTTGGAAGTGAACGTTTTTAGCATTTAGCAAACACCTAAATATACAACTTATTTGTACATGTGGAGGCAGATTGTAATCTTAGTCCTGTTCTAAGCTTTCAGATATTTCTTCCTAACTGTTGTTGGCTCTGAAAAAGGAGTGGAACTGTGATATCATCTGAAGTTTTTTTCCAAGATGACAAGGGAAGGAAAGAAAATTACCTATCAATGCTGAGCCTTTCATGAGAAGTCTGCAAAAATAATGACATATGAACTAGACCTTATACCCACTTCAGTGCAGTAGGAGATAAACCTGCCCTTGTGCCCTTGAAATTAATTGGTGGTTTGACCCTCAAAACTGGGGACTAAAGTAGTTAATCTACTGCCATGGACACTAAATCCAGCAGAAGAACAAAAAAAGGGGAAAAAAAACCCAAACAAAAAGCCCCTGCATTTTTTTGCATGAAGAGCTCATTACTGAGAAATTACTCCCATTTTCTTTTCAGATCTTGGATAGAGGGCAGACTTATTTGAATGTTTTTATCAGGCAGAATTCAACACCATTGAAGTTGTTGGGCTTCTGTCTTCCAGGGAGTAAAAACTGAGTAAAACCTTCTTGCCTTACAAACAATTGCAAAACTAATGGTTTTATTTTTACTCACTTCCTTCTTTCGATTTAATAACTACCCTAGATAAGAACTTCATGGAGAAGCGATGTTTGTAAGAGGTGCGTACAAGAGGGAAGGACCCAAGAGAAGGTAAGGATGGAGGATACTGGTTCTACACTTTAAAAAAACATGCACAAGACTTGACTCTAGTTTAGTAACTGGTCTTCAAGTAAGTGCTCAGTGCTGAAGGCAGACAAAAATCAGATTTAATGACTGAGAGTCTTCAGAAATAGTTAGGGAGGATCTACTCAGCAAGTTCTTGAATTTTTAAGAGATGTTCTGTTCTTCCATTTCCAGCCCACATGCCAGACGCATACCTCCCTTCAGGGTGAAAAAGTGCTTGCCCTTTTTGAGTATGACTAAGCAGAGGGCTGTTTTATAAACTGGAAAAGTTCTTGCAGAAGCCAATGCACATGTCTGGAGCACAGTGTTAGCAGTTGGGAGAAGGGTAAACAGTGCTTTGGTTTCTAAGCTTTTTGTAACTCACAGTACATCAGTTGAGCTGAGAGCTGGTCAGCTGCAGTATCAAAAGCTTGATTTGTCAGATGATTTAATGAAATTAATTGAAAATGGTGCTCCCTGATATGTTTCCCCCACCCAGTGCTGTTTTGCTCAGTCTCGGAAGGCTGGCAGCAGCCATGAGGAGCTGTGTGCTTCCCCTGTAACCTCACACTTGTTGTACCCCAGGGTACTGCAATGAGCTGTGGTGCTGCACAGGCTCCGTGGGTGGGGTTGTCTTGTTTTGTTGGGGTTTTTTCCCCTAACACTAGGCCAAAAAGGTTGTTTTTTTACAAATACTACTTGTGATGGAGAAGTCTTTCAAAAAATATTTCTCTAAAAGACCCCTAAAAGAAGCTACCAAATTCCAAAACTGAATTTGCAGGATACTTAAGCAAAAAGTACAATCCTATGCTCCCTATTCCTGTCCAAGTTTTCACCAAAATTCACTTACTTCAGTTCCTCTTTTTTGGCCCTGCATTCTTATGCTTAAAGCATTTATTGACTATAAAATAGTTCATCTATTGCAGTCATCTTTAAACAGCTTAAAACCAGAATAATTGTAGCCTCTGTGAAATTATTTCCCAGACCCTCCTGCTGTGAATATTCAAAACTAACCAGTTAATCCAAAGAATTTCTAAGCCACATATGACTTTTTAAAAACTTATTTTTGCCCTCATTCTTTATTGTTGGCTGGACTGGTTAATTGAAAACAGATTAAGCTGACATTTTATTAAATATTATTAGAGTGTCCAAAGAAACTTAAAACACAGCATCATCTGAGAGAACTTTAATTCAATTGAAAAAGCTAGATTTGACTGGAGGGTGGAGCAATTATTGGAGAACAGGCAAAATATTCTGGGACAGAAGTTATAAGTCTTTAAAATTTGCATTTTCATTCCCTAACTTTTACATTGAAATTATGTCCAAGATAATTATACTTTCTGTGCTTAATTTCCTAATTTATAAAGTGATTTCTGTAACACAACAAATTTGGTTTTCTAAAATTATACATTATACTTTCAAAACCTTTTTGAGTCTGTAATAATTAATTTTTTTTCTCTGCAACAAGCTAATGAAATTAATAGTTACCTCAGCAAGTTTTCCAGTTCTCAGTCCTGTTCCTTGCTTTACTAAACCAGTTTACAAAAGGAATGAAAAAGGAGAAGTAGTACAGCAGAAAATGTATATAGCTTAGCCTTACCTGTAAGCTTAGGTGGGTGCTGTAGGTAACGGGGTCCTGTGAAGTGCAGTAGAACGACAAAAGAAACCTTACTAACTTTGCAACTAGAGTCTATTTTTAGAGGAGGTTTTGCTGACTCTGACCTTGAGTGCTACTCACTCCAAATGATGATCTTTACATCTGCTGGTAAAACTATTCCCTGATGTGACCTGAAACATTAAACCTGGCAGTTTAGTTATCTAGTCTTGGTATGACTAAGATAACATGATGCCTGCATGTTGACTATAATAAAACCAACATCATCTTTGATGTTGTCCCCTTGTCAAGGCCGATGCTATGTTTACTGCTGCGTGTGGGTGAGAAGCATTGCACTGCTGTTTCCTGTCATGCTGTGCACAAATGATTTGGCATTGGCACAACAATGGGCAATGGGAGAGGTGGCATCCTGACCTGGTCATTTTCTCTTGCGTGTGCACCACCAGAAAACCATCTTCCCCTACTTCTTGTTTTGGTTTTCTCCAGTGCCAACACTTTCAGTACCCATCTAACTTATGCCTTTCTTTGCAGAGTGACATGGTGCTCCACACTGTTCAGTTCTGGTGACATGAGCACAGCTCACCAAAAAGAGGCAGAGGTGCACCCCTCAACCTTTGAAAAGTTCTCTACTTCACTAAAGAGCTCCATCACTTCCTGCTGAAGCCTAAAACTTTCTCTGGTAAGTGACAGCCAGGTTCATCAAAGATCAAAGCTAGGTTCTCTGGTGTCAGAGCCACGCCTCTTCCACTCCAGTACTTTGTCTGCTGTGAGTGGTGACCTTCATGGTCACAGGGCTGAAGGGCTCAGGGATCACACACAAGCAGCTGCTACACAACATCCTCTGGCTGGACGTTTATTCTGCAGCAAACCCTGCCTCAGAGCTGCGACTTTGCACCACAGCATTAGGAGGGACTTTGGTGCTTTTGGCTTGCAATGACCTAAGATCCAGCTGTCACATGAGTATTGGGATTTCTTAAGAGAAATTCTTCAGATCTTTTGCCTTCTGCCTAAGAGTGGGCAAAAGAGGCAAAGAGACCAGCCAGGGCAAGTGTGTGATACTGGAAGTAGCCCTTTGGTCTCTGGACCCTTTTCCTTCTCTTGACCATCCTGGGAATGATCTTTCTGAGCAGACCTTCATGCACTGCTTGCCTATATTTCTGCCTCACAGTGCTCTCTACTGTCACACCAGTGCCTGAAAAAAGCAGGCAGCTTTTGATGGAAACCTCTTGTGGAACTTTTTTCATTTCTTGCAAGAACAGGAAGTCTTCTGTTACTGCAAATGCCTGTGCCCCACCAAAGATTCAGGTTGCCTGATCATTTTTTTCCAAAGTACCCAAGTCCTACAATAGTTGGCATTAATTTTCAGTGGGACACAAATTCCCGACTCTGCCAGTTATTTTTAATGTTATGTTAAATCCTTTCAAACACCTTTGTCATCTCCTGTCTGTTTAAAACATAAAAGTTCATCCTAGAAGGACCAGGGCCAGACTTAGTCGTGGCCTGTGGCTAATGCTGCAGTACAAATGTGAAGTAATAACAGTTTCAGTTCAAGTTCTGGGCATTGGATTTGCTGCTGTTTCATGCTAACAGCATCACTCTAGCCAAGTTTCTGTATTACAGAGCAGCCAAGCTCCTCCCTGCCAGTTATTCAGATAGTCACTCTTAAAATGAGAAGGAGCTTAGATGCTAGAAACTTGCTGTGCTTTCTAAGATATCTTGTAAAGTTATTGTGCAAATTAATTCCATATTGATAACAGAGAAATTTTGTGGAGGAGGAGGTACAGACCCCATATAACAGAAACTAGCAGCAGTTGCTTTATCTTTATCCCTGCAGATGACCCAGTATAGGGAACGTGGGTAAGATGCTCCAGCAGACCAGCAGTCCTGGTGAGAGGAGGCTGCTCTGTGAGGTCTGTGTGCCCCAAGGATGGGCAGTGGTCTGTTGCTTGTCTCTCACCAAGGTTGTCTTTCTGTTGAGATCAATATCATTACAACATTTCGTGGTATTGTTATTTTCAAGCAGGCGTCTGAAAAAGTAGTATTTTTCTGTCTGAATGGCTGCCAAAGCAATATGAGCCCTTGTTCCCTTCTTTCCATAGGGTCCCGAGAACATGTGCAGAAAGTCACTCACCTCCTGGAAAAATCACAGAATGGATAAGATTGGAAGAACCACAGTGGGTCATCTGGTGCAACCTCCCTGCTCAGGCAGGATCATCCTAGAGCGTGTTGCACAGGATTGTGTCCAATTTTTGGGACTAGTTGTTTGTCTTTCCATTAGTTTTGTTTTTGTTAACTAAAAAATCCTAGCTGCTGAGATGTTTTGAGAGTGGCCAATGACTTGGAGTACTTTGAGCCTGGACACATAGAAAACACAGCAGGCAGGCTCTTATTTTGGAAGAGGTAAGCACCTGCCTTCTGGAAAGTTGAATTGTTACCTCAGACTCCTAAAAACTGACGTGTGCCATGTCATTGGTAATTTCTGAAAATCTTGGCCAAACTGATGATGTTTTGAACATGCAGATCAGCCCATGTTCCTGCAGCCTTGCCTGCATCCAGCCTGCTCATGTTCCCTGTACAGATCCCTGCTGTCAGGGATCAGCTCCCAAGGGCAGTCACCCACTGGCCCCAAGTTCCACTGACACTTTCTGTTGAACAGAAGTATGGAGCTGTGGGAAGGATGAGAACTAAAGTCCCATCCAGAGGGAAGAGTGGGGAAAAGGGGGAAAAAAGCTGCTTTTTTTTCCCTTTCATAGAAGGAATGAGCTTCTTCCACAAAGGAAAAGGGAAAGAAATTGTAGATTTCTGGCCAGAGTACACTAGCGGTAGAGTTGGAAAAATCTGACATACTAAGACTTGAAATTTTTATGTTAGTTTATAAAGAAAAAGCTTTGAGTAAAGTTCTGCTTTAGAAGACTTCCCTCCCCCATTCCAACCTGGTGAACTGGAAGATTTCCTCTTCGCTACAAAATATGCTCTTATTTGGAAAAGCTGGGTTTTTAACAATTTCATGGGAGGAATAAGTATATAATTATATAAGATTGTCCTAATGGACATTTGCAGCTGTACTGAGATGCTAACAGCATGCAGAAACCATTATGTTTCCAGTTGTTTGGCAAAAGTTAAGAAACCTTATATATATTTTTTAAAGTTAACTGTAAAGTAAATCCAGATGGTTGTGTCTCACACAGACAAGCAGTCCTCAAACTAGACATATAGTTGTAGCCTGGCTATAACTTGTTTTGATTACTGCAGATAGAGAGAAATGCTTTAAATGACTGCACTCTCCTCACAAAATGCTGCGTGCCCTTGATTCTTGCTGAAGTCAACTGGCGTTTATACAGCACTACATAAAACTTGTCTGACAATACCTTGCGTGCAGGAGTATCTTGCTGGGCGTTACTCATTTAATTTCTCTTTATGCTGAAGTATTGCTTAATGGCCCCCATCAGGTTTGGGGCTCTGCTGAGACAGGCATTGCAGACCCATAAAACAAAAATGACAATTGCTGCCCTAAGTAACCTACTGTTTGATCCTGGGTTTGTGCTTCCCTCTTCATCTCCCAGCTACAGATTGCCAGAAAATATTGGTTGTATGCTTATTTTTGATTGATGTATTCAGAGTTTTATTTGATTCGTTAATAAGCTCTGTCTGTTGTGTTCATTACTTCATTTCAGCCAGACGTCAGTTGTGTTGCTGCTATCAGCAGGGGAATCAGAATTATGTTGACTTGTGAGGCCATTCTGCAAATCAAATCAAAGGGGAAGCTTTGCTTCACAGAGCAAGGATTTCAGTGGCTGAATGTTTTAAGTTGACACATTAAGGAGCATTTCTAAGAGTCTGAAAACAGGAGGAACTGGAAGGTCCATCAGAAATTATAGACTTGTGGTATGTTACTTTTTATGTTTTGTTTTTTCTATTTTTACTCAATAAGCAAACATTCTTGTAGATAAAGGTTGATGCTGTTTGTCCAAGTCATATAACAAGTAGACACACTGTTTTATGAGCTTCTTAGGCAGTGTTGTCAAGAGGGTAATTTGGATTTGACCTGATAGGAGTCAAATTTACTGACCAGTGCATCTCTTGCTATGTCTGTGAAAGGGCTAATAGTCCAGTATAGTAGCTGTGTTTGTAAGAGAGTATGTGAGACAGGGACAAAGCAAGTTCTCTGGGGGTTAGGAAGGAAGAACCCCAGTGCTGAACAAGGGTCCCTGGATTTGTGGGGTGAGGCTAGGGCCAGGGCTCTGAAAGGCATTTTGCTCACTGTTCTGCTTTTTCTCTCACTGTCAGCAGGAAAAAAAATGTTCTGGGAGATTTATGTTGAAATGGAGTATAGATCCCAAGGCATAGTAATGTGGAAAATAAAGATGAGGTCTTTCTTGTAACCTCCCCTTACCAAAGAATGCTGGGAACAGGGAGAGCCTGGGGCCCCAAACTGCTGACTCCCCTGTTGCTCAGTCAGTGCTAAGAGAAAGCCCTGCAAGGAGAGCACCTACCAGAGGAATCCTACGCAGAGAGTACCCAGTGAGTGCCTCATTCTGTGCTGTGCAGGGCGTCCTGATGTGCCCACCTGATGTGGGGCACCTCCAGTTGGTCAGTGTTTAAACTGACCTCTAAAGAAAAGGACATTGCCAAAAATGAGGGGTATTTTGTCCCTAATTTACCACAGTAGCACACACAAGATTGCACCTAATTCCCTTGAGAGAATTGGGAAACTCCCACAGTCTGTTTGTGCTCTTGCTATTCATGGGGATAAGAAGCTCTTTTTCTTCTACTTCTCTGTATCATTAATAACATATTGCTGCAGAGGTTCCAGAAATGTGTGGTCCAACCTATTTTCTAAGCATAGCACACTTTAAAAAGTAAATAAAAATTATAGATACTTGGTATGTAACTCTGATCAGAAAAATTGTCCAGACACGCTGAGAGCAGGTTTCAGGTCCGAGTAAACTCATGGTATATGGAGTATTAAATCTAGACTTAAATAAAGCTGGGAGACAGAAATTGGATTGATGTTTGCAGTCCACTTGGTACAGGCTTCTGGCTGGGCAAATGGGGAAACACCAGAGTTGCCGTGCTGGTGCCACTGGTCTGGTGTCTGTTCCACTGACTGTGGTCAGTAAGAGTCCTGTTAAAGGAAACTACATGAATTCTGTGCTCCTCACTTATGGAATAAATTTTCTGCCCTACAGAAAATCTCTTTACTCTTCCCACTCCACCTCCTTAGATAAAGCTTGGCTGAAGGCCTAAAGTTTTATATCTTTTCCAAAACTGTTTATTTTCTTCCAGTGTAAATTGTCTCTGATGGTGGTTTTTCTTATTTATGTGACTACATTATAGTCTCTAATTCTTCTATGGTCTTTGCCTCCAAGGGTTCTGATAATGAGTTGGACAGACTAAATAATGATGACAACTATAACACTAACTGGTTTGAAATATGTCCCCTTTTCATTCTTCCTTAGCAGGCCTGGAGAAAGTTTACCCAGCCATTGCTCAGGTGCAGCTGTTCTGCTGTACTTGGAACATCTGGTCCTGTGGTACCATATGGCTATGACCTACCGTCCTTCTAGAAGCAATCAGCTGCATTTCATGTCATAAAACCCCAAAACAGCAAAGCAATGCCTCATAATCCACAAGGAATGCTCCAAACCACCTCAGGGCAAGTGCCCTTTAATGACTTTTTGCTTTGAGTTTGATCAGGTTCCAGACTATTTTAAGCTGAGAACACCATAAATGCTGGAAATTAAGTACTTCATTTTAGGAAAAATGCAAAATCCAGACTAGACTTCTGCTTTGCAGATCTACTAGAGTAGATCTGCAAAGCAGAAATAGGGTTGTTACATTATGAGAGAGATAGCAAGGCTGCCTTAATAGATGGCATTCAAGTACAGCTGCTTATGGTTCTTAACTGGTGTTGGCCCACGGAATGCATACTTAGAAAGGAAATCGGGGAGAGCTAACACATGCCTAGGGGCTTTGAAGTTATTATCATCCACATGCATAAGAACAGGAGATCCTCTCTAGTCCAGCAAGTACTGAGAAATGAATGAGTTTGGCGCATACATCAAAGGTCTTCACTTGTAATTTGCTTAAGAGATTAAAAATGAAATATGAGGGAATTATTGAGGAAGAGCAAGCTGCTGTTTTTTCCCCCTTGCAGCAGGAAAGAACAATTGAGCATCTATTCTGACTGAAAGTGATTACTGAAAAGCTTTCTGACAACCTGGAGCAAAACAGCAGTTGCATCTTAGTTTCATTGACATCAAATAAGCTTTTGATTTACTGAGACCCAACCGGACCTGTCCAGTGCCAAGGATTGTCTTTGAGAAGCAAACAAACTTCATAAAGCTATTTTTTTCACAGAGCCACAATCTCTAAAGCAATGCATTACCAGACCATGAAATGTGCTCTGCATTTCATCTATCAGAAATATTCTATTTCAGAAATAAACTAACAAAATCCAGTGACAAACACCTGAAGCTTGATACTTTTCCCATGCCCGTCAAATGTGATTTTTACTAAGGTTCTTGAGTCTGAGTAACCATTAGGAAGGAGAGAGCATTGAAAAGTTATTAAGTCATGGCCAGATCAGGAGGTACAGAAGCTTGATAACAACTGTGGTCTTCTGGGAAAAAACTATGAAAGCTTTGGAAATGGGAGGAGGAGACAAGTGGCTTCCTGGAACAGCTTCCAGTAGGATTGCAGAACATGGGAAATCCTTAATTTTGGGATTTGAGGAAAGACTGTGATGAATTTCTGAAAAGAATCCAGAGATATTGGCAGAAGTCTAGACCATGTAAGTCTTCCCACTGTACATCCTTTTCTGTGGCTGAGTCAGATGTGGAAGGGCTTGCTGCCACTGAATCAAGATCACATACCTGTAAACAGAGCCTGGCCTTCTTTGGAACTGATACAGGAAGCGATGGATATAAATCTATAATATGATCCAAAAGGTAAGATGCTGACTACAGATCATTTCCATACTTACTTTGGTAATTTCCGTGACAGCATAAAATTTGTATGGTTTGGTGACTTTATAGCTATCATGCTTTAACACCTTTTCTCCCCTTCACCACACAAATTCTTATTGAATATATTGGGTCCACATCATCTTCTTTAAGTTGGAATTTTACCTGCTCTTCTATGTTCTGAAGTGCTTTTTTTCTTAAAACATCATGTCTGTTACTTTGTTGTCCCTTGATCAGAATATCACCAGTCCAGCTCATTTGGTTTTTTTATATCATGGAGGCACAAGGCCGTAGTAAAAAAAACGTGAGTAGGTTTCCCAGTCAGAATTAATCAACTACATTTATGTGTATTGCAGCTCTTAATTTTTCTACAATGTTAAAATAGTCTCTTGTTAAAACAGCCAGTCTCTCCCACATCTTTCAACCCATAGACACATGCTGAAAATTTTGAGGCAAGCTATTAGCTTGACCCACTGCTTTTCCAGTAAGACACCAAAGCATCTGCGTTTGTGCAAGTATCCATTCAGCACACTTTATTCCAGCTGTTAGAAATGCTGATTTCACTGTAAATTATTCAGTCCGTGGATTCAGTCGTCTGCATTTTTCTAACTTACAGAGAGGGAAGTGACAACCAATTATTTTAAAAGAACATTAATGCAGAGGATTTTCACCTGAATTAAAATTACCTCCAAGCCACCGCAGACCTGAAAACACAGCCCAGTGGCAGAAAGGAGCATGGAAAGGGGCATCAGGAGATGCTTTGCTGCCAAAAAGGGAGTGCCAGAGGACAGGACTGGCAGGAGCACTTAAGGAGTAAAACTGTGGGAAAACTGGCTGGATGGTCAGTGAGATGATTTTTAAAAATCTTTGCAGGAAAAGAGGACTTGGGACTGAGATGAAAACCTTATGTTTTTGAAAAATTTGAGCTATCAACAAGAGTTGCTGCCTAATGCAACTAAAGCTCATTTGCTCTCAGAAAAGTAATATATATAAACAGTGCATGAAATTATTGATAACTGAAATTATTATTACCTATTGACTTGTCTCTTTAAAGAGAGAGGAAAAGAGCAGGTGGAGGGGGGGAACCTGAAGGAAGAAAAACTTGAGAGTAGAATACATCAAATATTGTTTCCTTGGAAACAAAAAGGAAGATTACATCACAGGGGTCAAGCCTACAAATAGAAACCTAGCAGTGCAGATACAGAAGAAACTCTTGTTCCTGGAGAGAAAATGTAGAAATAAAGATGACCTCCCTTTAGACACTGCTGTCACAATGCAGTCAGCACAACCCAATTGTGAGGACCAGCAGTAAATTTAGCTGATGCTACATGACAGTCTTCTCTCAATTAGCTGTAGCAGTCAGCTCAGGGAACTGGTTCAGCTGGTGAGAAGAGGTACAATTTTCAGGCTGCTATAAATACCATCAGTGTCTCCAGAGCCCTGCTATGCTGCTGTGGCAGAAATTACTAAAAGTCTTCAGCCTGAACTCTAAATCCTTTGGGCAGCCATGACAGGACAGTGAAAACATCAAGTCTGTATTAATGTTTGTAAGAAACAACCTGGGCAAAGCATCTCTGTGCTCACGTGGGAGTTCAGGCCCTTTGGAGAAGATGAGCTGCGACTCACTGGAGTGACTCAGGGGTTCTGTCCTCCTGTGGTCCCCACTATGCCCTTCCCCCCTCTCCTGTCTCTGTCTGTTGTTCCTGCTGCATTTGTGTGATTTGTTTCTGTGCTGAGGGCCGTGGGGGTGAGCAGGAGCACCTGAGGAGGCTCTTGAGGCTAGCACAGAGAGGTGGTTCAGCACACGCTGGGTGCCTGCCCCTGCTGTGTGCTCATGGTCTCGGCGGTGTTGGAGGCCAAGCTCTTGCATCCTGCTAGTGTGAACTGTGATTGCAAGTGTTTTCTGTTCCTGAATTATGTTTCCTGATGCTATGGAATATTTATACCATTAGTTACTAAACCAAATAACAATGTTTTCATTGTTACAGATGACTTCCTTTGGACTATGCAGTGGTTCATCTTACAACCTTTACTTTTTACTGACATGAAACTTTCTCTCTGCTTTTGCAGCCAAAAACTCATGCAAGTGTGTATAAACACTACTAAAAGGATATCTCCAAAATTGGGCAATTCATGCATCTTATGGGCTAATGTAGCTAAATCTGCCTTCAGAAGACTAAAGCCTTGAATAAATCGTATTATTGTACAGTCTTTCCATATGCTTAAAAAAAAAAATCGATTTGCTATGGCTCTGTTAGGAAACAATCCCCTTCAAATTGAAACACAGATTTGTTCCATCAGTTTGTATGTGATAACACAGGGCCTGGTCAAATTTCCACTTTCTGGTGAGAATCATCTTGGTTTGAGTAGGGAACTTAGTGTGACCAACAGCTCTCAGAGGATTGCTTCTTCCCAGAGGTGACAGAATAGAGTGGAGATGTTGGTAAATGAAAAGATTTCTTTTATGTCCCAATGTCATGGATGTTGATGATGCTGTAACATATATATGCATGTATACATCCTTCCCTGGCACTGCTCATTATAAGGCATAGCAAAGTCAGTGAAACAGCATACATATGCTCCCAGCTGCTTTAGCCCTAGGTCATGGTGTGCCAGGTGGCAGGACTCTACTCTTGTAGCTTTTTTCCCATGTCTTGAAACATGGTACATACTCCTAAATCTGCCAGAGAATCTCAGCTTTCCTTGACAGGGAAGAGGAGAGGGGATCTAAGTTTATTGCCCTTGTCAAGAAAACAATGAAAACAATGAACTTTAAGACAAATAATAAAATCCCATGCTTTATAAAGACATTCTCACAATGGGAAATGTGTCAATACACAATGTATATGTGTGTGATACAGAAGTTCTAAACATCTGGAGCTGGCAGAAATACAGTTCTTGCTTAGGTAGATACAGGGGTTATTTACATGTGTCTGAGTCTAGCTGTGATTCGGGATCCAAGACTGCTTTTACCATAAGAAATTTTTAAGAATCCAGAGCTGTAAATGTCTAGTGCTAAGGGAAATCTGGATAGGATTTGAACCTTGTAGTTTGTGTCAATCTTCAGTTTAATCTTGTTGTTTTAATTTGAAAGAATTGTAAAGGATTTGGCATACTTCTTTTCATGGGAACAGTGGTTTGAGTGGGGAGGGGATGCTGACATCATGGTGCTTTCTTTGACTTGCTTGGGTTTGCTGCTGTAATCTCTCATCTCTGAATCACTGGGCCTGCACAGTTTGCTTTTTTCTTTTCAAAATACAAGTTCTACATTGTAAGTTGATATTCTGTAGTGCAATGTTCTGCCAGTGTAATCACAGAGTTCCAGAAGTGCTCTTCCAATACATTGGATGGGAAAACTACTAGAACATGTAGATTTTTTAGGATTTTTTTTCCAAGTAGTCCAAAATTAATTTATTTTTTTTTTTTTTTTTTTTAGCAGACCAGATATTTTTTACCATTATTGGCAGGCAAGCATTTCTGAGCATTGGGATGATTGGATGCCCAGCCTAAAAAAAGATGTATTAGTATTTGTCTGTTAAAATGCTTTTGGATGGCTGGCCAGTCATTCTGCTACGGCATAGGTACTTGACATCTGACCAAAAGGAAGTGGGATAGCAGAGATGCTCTGAAGTTGACATATGTCTGGTATGAAGCAGGCTGGATTAGAAACTGGAGGGCTTTACTGGAAGTTAATAGTGATGGTAAAACTAACATGTAGCCACATGAAGGTATAATGGAATATAAACTATTTTGTTTTCTTCCAAAAAGTTGACAGTTGGGAAAGGCATCAAGTGAATTGAAGAATGGTGTGAATTGATAGAAAACAATTTTAGTTGTGTTACTGACTTCTCCCAAGCACTCCCTACCTCCCTGAAGAGCCACATCCTGCTATTCTGCCTGAACAGATGAGCTGTTTAAATTAAAAGCACTCTGAGACTAACATGCATGCCAGAACTGTTTTCCTTGGTACAGCTTTCATTTCTTGTTATGTCTCCTTTGATTAATTCAAATATGTAGGAAAAGAAAAAGATGGTCACTGATTTTTAATCAGTTGTGTATTCTAGTCAGGTATCAGCTAATTACAGGCAGAAAATTAGCAGTTACATCTGGGAAATATGTTGCTTAGCCTTCACCTGTGCAGGGTGTGCAAGGCTGGGACTTCCCTAGGACAACTGAGGAAGAGTGAAGCAGTCTCCCCTGGCCTGTGACAGTCCCAGGGTCAGCCTCTCCTTGTAGCCTGGCTGAAGAAGCTGGGTCTTCACCAGTGTAGATTTTCGTTCTGCAAAACCCTTGCCTAGGGAACATCTTGTGGTTATTATTTCTTTAAACCATCCTGTTGTTGGCCATTAAGATTGAAACCTTCTCTGCATGAGTGACCTAGCCAAGTCACAGGTATTGGCACCTTCAAGCATGGCCATAGCCACAAAAATTGTGCAGCTTTTTGATAGTAACACACTCATACACAGAGGGTTGGAAATGCAAGTCAATGAATAGAACAAAAATCTAAGTCTCAAAATAGTCTTAGTTTAAATAGTCTCTGATAAAATGTTTTTCCCTCAAGTAAGAATAGCAAAGAAAATTGTCTTTGAGTCCAGCCCTGGGGTCCTGCTGTGTCTCTCTTGTGAATGAGCAATGAAAAGTGGCCATTCATTGCTGAATGATTATTTTTCCCCTTCAATGGAGTGTGGGGGGAGAAACCTTCCAAAATCCAAGTCTACTATGAGTCCAGCAGACTAAAAGCATCAGGAAACCTCTGGAGGGAAGTAAAAAGTTATGAATGGAGAATAAAATACTGATGCAGAGCAAAAGGGCTGTTGTGTATAAAGAGCAGATGGGAAAATGTTGAGTTTCAAGTTTAAAAGACAAGGATCTGAATCTCATTCAGCTGAGCAGGGGAAGTGGTTTGGGTTTCCTTTCCTTGGAGGTTGGCTCCATTTGATGAATTGTCGAGATGTGCTATAAATGTTTAAGATTTATAGGAGAGGCTCCAAGTAATACTAATGAATAGCTAAAAATAGATATGATAGGAAAATATAAACTGACAAACAGATCATCCAGCACAACAATAACTTCATAATCATGCAACTGTTGCCAACTGAAGATGGGGGACATGACTTGAAAATGAGCTTTTGTTTTTCACATCTGAAAGTTAAAGGACTTGGAGTGGAAACAGATGTTCTTGAAAACAATGTGTCAGAATAACTCTAGTAACAGCCAATTGTCGCCAGAGCTGAGCAAATAATTCCTTGCTTACTCTTCACTGGCTGATGGTTTTCCAGTGGTGGGTGGGGTTTTTGTAAAGAACTGATTTATTCATTTATTCATTGTAAGCAACCTAAATTATGTTGATGCAAAAATTTTCAGTGTACCATTTCTTGCAGTTCTGTGCTTCTTGGGAATTTTTGTTGAAGAGCTGTTGATCTTCCAAAAGCAATCTTAAGGGCTTTGATGGATCATTTTGGTTGTAAATGTTTTTGAACATTTAACTTTTTATATTTAATATTAGATGAATTGATGAATTATGATTGTTATTGAATTAGAAGGAATTAGATGCTTTGTTTTCATAGAAAGGGCTTTGTAGAACAGCAACCGTCAGAAGTGTTTTACACTGAAAATAACCATACATAAGTAGATCTTATCTACTACAACAGCAGAACTGTTGATCTTTCGTTTTTAGTGTCTATCTGCTGAACACCTACAGAAGAGAAACATTCAACTCAATAGCTGATGTGTGGAGAGACAGAAGCATCGAAGATCCTTTGTGCTGCTATGAACTTTGTCTGTGCTGGATGTCTGCTTAATGTGCCGGAAGATCTTTGTGGTCATCAAGATGACTGGCAACAAGCAGGACCAGTCTGCAGCAATTGGGGGACCCTATTCCTTGAAAAAAAGTAGCATTTTGTGTGAGGGGAGAATCTGCTTTCATCCTGAGCAACAGACAGATCAGAAGTGTGAGCTGAATCCCAGTCTTGCTTTTGAATTTGATGTTTAAGGACTGATGCTTTTATCTGCTAGCTGGACTTGCTTGTGCAGTTTTTCTATTTGTACTATTGTGAAAATATTTTTATTTGCAATGGTATTTCCATTGGGAGATGCCTTTGTCTTCAGAGTAACTTCCCTGAAATGGTTTCAGAAGTTAATCTCTGGAGAATACTGCATCTTGTTTTGCAGTATTCAGATGCCCCTCTCCAAATTAAAGTAAAAGATGTTATTCTTTTTTGAGTACCCTTACCTCCTGTCACGTTATTGTCTGAAACATGGGCAAAGCTCAATACTGGGAGAAGTTGTCATGGACTTCACTTTAATTTAGTAATCAAATGAGAAAGCTCTAGTTAAGACATGATATGGTAACATCACAGAATCTGCTCTGTGGCAGGGTGGAGAACAGCTACTGGCAGAGGAGGAAGAAAAAGGACAGCTTTTTAGAGAATAAGACAGGGAAACGTTTGCTTGAACAGCTGGGGTTGTTGAGCATCAAGATGATGGAAGGATGTTATGGAGGCAGAAGCAGGCGGAGGAGAGACAGAGCCAGATCCTCAGCTAACATTGCTGGGTATTTTTAGGAGTGCTTCCTGAGAGTGCTTTCTGTATATAAACAGTCAGGGTTCCAGGAGGCAGTGGTGAGGGGGAGCAGTGTAACTCAATGATACTTTTACTGCAAATAGTACATTGCAAAGAGCAAACTGTTTGACTTTATTAAACTGCAGCCTCCTGCAACAGATCAAGGGTCCAGTTTCTAAGCAAAATAATTGTACCCTAAAGAAAACTTAAATGTTGAAAGTCCCATAGACCCTAGATTCCTGTTTGACTTGGCTTCAGGAGCTGCACATACTGTTTGAACCTTAGACTATGAAATAAATTTGCAAAGCACAAGCTGTTTTGAAGCCCCTCTCCACAGTAACACTAGCCTTGTTATCAGAAAAATACAGAACAAAAGACTGGGAGAAGGACAAAAGAATGGGAGGAGGATCAAGTCTGGGAAGTGGACTTGACAGTGTTTTGCAATTGTGGTGAGGCTGGCAGGAGCTGGGCAGATCTGATATAGGCATCAGAGCTCTGCAGAAGATTGCCACCTGGGCTTGGTGGGCGGTGCCAAGGTTAAAGTGGAATCGGAGCCGTGGGCATACTTGGAACAGGGCGGTGTAATGCAGAGCCGGGGTCTGCCCGAGAATGCTTCCCTCCACTCTTGTTTACAGGCACGGGGGGGTTATTTAGGGTGCTGTACCCAAAGAGTGGTCCTGTGTGTGCTGGAAGCAAAAGCTACAGATGAAAATGCTCCCATAGGAGAGCCATCCTTGCTGCAGGAACTCCAAAGCTACCTGTGCAAGGAGGAATGAATCAATGCACTTGTGAGAAAAAGGCTGACACTCTTAGCTGTTGCCACTACACAAAGTGAGTACACTTGGACAATATCTTGGCTGGCATTTCTTTCCATGGGAAACCTGTCCTTGGCACCAGCTCTTTGCATGAAACGTGTTGAAAATTTCTGTCCTCTCTTTCCTTGGCTCCTTGCAGAGCAGATTTATGGTCTCATTTTCCTTTTACAAATAAAATCCTAAGCGCAAATCCAAAGGATAAATAACACAGTGCAGACATGCCTGTGGCAATATTCTCTGTATCACTGCTGAAAGTCTGAGAGGAAAACTGGTGAAGGCAAGATATCTCATGTGAGAAAATTCCTCTGCTTTTGTGCCAGTTCTGGAGGTTGGAGAGCAATCCTCTTGTGCTTTTCCCCAAACATCCAGCTGCAGCTCAGGCAAACTTCACGTGTCTTGTCTGCAAAAGGGGGCCAAGGCACCCCCTGGCAGGGCTTTTGTTAGGGGAGGTATACCAGCTCCACCACAGTGCTCAAGGTTTCTCCTTCATAAGGACAGAATGGACAGGTGTTCATAAATAAACCTGAGTGTTTGCTCTGCACCAGGTAAGGGTGTTCATGGAAATGGTAGTGCTGTCACTGCCACTCTGCCCATTAACATCTCTGCTGTTCCGATTGCTTCCACCCTGCCTGTGGCCTCAGGTGGTGTGGCTTGGACAGGAAATGTTTAACCAGGACACTGGGCAAGTGCCACAGGGGCACCAAACCAGCAGGGCTGAGTGGGGCTCCTTTCAGCTGATTCAGCAGCACTGAAATGGACAGCTACAGCCAGGACTAAACACCTCGTGTTAGCAAGGGTGGCTGTGAGGGAAGGAAGTTATTCTTCATTTCTCAGGCTGAGCTGGTGGTTTACAACTCTGGATCTTGAAATTATACAACAAGATGTATCTGGAACCACCCTCAATATTTTTTTCATTCTGCCTTGATTTCTGAAGCAATTTTAAGAGGCTTTTGTTTAACTAAGCACAGGGGCAATAAGCCTCAGTATGCAGGACATGTAGGTCAGAGGTTAGGACTTAATTGTCATCAATACAGAGCCTGCCCCTGTGCCCCTGCTAGGCCACTCCATGGTCCTGCAGCCCTCACAGGCAGGGGAGCTAATGGTGGGCACGGGAACATTGTCTCTAGGGTGGAGAACCTGGAAGGAGATGGGGGACCTGCTTCTCACTGTCTGTACCTCACACCAATGCAAAACACTCAAAATGGCTCAGGCACTTCTAGAAAAGGCTTTTTTTTTATCTTGGGATTGGAGTATTCTCTTTGGATCTTTTTGAATGTTTTTGAGCTCTTCTTTTTATTGTTTAGTGAGGTTTTTTCCCATGTTGAAAAGGAAGCCTCTACTATACATCTGTGATGGTGACAAGAGCCTGAAGGCCTATTCTGCCAGTGCCCTAGCTTACCTGGTACGCTGCAGCTCCAGACCAATGTATTGATCCCAGCTGCAAGTCATGGATGGCAGGGATGGCCTGCCCTGGCTGGCTAAAATAGTCACACAATGGCCAACAGGCCTCAACTGGGGTAATTTTAGGCTCAGTTAATTTCACAAGTTGTTCACTTGAAGTTCTGCCCTGCAACTACATATGTTTCCAGATGTGCAACTCACTGGAAATTATGACCTGTCCTGATGGGCTCAATGCATGGAGATTTTTGACTGTTGTGTTTCATACACCCCTTGTGCTTTAATATAGGGATTGGCGTGGGTCGAGTTACAGAGGCTTGAAGGGAGTGGTTAGTAAGACAACTGAAAATACCACTCACAAAACAGCTTCAGCATGGTCTGCAATAAAAAAGAATCCCCAGACAGACCAAGGTGGAAGAGACCCAAGTGCCAGGAGTGGTTCAGTCACCACGCTTACTGAAATCTAATCTCCTTGCTGTGGCAGGCAATAAGAGGCCTGTGAAAACTATAACCTCACTGATTTTTTCCATCATTAGCTATGACCTCGCTTCTGACTGCTAACTCCAGTCTCCAAGGATGGGACTCTTTCTGAAGGGAAGACCTGTGCCTCTGTTCCCTGAGAGGAAATTAGTCTGTAGCATTTCTATGCTTTACTTAATATGTTTATGAAAGTGGAAACACCACCTGAATTCCTCTATAGACTCTGTGGGGAAATCATGTTTCCATATTGCATTATGAGAAATACAGCAAAGGTGTGCTATGCTCAGTTAATATTTTTAATGTATGGAGGTAAAAGAAACTTCAGTTCAGAAGAAGTATATGCCTCCCTCTTTCTGTTCAACATCCATGGTGTTATAAATACAAACTGCAGGGTACTTTCAGAACTGAGAGCCTTTAAGACTTCTCGAGGGAAAACATCACACCAAATTAATCTGCCGTCAAGTGGAAATTCTATATTGTTTGCATTTGCCAGTGTTCTGTATGTGGCTGTAATTGCACTGAAGCAAATATCTGCTTCAAGTTCTTCACAAGATTAAATGTGGCCAATTGGGCGTAAAAGAGTAATTGAAATGCAGAGCTGCTGCTTTGGATTTGTTAGAGGCATTGCTCATTTTTGCTCTGACATGACGACACTAGGTTCTGACTTTCCATTAAAACAGGAAAATTTGGGGAATGTGATTTTGAGTGTCGGGTTGCAAGCTAAGAAGAGGACATTTCTGTCTGGCACTGTGCTGCCCTGCAGTGTGCCAGCAGGCAGTGTGCCCTGGGCATGCTCCTTGCTCCATGCATGCAAGGGGACCCCTTCCTCTCTCTGACCAGCAGAGAGGCTGTTGGCAGCTGGGCCCCAGGGTGCAGCATCTGCTTGAGAGCTCCAGAGTTGTCTCCTGAGGATTTCATGGTCCTTAAGTTCTGAGTATTTGCTATAGACTTAGATCAAAAAGGACTTGTGAAGGTCCAGCAAGAGACTCCATGGTTTGTAACAGAGGGAACCCATGGTCTGAATTAGATCCTGACTAGTGTCACCACGTCAGACCAAAGGACCATGTCAGCTTGCAAAACCTGCAGTCTCACCCTAAGCCAGCTGGATGTGAAATGTTAAAGGTTTGCTTAAAAGCCTCATGCTTTCTTTATATTTTACTAGTTTAGTCATTTTCCCTCTTGCCAAATAAATGCAATTATAAGCAAGTAAAAAGTATTTTTTCAAGTTGACTGTACTGCCTTTTAATTCTACATGAAAACCCAAGTGCTCCCTATGTCCTGCCCAACAGGTAGTTAAATAAACAGGCCCAGGTGAGCAAAACTGCCAGTTTGAATCCTTCTTTATTTCATTTCCTTTCCAGTTATGGGCTTATGCAAAAAATACATGCCTAACTGTTCCTTAGAGTTTGCTCATGCTCAGCCTTTCCCTAGAGTTTCTCCATGAAGCTACAGAGCAGTCCTGACAGCATCCTTGCACTCTTCAGCGAGGGCAGCATCTCTTGGGCTGGTGCCAGGAGACAAAATTTGGCTCTAGCAGGCCTCTGCTCCTCTGCCTGTGCCCCTTCCTAACTGGAGGTCCAACTCCCGAAGCTGCTGCAGGAAGCCAGAGTTGGGGCAGATCCCTCTGTGGGAGCGCACAGTCTGAATGGCGGCGGTCAGGGACATACCTTCACAGATCATTAAGAAAGCGAGGACAAGAGTTGCAGACCGACTGATTCCCATTGCACAGTGAACCAGTACTTTGCCTGGAAAAAGGAGAGAGATTTGCAATTATGCCAGCAGGCCTCATGGTGGGGGTTACTGTGTTGGAGCAGAGATTGAAGCTGGTACAAGGGGATGGGCAAGCAGGTGTGTACAGCCCTGCAGAGCAGCTCTGGTGCAGTTCCCCTGGTTGGGAAACATGAGTTTTTTACTGGCTGGGGACAGAAAATTCGTAGTTGTGTTCCAGGATCCATGGCTGCATGTTTGAACTTAGCTGTCAACCTGACAGCACACCCTTAACATGGGATTTTTACTGGCTGGGGACAGAAAATTCATAATTGTGTTCCAGGATCCATGGTTGCTTGTTTGAGCTTAGCTGTCAACCTGACAGCACACCCTTATCCCTCCTGCCCAGCCTGCCATCCATTGTGTCCCTGTTTGCTCATGTGTGGTTTTGGGAGTGATGTACTTGCTGGCAAAGTTTCAAGAGTTCACGCTTGAAGGCTGTGCTGTGGGAAGTAGCCTTGGCAGGTTACCTACTACCAGAGGGCTTGGAAACTTGGGATTTCAGAAGTGCAATGCTTAAGATTGCTCACTGCTGCTACAGCAACACTCCTGGTTTTCCACAAACTTTTTTCTTCTTGCTTAGGTCAGTAATGCTTTCTGAGAGTTCTGATTGGACCTCAGGCTTTTTTGGAAGTGTGTGAAGAAAAGGGGCATTATCATTAAGAACAGCTCTTTGTATACAGCATTGCGCCAGCTCACTTAAGCATTTTTATTTCTATAGCCCACCCCATACTAATCACTGTCCTTCCCTAATGCCTCTATTTTCCCCTGTTTATTAAGTGACCAGAAGGAAGACAATTTATGAAATATTTTTAATTTTCCAGAGATCTCAGTGCAAGATGTGCATCTTCATTAGGATTTCATTAAGAGTAATATCATGAGTCCTTCCCCTCTTGCTATAAGTGAGCCTCAGGGAACACCTTCCAGGGATCCAGCAGTATAACTCCCTCCTTCCCTCTGCTCTGCTTTTGGTTTTCCTGCTGTGATCATGAATGGAAGCAGCCTAACAAGTTCAATTCTGTATTGTAACTAGGTTTCTAATGTGTAATTCTGACATCGGAAGGAGATGAATATTTTTTTTAATGGCCTTATTTGAAGGAAAATTTTGCTGTCAGATGGGAGAGTTTGGGTTTCTGGTCCTTTCCCTCTAGATGTAAACAAAGAGCTCCTTCCAGAACCTGAAAATTTGCATCTTGTAAGTGTTGTAAAATGCTTTAACTTTCTCAAAAATGGTAAGATCAATGAAAAAATTTTAATTGAGGGTGAAACTCAACTGTTGTATAAATGTTCTACTTGATTATAACCATGCCTGAACATTTTCAAGCTCTCTTGTCCTTTGCTGCAGTCAGATCTACTTTTCTCAGAGACTGTGGCCCAGGAACTCAGCATTATTAGAGTAACAAGTGATTGGAAGCAGATATGAACTTCTGACCACCTAATGGACAGCCTCCCATTAAGGCAGCTGAAGAAAATATCTTTTTATCATGGAAATTTCCCAACAGTTCTTCACTGGAAATCTTCACAAGTTTGAAGTAAAGTATTTTCTACCTTTTTTTCATTTCTTTTTTTTAGACTGTCACGTACATGGTCTCTTTTTCATTCATTGTATACCCATACAAAATGCAATTTAGCGGCAGTACAATTTATATCCAGAAAAGATGAAAAATCAGCAACGACAATCCCATGTTGCTATTTTCCTTTGGAGATGGAATAGACTATCTCAGATGCTGCTTCTCTGCAAAATGTAAGGAGAGCTAGAAAGAACAGACAGCTTTTCAGGGCAAGTTCCTTGTTTCATCTGTGCTTACAGCATCTTAATCCCTCTATTACTAGGGAGCAAGACAAAAATATCCTTCTTGGATGATGAGCCTTGATCCAGACAAAAACCTCAGACTGATTGCCCCCATCCCCCCAGGTGTTAATTCTGGGTACTTTGTGCACAGCTTTTAATCATAAATCCCCTTTTGTTTATGACAGAGTATTTATTTAGCAACCATTCTAGTTCTGACTAATGATGATGGCATAGCCACATGCTCAGAGGGTGAGCATGTGTTGTGAAAACCTGCTCTGGCCAGCAGGTTGAGAGAAGTGTTGAATTCCACAATGTATGTGACACAGCCACCTCTCATTATCCCGGCATGAGAAATCCAAGTGTAGCCCTAAAGATAGACATGTCTTCAGTAGAAATAAAGGGACAAATATAGCCTCTAAGGAAGTGGCAAAAACAGCTCTGGTGACAGCAGACTTGGACCAGACATCAAAACCTTTGGGGGAGGGAAGAGGTTTTCCAATGTAAGGCCAGTTTTGCAGAATTTCTATTTCTATTTTCTCATTCAGAATACAGTTGCACAGAATTTACTGAGATATTGATGCCCTTATTCAAGTTAAATTGCATCTATCTGTCCGTTAACTTCATGAAAATCCTTGGAAGTGAAGTCCTGCTTTTTATGGGCATATGGAGTAATGTTTTGCACCTCTGCTAAAAGCTAATGCTAATTTGAATTTCCATCAGACTTCTTTTTCAATGTGCTGTACTTCCATTAGCCTTCCCACCAGCCTTGTAGGGTATGTATGCTTTATTATCTTCCCCAGAAGAGGCACTTGGAATCCAAATAACCCTGGTCTGAGATTTTCAGAGGAGCATAAAGGAATCAGGAGCACAATTTCACTTTGAAAAATACTGCAAATAGGGCTAGGCCAAAAGATTTTTGGAAAATCTTTGCTTCAGTAGTTTGCAGGAGGCCTAACTACAATGTGGTGGCCGGAATGGAAATCCAGATATTCACCCAAATGTGCACCCCAAATAACAGAAGCCAACGAACACAATGTTCTGAAAATTTTTCTTGGGAGCAGAACCACCCTTTTTTGTTTGTTTTTTTTTCTTTGTCAGAAAACTTCTGAGCTACCAGCACTCTACAACTAAAAGAAAAAGAATTTATGGTTTGAACTGCCTCATAAAGGAGAAAAACAAACACAAAAAAAAAGAGAAAGAAATGGCCTCAATGTTAGATTTCTTTTTGCATCACTGTGTATTTTGAAGTTAAATCTAAATTTGTACATAAACTGGTTGAGGGACAAGAGATTTGATGTTCTAAATCTAATCTTTGTAAAATTGAGTCTTCCCGCGCCCCCCCCCCCCCCCCCACCTGTATGAAGACTTCTGCCTTTGAAAATACTCTGCCCCACCAGGAGTCTGGAACTGAAGACCAAACTGAGCCAGATAAATATTGCCTGTTGTGCTTTTGTTGGAGGCACAGAAAGTAGAACAAATGCCAGGCTCCTGCTTGTACAGGCTGGCTCTCTATTGTTTTGCATCTCTGTCTGAGAGAAGATTGTGTCCAGAAAGAATACACTGCATTTCCTTCCCTGTTTCTCTGGCTTATCTGCACTTCAGAAGAGTTTTGTATCAGCAAAGAGCTTTAGAAGGTGTCTCAGAAAAAACCTGTATATATTCCCCAAGTATTGACCTTGGTCCTAATCTGCATGGTTCTCTAATCACTTGTTCCTATGAGGAGGTAGGTATATTATCTCTTTTACAAGTGCAATATGTATTCCAACATTGTTAACCTCTGTGCACAAGAAAACAAAGGCTATGATAAATACTGGTACACTGACAATAAAATGACTTGTTTGTTGCAGCTAAATGTCAGGTGAAATGATTTAATTAATATAAAATTGCTCTAATGAAAGCAGATTTGAATTTACTGTGTGATTATTTTTAGCAAACAAATTGAATGTTAAACTTGAGTAGGGAAACAAAAGCTGTGTTGCTATTTGCTTCTGTTTACAGGGTCAGAGCCTCGTCTCTTAGCAGTGGCTGGAAATGGATGAAGTGACACTCTGAAACCCTGGTGGCATCCTGCATGTGACCAGTGCCTGAAGCATGTCTACTCCGTGGGCTGGCTGCAGTGGGCGATTCCAGCCATTCCACCAGCCCCTCGTGGGATGCAGCTGAGCTGTCCCAGCACTCAGGCTCAGATTGCTGGGTGGCTGCTGGAGCACAGCCATGGAGAACAGTGTTCACAGGGGCAGTGGTGTGTTCCCCTGTGATGTGGGAGGCAAGGAGGCTATAACCACATCTCCTGTACCACAGAATCTGTGCTGTAAGCTGCCATCTTCCAACTCTGCCTTCCCCACCCCCATTTGGTTTAACACACAGTGCAGAGAGAAGCTGGACTGGTCCCACATTAGAGGACCATGTTGCAACCTTCTCTCTGTGCATGAAACAGGATCCCTTAGGAATAATGGGATTAACTGAGGAGAAGTAGGGGCACTTAGCTTCTGGCATTATTAAATCTTGCAATCCTTATTTGAAATTTTGCACCACACATCTCGAGCTCCTTTTTGCAGAGGCAGACAATAACTGTCATCTGTCTGGGATTTGTGCAGAACAATAACACTTGGTTTTTAACAGCGGATTATGGATATTCTATCCAGCTCATGCCTGCTGTAACTCTACTAACATCAAAGGGTTTGCACTAGGGATAAAGTTTGCGCATTCAACTTTGTTGGCCAAATTCAAGTTGGGAAATTCAATGTTGTTGAACAAGATCAGTCATTAAAAAACATAATAACTTATTGTCCTTTTGCTAATCATCATTAAATGAGCTAAATGTCCTAAACTAGCCCTTGCTTTCTTGCAGGATGGATTCAATTTGGTTTAGGATGAAGCTCCAGATCTGTAACCCGTAGTCAATGTCCCAGCTTCCCTCACTCGTTTGGATCCAGCAGAAGTATTCTGCTTAGCAGGAGAGCTCAGCTGGGCTAACGGACCCTTGGGGCTCATTCCTTGATTTTCTCATCTCCTGTTAGATTTTAGCCAGGTGCAGAATCCATTGCCTATTTCTTTATTAATCCAGTATCTGTTTTGTCACAGCTGAAAATAGCAAGAAGCCTACAGAGAGCTTTAAATAGTGGCAAGTTAGAGCAGGTAAGAGCTGTCATCTGCTGCAGAGTGGGAGATCAGACTGATGTATGTAATGCACCTACGGTGGAGTCAAGCAAGAGGACCCTTTTCTCCAAAGCTTTTATAACTCCCACCAACAAGAAGGTGACAGGAGAGGCAGCCTAGCTTTTCATTTGCTCCACTGAAGTGGAGGAAGGGAAATGACTCTGAGAGAGTCTGCCATTTCAAGATTTTAATGGGGGATTTTAACCTGCCTGTTTTAAACATGTTCAGAGGTCAATAAAAGGCAAAGCTTTCTACTTGGGAATCTTTCTCTCAGCACAGTGCTAGTTTACTAGTTTTCATGACATGCTTTCATGAAGTTTTCTTGCCCTCTTCCTTCTGTTAGACTTTACAAACCCCTGCTGATTTACTTTAGGTTTAGCTGCACTCCAGAGAAATGCAAATTGCACAGGTGGCCATGCAAAGGGTCAAGATTGATCTTCAAGGTGTTGTCCTTTCAGCTTGAGCATGAGGAAGAAGGCCAGTACTTTCCCAATGCCATGTTTTTCCTTGTAGGGAAGGGGACATCTTTTGTGCATTATGCATCTGCTCACTTTTGTCTGAGCCATCCAAAATAGCTCTGTTACATGGGAAAAGAAACTGCCGGGCTGTGCTGAAGGAAAGGCAGGCAAAGAAGTAGGGATCATAAAATAATGCTTATGTGGCATGGCTGCGATAGTAGTGCATGTATTTTCCAATTTCTGCAACAAAGACAATGAAGAAAGTCAGGGTGTGATGCAGCCATTGACCACTGTGACAGAAACAGCTCCCAGGTAGGAGCAGGTAAGTGCTCACCCCTCTGCTTCCTTTTGCTCGTACTCTGGCACCTGAGTTTTAAGAAACTGCCTTAAAAACCAACTCTTTACATCACCAAAGATAATATTCTGTTCAGCTAAGGTACAAATCTAGAATAAATCTGTCTATGTTGTTTTCTGGACTTGTGGTGTAAAGCATCAGCTTTTTTTTTTTTCAAGCATGATGGAAATAACAGTTCTTACCTAATTCTAATAAGTATTTGGTTCTTAGTTTTAAATATGCTTGTGCCTCATACAGTCTTAACAGTCTTACTCTTAGGTAAAAAGGATAATATATTTCCATTAAAGAAAAAAAATTATGTTGAATTTGCTTGTAATAGTTAAGCAGTAGTCTTAAATGACTTCTCAACCAAACAGTAGTACCTCATTACGTCCTATATTTAATATGGACGGGCCTCCTGTCAGTTGGTGTATTTTTTTTGTTGTTCAGTTTCACTGCTTATAATAAACACTACTTTTTCTCTTCTAAATGGTGTGAGTAACCATCCCCTCCCTGTCTCATCCCTGCACAGGTCATGGGTATTTAGCTGCTAAATTTCTGTACCTCAGGAAATTATGCTTCCAGAACATCTTGTTTATATATTTTCTAAACTGTTGCACTTTCCTCAAAATGATGAATGTCAGCAACAGCTGGACAGCGTATGATTAAATTTCACCTTGTCTCCATTCCCAGAACTCTGCTTCCATATGGATTTCAGTAAAGCAATATTAAAAGCATGGGAGTAGGGATAAATATGTTTTGAGCTGTAACTTGCTCTGCATTCATAACTTAGTATTTCGGCATGCATTTTGCAAAGCACTAGTTTTGTTTGCTGTTGTGGCTTCTACAATTCATCTGCTGTTTTCTGTCTTTTGTCAATTGATTTGGAACTCTGCTTTTACAGACACATGAATAGGTTTTGGATCTTACCTTTCTCTGGAGAACTGCCAATAATGACTTCAATTGCAAATAGCATATGCTGTAATAAAAATGGGTGAAAATCCAAATTCCCCAAATGCAGCCCTAAGTTGCACAAAGGCAAATATTTTGTAACAGAACAAGCCCTCCAAAGAGCAGGAAACACACAGGTACCTAGCATGAAGGTACACTCTTTGCAGTTACTGTGCCTCCTCTTCCTGGCTAGAATGGTGTGGATCAGATCTACAGATGCATACAATTAAGCTGGGTAGTTAGTACATTAGAACCCTGATAGCAATTAAAGCTCACCATGATGCAAGCAAAATGGTTTGCTTAGTATACAACTGTTCTCTTATTAAATAACTTTCTTTTGAGTGATATCTGTACAGTTTTATGGCATAGTGTTGACCTGCTTTTGTAAAGGCCTGCCCTTAGTAGTAGTGATCTCCCATTGGCCCCAAGCCTCAGGTGTTGAACCTGGCATGCATTTAGTGAATCTGAGGATTTTGTGGGTTGTCTTCCTATTTCAAAGTTACAAATTTTCTAGCAACAGCATGACATTATTCCTGGCTGGTGGTGTTTCTTGATCTCCCTTCTACAGAATAGCTTTCTAGCAAGTTCTTCCCTTTTCTGTGTTTGTAGGACTTGCTCAGGTTGTAGCATTATAGTTGAATCTCCTTACTCAAATATGACACTTGCCCTTGTCTTTTATTTTAAATCCTATCACTAATTCAAAAAGAGCAACTAATGTACCTCCTCCCAGGTCAGTGTCTCCCTGTAGGTGATAAAGGACACTTGATGTTTTGTCTCTTGCTGATGAATAACACTAGGTATAGGGAGAACCCCTTTAAAAGCCTGTTCAGTGCATCCTTCCCTGTTTCAGGGACACAGGAGACCTACCACTTGGGGTTCAGGATGCTACTTTGTTTGGGTATCTCCCACCTCCACATGCAGGTGGGTTGGTTTATGTCAAATAATATTTGATTACTTGCCCTGCTTGTCTACTATGCAGAAGATATGCAACATGCACAGATGGTCTAGTTACCTCTTGGGGAATTCAGTGCTGCTCTGATGTACTGAGCAACTGGATAGAAGTGAATGCTGAGATCAAAGTTTGGGTTGTCCTCTGCTTCTACTCCATAGTAATCCACAGGCAAGTCATTGTAGAACTTGGGCCCAGTGTTGATGCGAAATCTCCCGGCAGCAGCATTCACAACATGGGAGATGCCCATGCGGCTCAGCTGTGCCTTGTCACGAGCAACATACCTGGAACACAGATGGGGAATTGTATTTGCCTGCTGCATTGCAACGCAGGAAAGAACATACTGCTGATGGTGAGTTTGTTACAACTGCAGGTAGTGGTAGTGGCTTTTTTTTTTGATAGATTGATCAGGTTCGAAGTGTCCGTCAAAATGCCTTGAGACAGAAGTGACTTGTTAAGAAACTATCTCTTAGATTTCCCTAAGTTTTTTCCCAAACATATGTTTAGATGGTTCTCAACTGATGAAAGGCTGTGGTGGAGATATTTCTGCACAAGCTAAGTGTTTTCAGATTTCAAGGACTTTCTCACCAAGTCACCTCTGCTGAGTATTCATCAGTTCAGAGGACTGATGCCATCTAGCAAAGTGAGGAAAAAATGAGCTTGATCCTGTTCTACCCAGCTTTGGCATGACTGCCTAAAGTACCAGTTCCAGTGGGCTGTTGCAGTGTGTGACTCCTGCACTAATGCAGGAGAAACCAGGACGTGGGGAATATTCTTTCTACTCAGTTAGGGTGCATTTTCTCTATGCTACAGAATCCTATACACAGTTCAAACTTGTTCAACACCTAGACTTGTTGTGAGAGGTCCCCAAATTAGTGCCTAGCCTCCTTTTTTAAAATAAAGAATGGAAGATTTGGGGGAAGAGTTGCAATAACCTTCAGCCCTTCCTTTCTCTTACAGGTCTCCCACATAAAGGTTTGGCCAGACTTCATCCACGTGCCCTGTGGGGTGTGTGCGTGTGCAGAGCAGGCGCCGCAGCTCCTCCAGGGATGGTGTCCTAGTGCCACTCCCACTGCTGTGCACCCAGCTTGAGGCACTTCTTATCCTAGGCCGCCGTAAGTCCTGGCTGCACAAGGAGTCCCAGGCCATCCTGAAAGGGGAGAGCAGACATTCACCACCAGCCAGAGATATTTCTGATGGCCCCCTTTCTTCCTCTCACCTTGTTGAACAGTTGATTAAAACTTCATTATATTTTTAAAGTTATTCTTCATAGGAAATGGGGAAGTTCCTACTACTGTCAGGAATTCTAGCTGCTGTTATTAGCACAGTGAAAAAGCCCAGTGATTGATATGGCAGCACAAGACTTCGGCTTTTACATGGAAAGAGGTAATGCTATGGAAAATGTTTTGTGTAAATGTGTCTGCTCAAAAAGTGTAGAAACAAGGTATTAACTTGGTATGCTGAGGTTTTCCTTTAACCAGGTAACTAGGGCTTCCTGATCTAGACTGAGTAGAATCAGTCATGCAAAATCTTAATCACTGGTTAGCTATTAATTATCAGCTTCAATTGGGAAAACTCTGTAAGGAGTAGTTTGGTTCTTTGCAATGGTATTTACTGACCATACTGATTGTCCTTGCGACAAATGTTCATGTTAGAAAAATCTGGATAAGTTACAGTGATTCCAGCTGTCATTTATATGAGCATTGACTAATTTTTTTAGTAAGTTGTTTTAATTTGCATTCCTCTCCTCTCTGCTCCCTCCAAGAACTATCCCATTTCTAATTTTGAAGCAAGTACTTCAGTTACAAGGAAAAACACTTTTTTTAGGCATCACTTTATCTCTGGAATTACTCTATTTCCATATGGTACATTTCTTTACAAATAGTAGTTCCTCTGCAGTGTTGGTTGTAGATTTGAACAGTCAGGAGGATTTTTTAAGAGGGGAATAGAAATTAGATTTTCCCCAGAGTTCTGTTCTAAGAAAATATTAAACTTTTTTTGTGTGTGTTCTAGAAATGAGCCAAACATCTGCATTACAGAGATAGTAGGAAGTCTGTCAACTCATAAGCCTTAAAACAGAAGCACCTGTCTAGGGCAAGGTGAAGTTGTAGTCAGTGAGTCAGTCTTGCTCTGGCACTGCCTGAAGCATATCTTCTACATAAATAATTTGAGGGGTGGTTTGGGGTAGAACAGTCCAGGACAGCAAACCTGAAATCTTGCATCTTTCATCTGAACATAACTATTGTTAACAAATAGGTTGTATTTAAGTTCAAGCACCTTCATTGACCATTTCTTTTCAAACACCAACTGTGGTGAAATGTTCTCATAGTTTCCCACCCAGGTATTTTCTCTAGCCCTAAGTTCACATTTTGGTGTCACTTATTTTGCATGCACAAAAACCGAGCAAGAGGATAGCCTGCTGTGGGAGCTCACTGCACCTTCATATTTATACAGTGCTTTGCTGAAGGGCAAATGGAGCAATTAATTCCCTGAAATATCCATAGAAAAGTAGGAGGGAAGTATCAGGCCACAGAAGTGTCCCTACAAGTCACCATTCTGCCATGCAGTGGAATGATCTGCCTTGCCACCCAGTTGCCAAGAGAAGCCCTCTGTCAATTCAGTACACCTTCTCCTGCCACCTTCATGGCAGCTCTGGCCTCTTGAATACAGTAAGTTTTCACCAAGTGATGTTTCCAGAATGGTCTTGTATTGTTACCAGAGCACTACAAAAAGCTCCACTGTGAAATGTGCTCCCCTCCCAAATATGCGTATCTCCTCCAGTGTCAGCTTCTACTGTGAAAACAAAATCAGATGTTCTTGCCCATTTTGGATGGCTTTATCCAAGAGGAGGCATGGAGGAATTCCCTACTGGAACAGGCATTTCCCATTGATTCTGATCGCTGCTTTGACACTGGCCACTCCAGTGTCCCCTGTGCTAGCTCTGCCTGGCTCCTGTTGGTGATCTTGGACACTTCTCTGATCGCACACAGGAGGTCTGCAGCAAAAATGGGGCTTGGATTTCCTGTCCCCTGACCACAGGGCCATCTGCCAGTTCATTAAGTATTTTCAAGAATAACAACCTCCTCCAGTCCTTCCCACCTCATAATATCTGCAGCAAATGTTCCCCTTTTTTTGATGTACCTAATTCCTTGCAGTGTGGCTAATGACCACTCTAGGGCACTTCTCACTCCCTGTAAAGTTGCTTTAAACTGTTTTGGTTTTTTCTTATTCAGTACTGCCCGTTATCCTTTTCTCTTGCCCTCTCCACAGTATAAAAACTTTGATTTTCCTATTACCTCAGAGGACTGAAGGCTGCTGTCAGCCTTGCATTCCTAAGCTTTACAGGAGCTGGGCAGATAACTGTGACATATAGTGCAGCTAAGGAAAAGTGCTTTTTCAAGGACTGTTTTGTTTTGTTTTGTTCTGTTAGAATTGTTTCTAGAGGGGAACATAACTGCATAGGCTGGGCAGAAGGAGGTACTGTGTGCTACATGGATATTTAGAGCTGTGGAATAACAATCTTTATGAGATGGTGCTGCTTCTTCAGAATTATTCTAAGATGACTTTGTCATCTTAGATGACTAAGATGAGCTTGTGCTCACATGGATATTGCATTATAGATAAGGAATTTACTCCTGTTGAAACACAGTGAACTGCTGATGGTGTGTACAGGACTAGCTTCATCTTCATTCTGGTAACATTTTTTTTAAACTGGAGAATAGCATCAGTTTATGTAAACTCTACATCCAATAAAAAGGAAGGACTAGAGTTGAAATTTCAAATGTGAAATAACTGCAACTAACAGGCTGCAAATGATTCAAAAGCAGAGAAGCCTCAGTAGGACTATTCAACTTATATTTTGAATAATGAGTTCACCGAAAAAAGAATAGCTTTCTGTAGAAAATTTACAGACAGAAAAACAAGGTCATTTTTTTCCAAATAAATGATTACTCAGTTCTGGCATCAGTCTAACATCTTAACTCACAAAATTTATATATGTAAGTGTCATTACTAAAATGCACATGTTTAAGGAAAACAATTCTATGATTAAAATTTTGTGTAATGTTTTATAAGGAACATGGATAGATTTAAAAAATTAGTGTGAAAGGAAAACGATTATATGCAATAATGTTATGGCTGTTCATTTAAAAAATATGTTTTTAATGATACTCAGCTCAATTCCTCTATACTGGCTTTTTGTAGTGGATCTGTTTCTGAGATGTGTGTTGTATGAAAGAGCAATGCAATTTTAAAATGCTGGTTTCTGAATGAGAATGACATAAAACATTCCTGATCTTTGCTCTGCTGGAGTTCTATTATGGTCATTATTCAATTACATAGGAGAAATTTTGCCATTATATTTATATTAATTTTGAATTGGCTGGCACTGCAACTGTAATTGTATCTATACTATGCAATAGGATTTCCTTACTTACAACTAGCAGGAGGATTGCAATCAGAGGCCTATTGCAAGCAGGTCATTCTGATGATGCAGAGTGACCCAGAGTATGACACAGCCTGTTTGTGCTGCCATCCCTGCCTGCACCTGTAGCCACCTCCCTGGATTGATGGGTGTTGGTGGTTTTGCTGCAGCTGGGTGATGAGAGCAGCCAGGTCAATGGTCCCTTATATATCAACTATTCCAGGAAGAATAGTCCTGTGAGAGGTCCCAGATAGTATCTCCTTCATGACTGTTTAGGATTCCTGTCTGCTCAGCAGGGAATGCCCCTATGGACTGCACATACTGTGGATGCTTTGGTTGGATTTCAGTTAATTCAGTGAATACAAAATATGTTACATCTGTAACATAACTGGTGCTATTCAGTGCAACACTGAGGAGAAGGCCTTTAGAGACTTTAGGTTCCTTTACAGATGTCTCAGTCCTTGGAAGAAGATGCCACCTTTAACCCTGTTTCTCCAATTCCATGATATTTAATTAAACAACAAAATGAAAAGTCTGTGTAATTTGACAATTTTGACATTACATTGATATGCAATCAAGTTGAGAGAGTGGTATGAAGGTTGAGATGATGCAGCAGAAAATCTTGCAGCATGCTGTAAGTCAGGAGGAAAAAACAACTCTTGTGTCTAGGATATTTAGTAGAAAGCCTTTACAACCTCTGTTTTAACTTTCATTTTCCAATGCCAAGATAAAGAAGAGATCTCTGTATACCATAAGGATGTCAATGTGCTCATTTCAATCAAGTGTCAAATATTTTAATCATCCCAGGGCCTGTGTTGGCTTTTCTGTATGGGTAGAACTTAGAAATATCTTTACTAATGTCATAAGAAAATGGCTGAGTCTTTAAATCCTGAGAACAAAGTAGCCTCCATCCTGTGTTTTCTCAAGCTGCTATGTGAATAGCATATATAACCTTGCCATCCCAGTGAATATATCAGTCTGGCTATACTTCGAGAAGACTGATTTGTGGTGGTAAAAGACTAGGCTGAAGCTCAAGGCTTGGCCAAGTAGGTCATGTCAAGTTCATGCCTATCATGTATTCAAAAGCCATAAACATTTCTCAGAAAGCCTATCCCCTGGAAAGGTTCCTCCAAGATAACATATGTTTGAGAGGGGGTTTTGTGTTGCTACATCGCCACACAAATGACAAGTATTACTGTCATCATTCTTTCTTCCTTAGCGTTTAACCCAATAGTCTCACTGGAGTCATAATTTATCAATTGCTAGGAGCACTTTGAGATATAGGTGGTATGAATCAAACACAGCAATGACTGAGGTAGGGCTGGCTGGACTTGAAAGCTGAGACAGAGGCAGTGCCAAGGGAGGCAGAAGGTATTTGAGTAGCCAACTGTTTGTAAGAAAATATCTTCAGCAGCTGGAGGGTGTAATCTGAACAGCACTTCCAAATTTAGTGAAGGCTTCCAGACTCACAAGTATAACCCATCAATGTATTTAGGGCAAGGCACCCACTTGGTGGGACTTGGCAAAATTCATTAGGCAGACTTGCTCTCCACAGATCATACAAGGCCCATGTTGAGGAGGACACTAAATCTCTGTACTGGACAGCTTTGACCAGCACAAGGCAAAAATGTTTGATTTTTTTTTTTCCTCTTGGTATTTCACTGGTGAACATTTTCTGTCCTAACTTAAGAGGAATTGTGATGCTTCCCCAATGTCTAAGTAAAATTTTCTCTGTGTGCTATCCAGGGAAGTCAGCAGCTACATTTTTGATACAAAGCACTACTCAAATGTAAGGAAGAAATTAATCAACCCATCCTGGTTCTCAAATACACTGAATTTACCACAGTTTCCACTGATGTTATGGATTGCCAGGCCTCAGAACCCTCAAAAATGTCTAATTTTTTCATTAGTCTGTGGGCCAGGCTGCAGTTCTCAAACCTAATTGTCTTGACTGTTTCAGGATGTACATTAGCATGCAGGCCCCAAGGCAGGGTGGCCTTGGAGTTTTTTTTGTGAGTGTAGTATAAAATATTCTCTTGTCATCAGCTGGTTAGTACATTTGTATTTATCAACCATGTGTGCAGTTCCTGACAGTGGCTGGACAGATTCAGCCATCCTTTGATGTGCAGTGATGTTGTACCATGTGTGCAAAACCTGGCCACCTGCTGATTTTGCTAACTCTTCTGGGTCTTGAATGTATGTTTATTTTATTCTTTAGCCATAGGAAACCAACTCTGTAGAGTTATTGCCCACACAGCAGCTGTGAGTGGATAAGAGAAGTGAAAAATAGGAGCAGGAAAATTATTTTTCCCTGACCCATCCTTTCCTCACAAAATGCCAAACCATGGGCTACTGAACCTAGTTGCGTATTTGTAATGTAAGTGGGATCCTAACCATGTTTATGAGTCAGGACAGAGGCATGGACAGAATCTGTGCCAGACAGAGCAATGTATATGGAGTATGCTTTACAGAAACCATGGCTGACACTGATAGGTAGCATCACCACAAGGACTGCAGAGATGAGAGGTAGGTTATCCACCCTAAGCTCTTCCGTGGCTTCTAAACCACTGAAGCTCGGGTATATTTGGTTTCTGAATTGGACTTTTTATTTACTAGTTACAAATTTTACATGCCCCTTTAATAGTGTGCATTGTAACTATTTAAAGCTGAGCATTAAACAGGCCCAGACACTGTTAACAATCTGCATGTTACAATATATATTTTTTGTGTAACTGCTTGTTATAGCATCAGCTATTAAGAATTTATTACTGGTGCATTTTAGGTAGTGCTTTATAGTTATTTAATTATGGCCATCCAGCAATCATTACATAAATATGCATTGAGAGCAAGAACCCCAATGTAAGGTGACCCAAAAGGCTTTTACCTGCCAAGACCAGCGTTTGGGCCCTCAGGTGGCAATGATGTCATTGCATCTGCAGGGAAGCAGAGAGTTTAAGGCTGTACAGGGAGCTGTGTTCCTCCCAGCACTAGGTGTTCATGAAGTCATCAGCTGGAGCAAGAGCACTGTAGAGCTCTAAGGACTTGAACTTAGCTCTTGGCAAGCAAGTAAAACAAAGTTGGTTCCCTTTCAGCCCTGGCCCAGCAAAGATGTGGCTTTTGGCTGTGAGCACAGTTCAGCTGCAAAACTAGGCCCTCTGGAGCCCAGTGGCACCTCTGCTCTCAGCTGCCAAGTGCATCCCTACACCCTTTACCCAACCTGATCTGGTAGACCAGCAGACACACTTCATATGACCCAAAGACAAGAGCTGGTCCAAAGTGCATCTACCCCATCTCCATGCTCTTTATGACTGCAGCACCATGCCCACATTTGACAGTCCCTCTAGCACCCGGCCAGGCTACTGCTCCTACATCAAATATTATTGCACACACATTGCTCTCCTGCAATGGACTTCAGCCATCAGACTTCACTGTCAGTTCTGACAGTCTCTAACTCCTTCCTCCATTCAGTACTGACATTTTTCACTACTTCTTGAGAAAACAAAAATCCCAGTCTATAGCATTATAGCACTAAACAGTTCTTAGACATGCTATGAAACACTCTTCATATCTCTATGCTTGCACTTGAAGACAAGCTTACCCAAAATTTAGTTGTTGTGTGTTAAGGCTGGCTCTTCTGCACGCAAGAATTGTTACATCAATGTATCTCTCTTGCCTCCAGCAATAACATGTTGGGGCTGAAAACTGGTATTCTCTGAACTGGTAAGCTCCATTTTTCTTCCTAGAAGCACCCTCAGAAGCTTGCTGAAAAGTTGAAGGATGAAACACTTCTGAAAGACAGGCTGGCAAGTTGATGCAGGTTGCTCTAAATCAGGAGCAACATGTGCCACTTTGATTTTCTCTTGGAGCTGCCAGTCGAAACCAGCTGGGTTTTCTGGCTGACACTGGTTTTTTGGTACAATTACTCCAAAGCCTTCACCCTTCCTGAACAACATAAATCCTAGCTGTTTTTTCATGGCTTGTAGCAATACTTTACCAATATTTGCAGCCTGCAGTTGCAGGGAGTGTGTGTTGCTCTCATTACTGGATGACGTTAGTACAGCATAACCCTGGGGAGAGGTACAAGCTTGGATTTATTCACAGATGGCCTGAAATGTGCTGAGTGTGTTCTCTGACGCAGACCTGGTGGCCTGGATGTTCACCTCTGTGATGCACTTCAGCCTCACACTGTCACTGCGTGGCAGACAGAGCCTGTTCGTGCTGTAGCACAAGCACGTTCTCTGCTCCTTCTCCATGGCTGTGTGGACCGAAACTGTGACCACGACACAGCCCAAGTCCTACACTCTTTCTTATACTGTGTAAAGGGTGTTAATTTGGACAGCACATGTCCAACTGAGCACAGCATGAGAAAGCCAGGTGGGTTGCTGGGCATGCAGCATTGAGCTTGCTCAAAAGATAAAGTGCCACTCGGGTGTAGTTTCCAGTCTCTCAGCCATGGTTTTATTCTTCAGATTTACTCCATGTTGCATATTCTTAATCTAGCCTCATCTAATTTTCCCAGGGCACCTTCTAAATGTCCTGATGTCATGTTTATTTCTTGCTTTGGCAAGGTTTAGAGGCCAAGGATTTCCTGCAGCTGTGCCTTGCACAAAACCCCAGTCCAACCCATGCAGTCCCATAGGTCAGCATCCTGTGGCCCAAGAGAGTTTAGCAGCCCACATCTGAAGGTGAATGAGGCTGCTGTTAACAATAAGTAATACAGCAGTGTCCTCCAGCCCAGAACTGAAAACATAAGGCTTCAGAATTCAGAGAATCCCATTACAAATGAATGGTTTCTGCCCCAGGATCTAACCAAAAGGATGGCACAATGCAAAGCCCTTCTCCCCTGTGACTAGCTCTGGTATATTCTTCTATCTTCAAAACAATATATTGCTGCTTTTTTTGGTTTTTTTTCCTTGTGTCTCTTCTGTTTGAGGGCATTAGAAGTTTCACTGCTCTTTGTTCTTGTCCTGTGGTCTCTACCAGCACCACAAAGACAGCTCTATGCTACCCAGCTTAGAGGAGACAGCAGACACTTATCCCCTACACTGGCAGAGCAGGAGGATTGACTAGCCTGCTAGGAAGTAAGATGGGAAACAGCAGGAAGTAGGCAGCCAAGATTACCTGGTGTTTCTTGGGCACTGGAATGCCTTTCATACATGTTATTACAGAAATCCTGTGAGGAACAGTGCTGTTCCCACACACAGGTGGAGATGGTAAAGTTAACCTTGATGATTTTTCTACATCTGTCCACAAGTCTGAGCTGGGAGGCAGCCCAGGGGCAGAGTGCTGCCAAACACTGGTAGCAATAGCTGGACCTGAGTAGAGTTGCCTTCAGGTTCAATGTGGGTCAAAAGCTTTCATTCACCACTAGTGAGCAGAAGGCAGCTTACAGTAGGTGAGTAACCATCAAGGCTGGACTTCCATGTTCTTGGGGACAAGGATTTTAGGAATGCTTGGCAGATGTTGGCTTCAATGCTCAAAATTCAGAACACAAAAATCAAACCAAGGACAAAAAACCCTTTTACCACTGTGCTCCCGATACCCTTCTTTCTGTGCTTGCAAAGGCCTTTTTTTACAGTTATTTAAAAAAAAAATAGTATGATGTCCTATTAAATGCAGTGACATTATGACTTTAAACCAACTGTGCTGTCTAATTGTTTCTTTATCTTTCTCACACCCCAGCCTCTGTGATCTGAGACTTGCTAGCAATTTGATAGCCATGGCAGGATATGGAGAGGTCTGGAAGGTTAGTTCCAGTAGCCTGTATTTTGCACCAGTGTCCTCTGGCAAAAGGATAAACCACAGACAGAGCTGACTGCAAGTTCCTGTGGCCCAGGTTTCTGGCTAGAAAACTGGGAAGGATAAACACCTTCTTAAGCACTGCAAGACAGAACAACAGAAAGGAATGGAAATCCTCTCATAATGCAAGGCTAGAAGCAATCCAGCTGGTTTGTTTTATTCCCACCATGAGAACTATGGTCAGTCCCAGTGCAAGCTTGACCACCTGTCAGATGAAGTTTGTGAACTCAGGCTTACAGGAATTTGACACGCTCTTGTCTTAGAGCATGCTGGTATGATCAATGCAGATTCCTCCTACAGCAGTGACACAATGGGTACGCTACCCATGCAGTCCCAGATGCCCCTCATAAATCATTAAAATACCGGCTAGTTCTAATCAGATCCTTTTGAGTTATAACGTAATACACTATTTGAGAACTAAAACCAGTAAATCAAGTTAGTACAGAGGTCAGAGTGAGACTGAACACAGCTGAGGCTTGCTTGCCGATGTGTGTATAGTCTACAAAATGCAAGGGAAGGAGATGAAATCCCAAGAGAGCTAAGCAAATTGCTTTCTTCTCATTGTAAAATCTCGCAACTAAGTCTGTAGACTGGAAAAAAATAGAAATTCATCGTATTCTGTAGCAGAGCTGATTTGAGGTCCAGAATTTCCCAGGAATTGTGCTAGCTCTTGGGATTATAGGTATTTCTGATCATTTGTCCTCAAGGTTAACTCTTACCATTTTTCTAAAACAAACTAGCAGTTAAAAATATGTGTCCCCAAACGTCATAGATCACCCACTACAAAAACAGAACATATTTTCTTCTACAGCATAGAATACAGGTAACTTGTAATCCAGAAAAAAAAAAAAAAATCCTATTAGAAGGCAGCTGTTGTGGTTGCAGTCTTCAGTGCAACCTGGGACACAACAGGAATCTTTGTGAAAGGGAGGCTGCAGTGCCCAAGTGCTGGGAACCCGTAAGTTTGTGTGCTGGGGTGCTACTGCATAAACCCAAATAATCAATGCTTTCTTCTCTGTGTGGAAAAGGTCGAGGGTCATCTAAATTTTTTGAGTGTTATCTGACTCTGAGTACAACATGGTATCGGGTATAGCCAACAAGTAGTTTGGCCACCATAAATGCATTTGTCAAAGAATAATACTGAAGGCTGCCTTCCTTATGCTGTATTTGCATGCACATTTTGTTTCTTATGTTATACTTAAAAGAGACAGTAATTGTTTCTTCCCTTATGGCAAAGACAGTCTGGAGCAGAGGATCCTGCTCTGCTTAGGCTGTGTCATTCTCACTACTGCTGAGTACTTCCTCATGTTCACTTTGTACTTTTCCCTTAAATCTCTCTGTCCTAAACTGGACAGTGTTTTTAAAGCCCATACAGTAGAGTAACTTGGCACCTGAGTTGTACCTCGGGAGCCATATTTCTCTAATGGTCTGCAGGGAAGGCTCTCAGAGGCCCCAGTTGTGGTAGCTTCCCTTCAGTCACAAACATCATCAGAACAGGACTTTGCTCTAATCCTGTGAAAACTTGTTATTCTGGGCACAGGCTTAGCTTTTGGGAGGTGCAAGTCATACGAACTCTTGGGGTTCATGCTGGCAACTCTTGAGCTGAAACATCTGGTGATGCAAACCAGTGATCCATAAAGTCACCATAAACCAGTGAACGAAGTCTCCATGAGTCACTGGCAGTAAATAAAAGATTACTAGCAAAAACCAAGGCAGTAAGTAACAGGAGGTGGGGAACAGACTGAAACTTGGCCTATTTGAAAGATGCACCAACTGTTCCAAACTGGGTGCGTGTATGGAGCAAGATTGATTAATATTGTGTGTTATTTCTAATTAAACCTCAAGCAAGTCTGAATTGCTTGGTGGCAAACCTGGTGGCAAAATAGTTGAAACATAGAAGAAGAAACAATGATCAGTTTCATTAGAGGTGCAGCACAGCTTGGTGTGGGAACTTAATGAAGATTTGTTGGCCAACAATGATCTCCAACTCACTTAACATCTCTTCATTTAATTTGCTCTGCTATTGCAAATGTGAAGCCCCAAAGACAGACTCAGCTTTTGTGGCTCTTGTAGTCTCTGCAGTGTCAGCAAGAAGCAAAAACCAAAGACTTAGAGCCTGGATTTGAGCAATGTATATTTCTCTTAATGAATCCCAAACCCAGGTGACATTTTTGGGAGAGAGGAAAGAGGAAATGGGAGTCCCTTTGGAGGCAGGGGGTTTTCACAACACTCAGAAACTTGGCCCAAATTTCTGGTCTCCTCCCTTTCTTTTCCATAAAGGGCTTGTAGCATTTTTAGACAAACTTGGATCCACTGTATGTTGTTGAGAGAACCTGCTGGGAAATTAGGTGACTCCTGCACTTCAGGGCAGAGAAAATGTGTGTTTCTGCTTTTTGTTTTCAGGAAAGTAGGAAAATGAAATTCAAAATAAAACACAACAGATGGGAATCTCACAGAGACAGACACTGGGAAATGTATAGACAAGCTTTGTTCCCAGTTCTTGAGCTCAGAATTTAGCCACTAAGCTGCAGAGAGACTTCAGAAAGACAATGAAATGCATTTTGGCTTCAAATACAGTTCCTTCAGATTCCAATGAGAGTTGTGCACGTGAATCTGAAGGCAGAGTATAGACAGCAGTATGGGGAATAGATGTAATATGAGAAACTCTCATGCTATATTATTATAGTCTGAATTGTTTCCATCATTTTGGGTTAAGTAATTCCCCACTATCCATCTCTAAAGTGCAAACAGTACAGCCTTGATGTGCCCCAGGGAAAGGAAGCAAACCAGCCTTTGAATCTTTACCCAACCTTACTGCTCATATTTTGCTTTCAGTGAGTAAGTGTTCAAATCCTTTAATACTTCATTCCCATAAAAATATATTTACCAGGGGTTTTTGTGGCAGCAGTGAGGCTGTGTTTATTATTTTAGGAACACCACACGACTGGCTTTAGAGAAAAGACAAGGCAGGAGCATGGAGTGCTGCAAATCTATCAGAGAACAGCATGTTTTCCACCTGTTGAGGCAGCAACCACAGTAACAGATGCACATAATAATTACCTATACCTCAAAGGCAGCACCAAGTCCTGCACCTTCTGCTCCCCACCTAGCAGACAGCTTGGTAACAGAATTACAAAAGAGGAGCATTGAGACAGAATAGATAGTGCTTTGTGAAGAATGAAAAAGCAGCTCTTATTAAAAAGAAACTGGAAGGTAGAAGATGAGAAGGAAAGATCTGAGGCACCATGATGCTAAAAGAAGAGTGGAGCTAGGGAACTCCAGGAGTGTACCTTTCATTTAGAGTGGCAGTCAGGTTTTTTGCTAATACCCTTTCCAAAGCTGCTTTCATTTGTACTCTCAACATTAGAGATAATTTCTATGGATAAAGAGGTGTTCCACACACCTACTAGAGGCCATTCTTTCCCAGAGATGGATGGTTCTGCAGTGTAGAAGAGGGGCACACAGGGTAAGGGCCTCATCACAAGTGACACCATGAATGACCATGACTGTGTGCCAGTACTGTGCTCCCATTCCTCTCTTTGCTGCCTGGCACTGGGATTGTGCTGGAGATACACCTACCCTTTGGCTTGCAAGTGTCCCAGAGCACCTGCTGTAATAAGGGCAGGGGAAGCAAGGATGCATGGCAGGTTTGGCCTTTCCTGCTTAAGTGCTGAGGCTTGCAAGGGTCTTCTTCTCCTCTTCCTCTGACTACCAATGGTGACATTTGGCTGGGTGAGGAGGACTTGGCCTCTGGAGTGATTTGTACCATGGTAGTTCCTTGTTGCACAAAGGAACAGATCGTTCCTAGAAAGGATTTGTAGGGGAAATGATCTCAGGCCCCATTTAATCCTGACAGAAGAAGATGATGAGAAGACTGTGTGCTGAGTTGGAGTTTTCCTTTGAATTCCTATGGTGTTGAAGGCAGCACTATAAATAGACACGCTATCCTTTTTACCCTGGTACAATTCTGTCTCCAACTCCCCATACAGACAGCAAGTCTGCTGGTAGGTATTTAGCAGGAATTAATTTAACCCAGTCTTCTCCTTTGGTACTCTTTTACTCCAATCATCACGATGGATTCTGCAGCCATACAAGCATATTTCCTCAATAAAAATGTTCTAAGGAAGACTGCTGATATTAAAAATCCTATTTCTGTCAGAAAATTCTATCCTAGTTATAAATAATCCATAAATGCCCCAAACTATAAAGAGTTAGTATTTGAAAAAATCCAACCAAATAGAAAAAAAAAAATCCCTCCCCCACTCCAACTCCTTATTCTTTCATTTTGTTTCTACCACGTTTTGGTTTTGAACTGCATTTTGTTCATAGTCTGTTTCACATTTTCTCCAGTATAACTGGCTGGATAGTCTCTCCCTTCCCAGAATCGACTTGTGAACATCAGCTGAGAGGAAAGAAACCCACATCCAGTGTTTCATGGCTATTATCTTAAAGAGAGATCTGTAAGAAATTTACATACAAGCCAGATTGGTATTTAAATAAAATGGGTTTGGTTTTTTAAGCATCTTGTTCAGCGAGAGGTCCTCAGCCTCTTAAGCCCAGCCGGAAAGCAAACTGGAATTTCACGAATTTTGGAGTTCCTGAGTACACGGGCCCTGCCGGGGGCTCGCTGCTGGCAGAGGGGGTCACACTGCTCGGTGCAGGTGCTGCCCTCACTGGGGGCTGCTTTGGAAACAAGCTTAAAGGTACTTGCCTGGTAGTCGAAGCTCCCGCGTTGCTGTGTCTTGGATTACCTTTGTTTAAATAATATCACTCACTTTCTTCCTAACGTGCCAGCTGCACAACCAATTTCTAGCCTCTCCGGGTGTCCAGTTTATTCAAAGCCTCTTTTTAATTCTGTTAATTACCACCCGTACACCCCCCTACCCCCTTTGGACCCGCAGCAGCCGGGGCGAGGCAGCTGTGGGTGCTGAGCTGTGGATGAGGCCGGTGCTCAGGCGGTGCCAGCGGCTGTGACCGGCCGGGGGCGAGGGCGGTGCCGGCACACGGAGCCTGAGGGCTGCCCCGCCAGCGGGGGGTGCCACGGCTGCTCCTGCCGGGGCAGCTGCGGCTCAGCCCGGCTGTGAGCCGTGAGGGGACGGCTGCGCTTAGCCCGTGTGGGGGCAGCCGGCTCCGTCCCTGCTGTGCCCTAGCGCGGGCAGCCCGCGGAGAGACAGGGCGAGCGCGTCCCCGAGCACACCCCCGCATCGTCTGCCTCGGTTCCACGGGGGCTCGGCCTGAATTGGGAACAAAGCGGCCAAGGCGGGCCCGGGCTTGGGGCCGGGTGGCAGCGCCCGCCGCTCGGCGCGGCCCCGCCGGGACCTTCCAGGGACCCTCCCGACCGGCCGGGGGCGCCGCCCGCGCAGGGCCGCCCGCGCCACCTGGCGGCAGCAGCTGGAGCCGCGGGCGGGGGCCGGGGGGACGGCAGCGCCAGGGATGGGATAAGGGGATGGGATAATGGGATAAGGGGATGGGATAA
>CM031862.1:21392572-21408211 GCA_018697195.1 Certhia americana
GGGATGGGATAATGGGATGGGATAAGGGGATGGGAAGGGATAAGGGGGTGGGGTGGGCCTTTGGGAGTAAAACCATGCGCGAGATATCGCCGCGTGAGAAGTTGCATTCTGTGTGTTACTTTTCTGTGTTTACAGTGTTTTCAGAGTAAGCTGCAGATTTCCAGTTGTACGAATCAGCGTTTTTAAAGCACGGTAAGTTTGTATCCTGTGAAATGCGTTTAACGTGCAAACGTTCTAGTATCCCCCATCAACTCCTCAGCTCTGCCCTTTGCTCCAGCCCAAAAATGGCTGGTTGGCCTCGTTTCTGCTTCCTAGAGGGGGAAGAATAAGAAAAGGTGGTTCTGCCCGAGGCTGGGGACATCTCTATAGACAGATCCACTGGCAGGGTTTCCCTGACTTATTCTGTATGTTTGAATCACTTTGTTAGATTTAATTGGTAACAGAAACACACATATTAAATTTTGATTTGGGTCTGAAGCATACATTTAATTTGGCTATTCCTTCTTGCTGAGATTTTGTTGCATTTGCAGAGCAGCCCTAGAGCTCATGAGGAGGTTTCCTTATGCAGGGAACTAAACTAAAGAAGTGTTCCAGTAATGCTCTACTGCTGCTCAGGGATGTCCAATCTACAGAGTTAGTCCAAAGTAAAATCCCCTGAGACATCCTTGGTATGATGGTCAGGTCCTCAGTGCCAAATACTCTGCTTTGTGCTCTGAATCCTACAGTCTGGCCCACAGAGCAGTTGTAGGTATCACCTAAGAACATTATAAACTGTACTGAGTTGTCTGTCCTGAAGGCAGAAATTAACCTTGTAGGCAATACTGGAAACAGCAAGGAATGTTTTTCCTTGTTGCGCTGTTTTTGAGTAGACAGCTCACATAGTGGGGAGTATTCATGCCTCTGCATTCCTGAGTTTGGTACTAGGAATACAAGCTGCCATCCCCAGCTGGCTTTGGGGCTGGCTTTGTGCTGCAAATACTTGTCCACTGGGAACCAAAAGCCAGATGTGCTTCACATAGTTTGCAGGCAGCACTGATCCATCAGATGACAGTAGCTATTGAGTGCTCGTATGGTGGCCCAGAGACACAAAGATGAAAGCCTGATGCCTGTCAACACCTCCCTTGCCATTCCTGTGTGTCTTCAGTTTTCACTTCAGTCCACCTCACAAAACCAAATGCCACAGAATATGATGCTACAAAGTTAATAACCTTTTATTTTTCAGAAAGAAAATCCCAAGTTTTGTAATTTTGAACTGCCAGACAAATTTGGGATACATTGAACTTTGTCAAATATTTTCCTGCACCAGCCTTAGCTGGGAACCCACCTTCTACTTTTGAAGCAATTTCTGCAGCATTTCCTGGATGATTTTTTAGTATGGAAGATGAACAATATTTGAATGCCCTCTCAAGAAAATGTATTTTCATGGAGGAAAAAAGCTCTGATGAACAGCCTAAAGGAAAAGCCTGAAGAGATACCTGAAATAATTTCTTAGAGTGGTTTATGTTGTTTCCCAGCTGCCCTGCCTTTAAATAGCCTCTTACCCCAACTCAGGAGCTCCACCAATTGTAAAAGCAAGCACTAACCAGTGCCAGATTCAAGTCTCAAAATACAAACCCTCTGAGATATAGGGAGTGAAGGGGTAGAGGGTGGGTTCATATGAAAACTTCTAAGCATTACTTTAGCATAAATAATATGGCATCTTTCACCTCAAATAGCCTAACACTTCATAAAGTGATATGAGCTTCACTAGTTGCTGAAACACAGCTATTTCTGAAGTGGAACATGATCTCTTTCTCTTTTTTCTTTTTTTTTTCTTTTTTTTTTTACCTTTTTTTTTTTTTCCTTTTAAACTAGCAGACAGCAATGTTTTAAGGTGGAGAGTGAAGGATAGAGTATACAACCAATCATAAATATAAATCTAGGAAGGCTTTGCAAAATGGAAAAATCAAGCAAAATCTACTTTTATTGTTAACATGCATCCTGGTGTCTCATAAACTTGTGTCCTAAATTTATAAATGTAGTTCATCTATAAGAGATACAGGCAACTCAAACAAGATTTTATCCTCTTTCTTTCAGCAATTCTCTCTTACAGGCCTTTGGTAGCAGATTCTCTGATTCCTCTTCTCTCTGCATTCAGTTTAATGTCCAAGTCCCGGAGTTGGCTGAGGAACCCCGAATTCGGGCAGATGTTTCTGTGAGTGTTCACTGTCTTCAGAGCATCCACAAGTGTCATGTTTTCATGGATCATTAGAAAGGCAAGCACTAAAGTTGCTGAACGGCTCAATCCCATGGCACAGTGAACAAACACCTTACCTGCACAAACAAAAAAGGCACAGCAAGGTGAGCGTGCTTTATCATTTCTAAAGTGGGAAAGACAAAGGGATAAGCTAAAAAAAAACATTTGAAACAAGTTAAGAAAGCAGTGGTGACATTTAGTGGATCTTCATGCTTTCAGGAAGACCACCTCAGGCAAGGTGGTACTTCATACTCACCTCCTGCATCTAATTTAGGCCTAAGATTGAAATAGTTGAAATTTTCTGTGGAAGGAGAAACTTCCTGTGACTAAACTTGTTAGTATAGTTTTCTGTGGAAAAAAACAAGTTTTGGCAGAAAAATTTGGCCCAGCCCTGACTGTGATCACTGGCAAGTCCCACAAACTCTGTGGGATAGTCTGCCTGTAAAACTGGGCTTGTAATTTACTGTATCTCAGCAGCCCAGTGTGAGCTGTAACTGAGGATTTAATAAAGCACTCTAGTGAAAGCAGCAGATCCTGCAGCCAGTCAGAGTCAGAGCAAACTCTGGAACAAATGGAAATTATGATAACTAGGCCATAATCCAAACTCTGCTGACAAAAATTCAGCAGGCTGCAGGTCAGACTCGTAGTTTTTGACTTAGCTCATTAACTTCTGCTGCTTCTCTAGCTTAATGGACAGACTGCATAAAGGTCCAGTTTTGTGAAGTACTTGAGCGTGTGAAGCATTCGAGCTGGCACCGAAGTGCCGCTGCTCCCACAGGGAGCAGGAGTAGCATGCAGGGCAGGATCCCCAGCTGGGGCCCCTTCCAGTGTGAGAGGGGTGGGAGGAATGTGTGGAAGCACACAGATCCCACTGATTCCTCCAGGAATGGGGCAGCATCTGCAGTGCCATAACCTCTACCCTTCTCTCTACTCTCTGGTCCCAGAGCTTGCCCTTCTTTCCACCATGCTGGGCTGGGGGCAGCCAGTCTTCTGCAACTCCTGGGGACCTAGCACAGCCACCTTCCCTGCAGCACGTGGCATGGGCACCCTTCTCCATCCTCTGTTCAGTGGTTCTGCATGTGCTGCCTTGAACCATATGCTGATTCTGAGCTCTGTTGGTGCCTGTTACTGCAATGAAAAGTCATTTGGCTTGTGTAGAAATTTCCTCCCAAAGCTTCTCTTTGCTTCTCTCTTACCTCCTGAAGAGTTTAAGGCCTTGCCTATGAAATTGGCAGCATCATAGAAGAAGGTGCTTAAATTGAAGGAAGGATCATCAAATGCTTCTACTCCATAATACTCTATTTGCAGATCTGCATAATATTTGGCTCCCGTGTTGATGCTATATGGTCCAGCTGCTGCATTAAGGATATGTGTAATATTGAGGCTTTGAAGTGTAGTTTTGCTCCTAGCAGCCCACCTGTTGAAAGACATGAAGGGCACATTGGCAACACTCCTAACATTCTGCAAAAATAGCATGGTTTAAAGTTAGTGCCTTCTCCTACTACGGAAGGATGCAGGAACTGCATCCTGCTTACAGAGGAGCAAATTTCAAGAAGCACATAGTGCTTTGTGCATGAAAAATGTGATATGGAGGTGTGGAGAACAGCAGGAGGACAGACTTGCCAGTGGGATACTGTCAGTTAAGCAAATGCCTCCCAGCAGTTAATCCCTGGGAACATGGCTTACTGTATGAAGTGGTCAAGACTTTCCTTAAATATTTGTTTAGGAACTTTTAGAGCTAATCTCTCATTGATAGTGTGCCTGGTCTCAAGAGTGAGGATTCACACCAATGCAGCAACACCTTGTTCCTGGTTTGGACATGAAGTGGATGCATTGTGTTCACCAGCTAGGTGAACCCCACTTCCCACCATAAACTAGGACTACAGGCATTCTACAAAATTCTGTACCTTAACTGATATATTTATGAGGAGGAGGAGCTGGGAAAAATGAGCTAATGATCTAGGTAATGTGCAGTAATCCAATTGGAAGGAAATAGCAATAAATATTATTGGTCATAAGAACAAGGTATTTGCATGACTATTCCTGTTTGATATTTTCAGTTTTATCATCTTTGAAAGAAAGTTTGAGTTTGGAATGTCAAGATCACTGTTGTACAATTCATTTGGGTCTTCCTCCTTCTGGGTCTTAATCTTGATACCCCTATTTGATTGTTAGGGCTACTGGCCTCTTGTGTGCTGTCTTAGAGCACAGTTTCCAGGCCACATAATGCGTCTCAGAATTTACATCAATTTGTCGTAGGTTCTTTGAGGACTTTAGTCTAGAATACAAATAATTTCTACTCTGCCAAATACATGGTGGCTCAAAGAATATAAAAATCCAAGTCAGACACACCATGAGTAAGTCACCATTTTGCATGCCATGTGTTTCTTGACATCCAAACTCTTTACATCATCAGTTTTGTAAGCTTGTATCACAAAAACATTCCTGAAGCCCCAAAAGCTGCTCCCCAGTGTACCACACCCTTTCCTCCTCCTTCTCCTCATCCTCCTCCCAGGGACTGATAACAGCTTAACAATAGGACCATATGTTCTTACGCATCTCCCAGGTAGATATTTGGCCAGACTTGGTCCACATGATTATCAGAGCCTCCTCTGAGCCACAGGAGCTGCTGGAGATCTGATAGTGCTGGTGTTTCATAGGAAGTGCTGCTAGTCAGAGATGAAGAGTTGCTGGTGTGAAGCATCTTGCTGCTGCCTTGCATGTACTCAAGCTGTATCAGAGACAGCTTTTCTGAAATGAATTGAAAGGAAATTTTCATACAGGAATACTATTCCCTAGAAAGTAGACCTGTTCATTACCCTCCAAATAGGATTACATTATTAGAACTAGTCTGTGCGGCAGGGCCTGCAGGTGTTGCTAAAAGCATCCAGAGAGCAGGACTGACTCAGGGGTAGGATTCCACAGACATGTAATTTCTCCCCTGAGAAAGCAGCATAAGATAATGTGATTTAATTTCTTGTCAACTTACACTATTGGTAAAGAACATCTGCACCACCTGAATGCAGACTGGATGAACCTTGTAGGCACAGGTATCATTTCTCTTTTTGTGGAAGATCTACCAGAGTATTTGTGTATGCTTGGTTCCGATTAATGAAAACTGGAAGTTTTTGAATGCATCATTAAACTGACTTATACTTAAAAAGCTTCTAGGGCCAAGGTGAAAATCTTAAGATGTGTATGTGAGAGCCACAGTGTATGTGTACACACATATAAACAGTGTGTACATACAATATTATTTAATTTATAGTGATGTGTTTGAACACACCTACACGTATACATGCATATAGACATAGGAAAGGATTTTCACACGCATATATAAACATATACATATATACATCTGGATATATAGAAAGAGAAATTGAGAGGATTTGAACTAGTTTGTTCTCTCTCAGTTGAATATCCCTGGACATTTAGCTATACTGGTATTCTTTTGCCTGTCTGTGTCAATCTCTCCTCTGGGAGCTGTTCCACTTTGTATAAATAATGTGATAGCTACTTCCCTCCAGAAAGGGGCCATTTCTCTTGTCTGAGGGGCAAGGTACTTACCCAGAATGTGAGAAAAAAGTGTATTTTTGAAATGACAGAGCTAAAAGTTCTGGCATTGTTGTCTTGTTGAGAATCCCATCTAGGGCTCCCTCACAGGTCTGTGAGATCACAGACCTGTGAACCCTGACAAATCATGATGTGGAATATGGGCAACCCTTTTGCAATGCTACTTGCTGCTTTAGACCCAGCAAGCCCAGGCCAGAGGGTTCAGCTGGAAGCACAGCTCAGTCAAGAGCAAGATATCCTTCTCTGAGACTTTAGGAACATTTCTCCTGCCTGGATCTCATCATCCTGAATTGCTGCTCTCACGCCCTGAAAATATTCATGAGCTTTGTTTGTTTGCTTGTTCGTACTAGAGTCATAATCAATGTGGAAGGTACACTAGAACTCTTCCCAAAGTAGGGTAAATGGTGTTTATCCTGATATGGCATCAGCTTTCACTCTAATGTCTGAATGCCTAAATCTAAAGTTTGGGTTTATTTTCTTAGCAATTTTATAAAACAAGTGCAGATGGGACCTTCAGAAGTCATCTGGTCTGTCCCCTACCCCACAGCAGCAGCAGCAGCCATATGGATGTTGCTCCTAAAACAACTTTGTTCATGTATGTGGTTTTTAATAGCGTAAGCTGATTTGGGGAATAAGCAGTAAACAAGGGAGAATATATTTTTGCATACAGATAAAGAAGTGGAGTTGATGTGAGGCATATTACTGAACAAACACATATATTTCTGTGACTTCAGTCTAAATTTCCATCCTTTGCCCCTTCCTCCCTTCTCCTCCCCTCAAATGTGAAGTGCAGTTATAGCTTTTTGTATGTTCCAATAAGAAAGAGGTCTCCCTAGGGTAACTACTTAATAAGCAAGATATGAAAAGCACAATAAAAATTATAGGAGACACAGGGGAAAAAAAGACTGGTTTTACTTTTAATGGTGGAGGAAAAGAACTGCAGGGAAGTAGAGAGAAATAAAGAGATAAAAGCCTATGAATTTTTCAGGTCAGATAATATAAGATCAAGAGCTTTGGTAAAGGAGTATGTTGTGCAATCCTAGCCCAGATTAGCATGAAGAATAGCACAGAAACAGACACTGTGCACTGTCCTCCAAGTTTTACTGCCTTGTGAAAGTCATGCACTGTGCTCGAGAGCTACTGCCAGCATCTTCATGATGACCTGTTTGTACTTTCACCGACACAGAAGGTTAAGCTGAAGCAGTAAAAGAAAATCAAGAATAAGATAACACAGCTTCTACATCAGGGGGATTCATAAGACCACAGGCTCATCTTCAAGGAGAATGGCTGACTTTGAGCTGCTGAAAATGTTTAAGGGCTGAAGTTGTGGAGCAGATGGATACCAAACTTTCACTTCTCCTAGACCCTGCTGCTTTAAACCACTACCGTAGCCTCTCAGTTACAGTAATGGAGATGATGAGCAAAGAGAATTAGATTGTGTGTAGCCTCTTGTTGAAGACCTGACTTTGAGGAGGTTCTCCCAGGACTAAGTCAATTTGGTGTCACTTCACAGGTGACTCTGGCCTTTGCAGCCAGGGAAGTGCTTTGCATAAGAGCTCCCTTTCACAGAGCAATCCTCTTTCCAAAAAGTGTGCCAACATTGTTTTATTCACATGCCTAATGCAGACAAGTGAGCTCCTTTTGTCAACACAAGCACGGCTCCAGGCTCCTCCCAAGAACACCACTCCTGCCTGTGCTGCACTGGCCTTGAAATTGGATTGCTCTGCAGGGCAATCAGGGTAGGCTTGGAAATAGCTGTAGCAGATGATTGGACTAATGAGGAAAGCAATATGAATTTTTTAATTGAAGGCCAGGGACTGTGGTGAAGGTCTCCCCCCACCTTCTACTTTAAGATACTGCAGAGGCAGCAAAAGTGCTGCCACTGATTACATTTCTCTAAGCTTCTCACTCTGGGTGGCTCCTAGAAGCTGCTCAACGGTCAGTGACAGCAGGAGGGCAGGAATCCCTGTACCCAAGTGAAAAATTTCTGTCTTACAAGGTCACTAACATTTTCTGCAGAGATCTCAACCATGAAAGTTAGATAGGATTACTTTTCTTTTAAACTGTAGCCATCTCATTAGCTTCTTTCTTTCCTTTGATTTTTCTCTCCTATTTTTTTTTTCTGCTTAAAAATAAAACAACAGAAACAAAAAAATTCAACCTATGAGAGACTTTTGAGGCTGGACAGAGATTTTAATGGCAATCCACAAAATACAAGGTAGCACGCAAGCTTTAAAATTGTCCTGTCATTCTGCATAATTTCCCAAACACCTGGAGCATTGGGGTACACCCCGAATGTCCAGGGCCAGCTTGGATCCCTGTCTGGGCTGTGGAGCCTGGGTTTCCCCAGTGGTCCAGGAGTTGCCCTGGAGGTCCAGGCTGGAGGTGGCTGTGGGTGATGTTTCCTGGCTGCAGGGAGCACCCAGGCAGGGCTGTGGTGACTCCATGCTGTTTGCATGCAGCTGGGTGCAGTTCCTGAGGGACCCAGTCATGCCAGAACCTTGTCTAAAACAACCTAGTGGAGCTTTGTATTTCCCCGGTATTGTCTAGCCACTTGAATACTAGAGTCTGCAAAGCTTTTTGGTTTGGTTTTTGATTTGTTGGTTTGGTTTTGGGTTTTTTTCCCTTTCTTTCTCTGTGGTGGAAACAATTGCCATTTTCTATTGAACATCTCTGGCAAAAAAAAAAAAAAGAGAAAATTAAAAAAACCCCATACAAACCCCCAGTGACTTGTATTGGCTAAAGCATTTAACAGACTTGTGTTACATTTGCAGATTCCAGTGGAAAAAAACTCAGCAAAGTTTTGAGGGTTAAAATGCAAACACTCCAATATTTTAGATATAAAATAGTTAATTTTGTTGTTTAAAAAAATTTACCATTTCCATTTTTCTATTCAGTTACTTTGTTTTAGAATTTGTCATCCTGCATTGCATAAAATATTTTAAAACATTAAAACAAGGTGAAATGGCTTGTTCCTTGTTAAGAAAAATATGTTTTATTTCACTAAAAATGAACATAGACTGAATAACCACCTATTTGCCTAGCCCAAATTTTCACTTCTGCAACAGGGCCTCCTGCCATTTTGCTGTGGCTGTTCCCTTGTCTCCTCAAACGGAACTGAGCTGTAGAGAGGTTAAATCAATGTCTGGAGTCTCAAGAGGAGTCTGGCAGGGCCCAGTCATCTTTCCTCTTTCCCTTTTGCTAGCACCTTCCTGGCTGGCACAGCTCTGCTATGCCAGATAGCCCAGATGGGGACAGCTGTCTTTCAGTAACAAGTTCTTACATGAGATTATTGAGAGCCTCAGGCACAGCAGGGCCTGTGGTTACTATACTAGCACAAACACTACCTAACAATAACATGATACAGAAAGCTCCTGCAGCCAAATATCCTAAATTCACTATATCAAAAACCTGACAAACTAAATGGTTCAAAATTCCAAAGCATGGGATCAGAATATAATTCATGTGGAAGGGAAAAAAATTAAAAAGCAACCTCTTGATGCATTTGAAAATGCTGTCTACTCTGTTTTTTCTTCTCTTTTCTCTCAGCAAGCATCTCTGCACTTATCTTTTACACTCTTTTCTCACAGGTAGTGTGTAACACTATGGCTCTTTGTCCTCCTGCTGGAAAATTCCAGATGGAAAGAAGTGTGTTTCACAAGGAAATAATCATGTTAGTGGAATTAATCTTTTAGATACTGTAATGTGAAATATGATCTTACTTTTTGTTAAGAAGACCCAGTCTGTGTCTCTACACTTTGGTCAGACTCTGGCACTAAGAGAACCCAGGAGTCTCTTGAGGTAGAGCTGAAAGCTTCGTGTGCAGAAACAGGCACATTTAAAAGCAATAGCAAAGTTAAAACAGCCAGATGGGAACCTAGCAGGCAACCGAGAGGGGAACTCTCTGTTTTCCTTGCAAGCCTACAGGGGCTTGTTTGCAGGAATTAGAATCTCTCACCAGCAGTTCACTGCAGCTCTAATACCAAGTGGTATTGAAAATGAGAAGCAGGTTATGGCTGATGGTTTAAATGAGGTACCTATGGGAATTTAGAAATGAGATCCTGGACTTGTCTTGGTGTAGACTGTGCACATGGCAGAGCAATATTGCTTTCTTGGCTGACTGCATCATATATTATGGCCTTTTATTTTGCCCACAGTCAAACAGCAGGGAATAGTAGAAGTTCATTGCTCCAGCTCACTGTTCAAACTCTGATCTGCCTCACCAGAGGCAGTGCCCCTGAATAATGGAAAGCAGAATCGGTCCCTCAGCCTCAGTGCGGGTATGTGTTCAATGCAGCACTGTATAAATGCTATTGCCATTATTTTGGAGTGAAGAGAAAAGCAGAATGTACAATTAAAGCTCTGTTTGGTTCAGTTTTAAGAGATTTTACTACCTGGGAAAGATGCCAGATCGAGGGCTCTGGAAAACACAGCCCGCCCTTTAACCACAGTGTCAAGAAAGAGCAGGAGCAGCCCTCCAAGCCTTCTCCACAGCTTCCCCCTCAGCCCAGCCCAGCTCAGATTGCAGATGCCCCTCACCCTACACTGGCAACCGTGTTTTACAGGGTGGGAGAAAATCTGAGTCTTCACACCTCTTCACCGCTTGGTCTCCCTCCTGACATCTCCATTCACATCCGGCCTTGTACATTTATGATGGGGCCCTCTCACTTCTCTAGACTGAGCTGGAAGGTGCCAACTTTTGCTTGCAAGGAGCCTGAGCTGGGCTAGAAAGCTAAAGGGTCCTTCCTCTGTGAGCCCTCCTGTTCCTGGGAGGGCTGCCCATGGTGCTGGAGGGGCTGCTGCTGCTGCCCCACAGGAGCTGCATCCTGCTGGGCACAGCAGGAATACACAAGGCCATTTCAGTATAGGGAGTGATCAGCCTCAGGCAGAGTTTGGATAGCCAGGAGAGCTCCTGGTCACCTGCAGGTCCCAGGTGAAGTGGGCACATGGCCCACTCCATGCAGTGGAGCCCAAACATCTCAGCTCAGATGGGCCCCTGAGTGAGGCGGGATCTGCAGCGAGGCCTCCCAGCAGCCCATCCCAGGTCACACAGCCACTGCTCTCCTTGGACCAGGCAAACCCCCGGGAGGGGACAGAGCCTGCTGAGCTCTCAGGTGAGCCTCACCTGTGCTTTGCTAGCTTTTGGGGAGAGGGTGCTACCTTACTGAAGGTCTCCTGGAGAGCATTTCCTCTTCTTTGCAATGTAATATATCTGCACATATTTTCCAAGAAATCTTGTCATTTCAAGGGGGGGGGAGAATCTTTGTGTTGCCCCCCTCCTGCCTCCCCCAACCCTCCTATTTGAGTCATGCAGCCTAGGAAGAAGCACTCGCCCACACACACGGCTCAGGCTGCAGGAAAGGATGGCTAAAAAATGGAGGTACTGCTTGGAAAAATGGGGAGTCCTGCTGGCAGGGACAGGTCATGGCTGTGGCATGACGCCAGCTCTTACATCTGCAGCTGTCAGATTCAAAAGAGATAAAAAAAGAAGTATTACCTTAGCAGCTGGCATCTCTGAGCTATGGAATGAGCCATCCCCAGCAAGACAGCGCTGCCCTCCACAGGCTCCTAGCACAATTTCCGACTGTCTGGATATCTGTCGAGCCTAGGGTGATGTTTTCCCCTTTATTTCTCCTCTGGGGCATTTTTGTCCAGGGTACCACAGCTAGGAATTTCCAAGCCCCCCAAAATTACTGATTTTTTTGATGCATCTCAACTCCCCTCATGCTTCTCCCTGAATTAAAATTGTCTAGTCTTAAGTTCTGCTGCCAGCAGCCATAACTGTGCTGTATGCTGTAATCAGGGGAGCACACAATCACCATGCAGCTAACTGCTTCTAATAGTAGAAACTTCACTCTAATCTTATATAACACCAGTAATGGAGCAGAGAGGCTGTGGCTTCTGAGGAGCTTAGACAGAAAGCTTTCTTGGGCAGCTCATGCCCTGAGGGCAGAGAAGCTGCAGCTGCAGTGAGAGCAAGAAAAACAAAATGACCTTGATATTGATAACAGTTCAGTGAGTGCTGTCACAGCCAGTGCTGTGCCAAGACTTCACTGGTGTCACAGGCTGTCAATAGGTGTAAGTTCTGGGCAGTTCTGATAAAAACGGTGTCAAAGAGGCCAGACTGAGAGAGGGATGCAGGGAATAATGTCTTGCAAGCTTCAGGAAAGACAAACAAGGATGTTAATATATCACTGTTCAAGGGGCTCCAAAGCACTTGCACTTCTGCAGGCAGCATGGATTTATCTGACTGTGGATTAAAGGGGTTTTTTACTTCTCCTTGATTTACTCCTCAAATGATTTTTATCTGACTGCTGCTGTCAATACAAAATTGACAATGTCAGGTTTGCAAGATTTCAGAATATTTGAAGGCATGAGAAAGGGGTTTTGATATTCCTCAGTCGTTTGTCAGGGGTAGCTTTTAGCTGTCTGCCCCTGCACTTTTAACATAAGCAGTGAAGTGCTCTTCTTGCTTTGCCTTTCTTGAAAGGGTACATACAAAAAAGGCACCTTTTTCTAAGGTTGACAAAGCTGTACAAATCCTTTGCTATGGAATCAAGAGCAAACTTCAAAACTCTACAGTGGAAGATCTATTTTGGCACTTGAGTTTTTCAGGCATATCATAGAGCTTTCTAGCGACATTCTCAGCTCTGTTGGGGCAGAGTGGATGTTTTTTCTTTAGATTTTTTTTTTCAACTGCTGACTTTAAAATCACTATTTGATTTTGATTAAGTCACTTTTTAAGAAGTGTCATTGTATGTCACAAAGGAATTGACCTCTGATGAGCAACTGAGAATAACTAAAAGAAGATATTAAGACAAAGAACTGGGATTTCCTGTCTCTTGCAAACTTTTGATTATGTGTCTGATGAGTATTTGCTCCAAATTTCTTACCTTAAATTTGAAGAAATAAAACTGTGAGTGGTTTTTCCTATTGCCCCTCCCTGGTATCAGGGTGCCAGGTAAATCAGAGTGAAGTAGGAGCTGCCTCATCAGGGGCTGTGGGCAAAGCAGAGTGTGCAGCTGCCTCTCCAGGCTGTAAGGGATGAGGGGTCAAGGGCAGTGGGGACTGTGGTGCTGGTGCTCTGTGGAATGCCCAGTCCCAGGGTTACTGGGAAGGAGTTTCCCTGCCTGGCCCTGCTGCAATATCTCTGTGAGAAGCAGGCAGCACGGTGCTGCCCCCACTCCTGAGACTGAGGCTATGCAAGCCTTGGATTTGTCAGGCAGGGCAAAAGTAAAAGTTGTTTTGTGCCACCAAGTTTTTGGAGAGTATTTTCACTTTATCTAGCCAGGTTTTTATGCCGTTGTCTTTCTGACCGTGCTTTGTGCTGTGGCTTGATGTGGACTGTAGATGGATGGCAAGGCTGCTACCAGCCTTGGTAGGGTGATGGAGGGGAGAAGACCCTCCAGCAAAGCAGCAGCCTCAGGGCTTCCAAGAGGGAGAGCTGAGCACAGGTAGAAGGAAGGAGCGTGTCCTTGCTGGAGGTTGTGCCCTCTGCAGGGGGTTTACAACAGTTTGGGAACACACCGCAAATGTAATGGGCCATTTTCCCAAAGCAAACCTCTGTGCTGCCAGCACAGCCGTGGGAAGGCTGTCCTCTACTTGAGAAACTTGCTTCCAGCAGGAATGCATTAAGGACTGCGACATTCTCAGGTACAATGGCAATGGGAGCCACCCGTGAGCTATAAATAGCACTAACATCCTTTCTCTCCAGTGCCTGGCATCCCAAGCAGTCATTTCTGCGGGTGCTAGTGAAAGTGCACAAAGCTTTGAAGAGCTTTTATTTACATTCTCTTTTCAGGCTGGAAATTTTCTTAGTAAGTAGTGACTAGTTTTTCTTACTGGCTCTGAATTTTCCATTTATTTTAAGGGAAAATACCAGAATTGTTTTCTTTATGAATTTTTCAAAATTATCATATATAATTTTCATTTTTTTACCTCAACTGTGTGGGAAGAGCTATTGTGGCAGGAGAGTTGGGATAACAAGTATTCATTTTCAAAAATCCTCTGTGAAATTGCAGCAAAAGGGGGAAAAACCCTCAAGAACCTAGATTCAGTCTTATATAAATCTTACAAACATTTTTAACAAAATAATGAAAATGTTTTAGTTTAGAATTAAGCAAACAATACAGGATGTTTGGGCAGGTTTTGTGGTGTTTACATTGACAGACCGGCCAGCAATAGTGGTTACAGTAAAAGGGAAAGCTTTAAATGCCTGTCAGACAAGATTGGCCTATGGTTTGATAAGAAACAAAGATCACTTTGTTAAGGAACTATGAAAACCAGAGAGCAACACTGGCAAAAAGGAGCCTTTTCAAAATATTTAGGGTTCACTTGATGAAGTCTTGTCATAACATAATAAAGTCTCACCTGTTACACAACTCTGCTCTTTATAGACAGCAGAAAACACAAGGTCTACAAAAGAGGCACTTTGCTCTGGGATCACCAAAGATCCCCCGCTGCAAGATCAACTAGTGGAGCTGGAAGAATTAGTCAAGCTTTTAAATATGCAAGAAGGGCTGTAATTTTTTTGCAATGATGCCAACTAATCTAATTATAAATTAGACTTTTACTTACAACACTTGTCTTAGGCCAGCGGGCAGCGCTGCTGCTAGTGAAACTGTGATTTTTCCTGCTGCCACAAGATGGCAGGAAAAAACAATTAAAAATACACAGCGACGGCACCGCAGGACGGAATACACTCCTGACCAGCATTTAAAGGGAGAACTTACAAGAAAATGTGCACATTGGATGGAAGGAAAACGTGAAAAGTACGGAATTATTTAGATTGGTATTGACATGTGTATACATCAGAAGACCTACACGGTATCCTTTCCAAAGCAGGGTTCCTGTATAAGAAAAGCTTGTGACAGTGCTCATTTTTTCCTGTACACGGTGCAGTTTGGCCTGGTTTTGTTCTGCTGGCAAAATCTGTTGTACAAACCAGTCCAAGACATAATGCACTCATCTAAAGTAAAAAGCAGGGTAATTATTTTAGTCTTTTATACTGTCTTCTTCCAAATATGGTTCCCTTCCCTGTTCCTCCAGCCAGTAGAAAAAGAGCCAAGCTGAAGGACACTGCTCTGGCTTTTGGGACAGTGGGGGACACGAGGGACAGCAGCTGGGCAGCAGGGCATGCCTGGGTGCTAACAGGCTGTTGCACTGGGTGGCTGGGCTGGGTACTGGGGTTAAATCAGTGTCCCTCCTGCCTGTTCTCCTGGGAAAACTGACCCCTCAGTGCAATGGGAGTCACAGGTGCTGCTGGGGCTTTGGAAGAGGGCTGGGGTGGAGGAGTCTGTGCTGTTCATGCTCTCTCCCCAACTGCTTTCACTTCAAATACTTTTCTTAAAGGAAATAAACCCTCTACAAAAATGGAAATTGTTTTAGAAAGTACAACCAGACTGGCTGGGGGCTTTGAGTTATCCAAAAGCATTCCTCCTCAGCAGCCAGTGTGGTGGTTCCCCTGCATTCTTCTAAAAGATAGAAGAAAGCTGTGGAAAACTCACAAATATTATTGGCATTTACCAGGAGTTCGTTGACTGGTCGAAGTTAATTCTGAAGGGCAGCATTGCACAGACCCGGCAGGTCCCGGCCCTGGTGCTGGCCCTGCCACACCAACATGGCCTGGCTCGGTCCGGCCTGATGTGGCCTGGCCTTCCCTCACTGAGACATCGAGGACATTCATCAGTAGCCTTTGCTGTTCAGCTGGTGAGGGGACAAAGCTCATGGTCATGACAGCTGTGCTGCACCATGGCAGTGGCCTCCCCACAGCCTCCTCCAGCACCAGCCTGCTCCTCACCCATCCAGCCTTCCTCCTCACCCATCCAGCC
>CM031862.1:21408221-21422122 GCA_018697195.1 Certhia americana
CAGCCTTCCTCCTCACCCATCCAGCCTGCTCCTCACCCATCCAGCCTGTTCCTCAACTATCTATTCACCTTTCTTTCTCACCCAGCCTTCACCCCTCCTTTTCTTTTTTCCCCCTCAGCCTGAGCTAAACTCCTTGGAACTGATGGAGGCAAGGTGCTTGTTGGGGGCATGAGGGCAATTAGGGCCTTTTGTGCTAGGACCAGTTCTTCTACTCAGTCTATAGTAATTAAAAGCATCGAGAGGTTTAAGTAGTCAATCTATTGAAAGCCAAAAGCTGGAGGATACACAGCTGTCCTGTTTCTTATGCTGGCTTCCTCAAATCTCTGCTCTGGCCTGATGAAGAATGAATGTGTGTTCACACTACTCATTACTAAATACTGAATTCTATAACATGGGCACCAAACTGCCATTCTGCCTGCCAGCAGGCAATACATTTGTGACTATGAACCAAGATTAATTTCACAGTGGCAACGTGGAGGAGAATGACAAGGCATCAAGAGTGAAGAAGCAAAAGCAAAATGTTTAAAGCAACTTTCAGCTGTTGTGATGATGAGGGAAAAGAACTGATGATATGAGTGCCTATCACCTGGGCATGAAGACCCCATGAATGATGTTAACACAGATCCCAATGCCTTCATACCTTTTCTCTCCAGATTCTGATGCTACTTGGATTTTTAAGGTATTCTTTCTTGTATTGCTTCTTTTGGTAAAATTCCTTTGGTCCCAGCTTGGTTCTGCAGTTAGCCACTTCATTTTTTGAAGAAAACAAGTGATGGGAGGTCTGTAGCTGCTGGCAACACCACAAGAACACTGCAAGCATCCAGGAGCCTTCTTTTGCCCTTTGGTTGCCCACCTCTGAGTTATGGCGTCCTACCAGCTATTTAAAGGTAGACTAAGACTTCCTTGAATTTAATAGGTTAAACTGAGCAAAAAATTACTTTGAATTTACCTCATGCAGGACATCCTACAGCCTGGGTCCTTTTGTCAGGCTTTCAGCAACAGATCATCTAGGTCGAAACAGCTCCAGAGTATGCTTAATCCTGCTCTGGATGTGAGGTGAGCAAGCCTTTCCATATTCAGGTGTTAGTAGATATGTGTGTAAGGGGAAAACAACACTGTCTAGACACCTGTTCCCCTTAGGTACTTGAAAGGAAGCACTTCTTTCAGCACTGAAGCATTAACTGCAAGTGTCAAATCGTTACCTTTTTTAGAGAAAACAACAGTGAGAAACCATTCACCACAGGTAGTTTATCCACAAAGCAAGGGCAAATTCAGGGCTGTCTAGGAATTTGAGACCACTGGGTAGAAGGGGTTTTCTATTTCTATTCTACCAGGTAAAATCTCTGTCTGAGTTTTTAATTTTTGTTCTGTTGAGCAAGGTGTATACGCCTGAGAACAAACACATGTGCTCATCAGCTCTGAAGGGAGGAACCCCCTGCACAGGTGACATAATCACATTCGTGGTGCTGGATCAGGTCTTGGGAGGGCTACACTGATCTCTGCTCTTCTGCCACTTTTGATTATTGCCACAAGTAAGGGCTGAGATTGGATGGGTCAGTCTTAACCCAAAAGATCTAATCTGACCTGAAATGCAGGGGTGCATTGCTACATGAGCTTAATTGGGCCTTTCTCTCTATTTCTGAGACTGTCAGGAACGGGAAGGGAGTTGCTGACTGTTGGAACAGAAAAATGTGTCACAGAGCTGAGGTGCTTTTCTTATCCAGGCTTACTTAATGTCTGTCCCACCTCCTTCTTCCATTAAGATGCCTGTCCCATTTTCTACCTTTCTAGGGTCATAAACATTAGTGATTACCAAGTAACTTCATCTCCTCCCTCTATTAGCTTAACCATTCCCTTGATGGATACATACTGGGTGACCACAGGCAAAATCTCTGTTGTTAAAAGCTTGAACTCTGCTCTCAGAGGTGCTGGTATGGTGACAGAGCTCCCCTTGCACACAGGCAGCCTTGCCTTCTGCCTGGTTACATCTCCTCCAGGCAGGATGGTGCATCTTGACTTTACAGCTGCTCTTTGTGGCTACACATGCTTTCACAGCAGGATCTATCAGCACCAGCCATCCCCCTTGCAGGGATCTGAAAGAGTGCTGCCTTTTGGCACAGAAATGAGCCTGCCGTCCCCAGAGAACATAGAGACAAAATCTTGGCCAAAGAGGGAACCATGAGAACAGAACTAAGGTTATGACTTTGGAAATGTTTATCTTCTGTCTGTATTTGATGTCTGGGCAATAAGGTGACCAGTCTCTTACAGAAACATAAGGCAGGTTAAAAAATAGAGGGGCACACAGTGGTTTTCTTGAGCTGTAGCAGGGCCTTACCATTCCCCACTTGCCAGCTTTGTGGCTGATGGATGATTTCATGCAGTGCCTCTTCCTAAGCCCTTCAGATCTGAGCTGCAAGTATGGTTGATACAACTGTGCTTCTTTTTTTTTTTTCCTAAAAAGAATGGCTTTCCCTTGGTACAGTTTGCATTTTGTCATGCTGCTTTGGTTCACTCACCGTTTTCATCAGTTTGGTAAAGAAGCTGTCTGTGAAAAGAAGAATAGAAAAAAAATTATCAGAGACAGTTTTTTTATATACACGGGGAAGAGATATTTCAAAGTGAGTCTATCAGGTTATGCACCTAAGTATTATTTCTGCCCTTGAAAATCTTTCACTTACAGTGCTTAATTGGTCTGTGCAAATCCATTGCCAAAGAGGTAATTGGACATTTTTATGGAAGGATCAGAAACAAAAACACTCCAGGCTATTGTTCTAAAAATTTAAAAAGAAAGGGGGGGGGGGGGGGGGGGGAGGGAGGAAGGAATTATGGAAAGAATATGTTTCAGGGCATCATCCAGCCTCTCTTGAAACTATGCAAATTCACTTGGTGAAAACAACAGCAGACACAATGAAATGAGTTGTATGTGAAGAACTGAGATCTCAAATGTGATATTATGCAGAAGGTAAAGAGTCTGTACTAAATAAGTAACAGCTCAACGTGTTACCAAGGGTGCACTTTGATTTTGATGAATGTTAAAAGAACCTTTAGCCTTGAAAATAAAGAGGATAATTTCTCTCTAGGCAATGGCTGCTCGTGAAAGCCATAAAATAAGAGCACTGGAGCCCTAATTTTATAGTGCTTTTTAAATGATTTTCAAATGGTCCAGCTGCTTTGTGCCGCAATAGCACAAGGCAGAGATATTTACGCCGACAATAACAAGCATGCATCAGCCTGCGCGAGCTGCTCTCCACAGGCAGCCTGCGGGAGGCCAAACACACGTGGAAAGATGATACTTGCCAATGTGGATTGATCACAGTCACACCATGGTCAGAGCGATCCTGGGAAGCCGCTTTTTCCACCCGACAACTTGATTGTTTTCCTTGTCTGTGTGTTGCCTGTGAAGCATAGGATCTATGCGGCTGGCAGCACCGCTTCTATTTTGACACTTGAGAGCCTGCCAGCAATCTGTGCCTCTTAGGCCATACTGTCCTTGGCAGACGTCTCTTTTTGGAAACAGGAGGGCAAATTCACCCCTGGGTTACAGTGCTGGTTTGGGATGGGAGTTTCTACAAGGACTAGTGTGGCCCCAGCTTTGTTGTTCTGATGCAGCACTGCATTATCTTCTCCAGAATGCATGCATATGGCAAGTAAACTCTGGGCAAATGCTGTGGAATTCTGCTGAGATGCTGAATGGCCGCCAGCAACTTTCCCCAGGTACTTTACCTCTGCATGTTTAGGGCTTCAGTCTAAAACTACAATTTATTTTCCAAACAAATGCTCTAAGATGAGAACTGCCCTGGGGTGGTTTAACTTAGCTTGTCAATTTGGGTAATCATTTCACCAGTTCAAATAAAATTTTAGTTTTTTTTTTTTTTTTTTTACACCCCCCCCTCCTTGGTGAGACTTTGATAAAAGACAGGGTACTGGGAGAAACCTGCCTTCTAAGCCAGCAGAATAGGCTTTAAAGAGCAGTTCCTTCATGAAATATTCCATTAAAATTAAATTACTTGTCTCTTTCCATGTTCACTAGTGCTAGAGGCATAGCAATGTTCAAGTAATAAGAATTTTGGTGGGAGCAGGAAATTCTGAGCATGAGAGAAATGTCTAATTTATGGCTGAAAATTTATTACATTTGCAGTAATTCTCAGGTCCATAAAGCTGAGACAGAGCTGGGCAGAGGGCACGGCAGGAAGAAGTTACCTCAGAAAAGTCCTCAGCCATTGAGCATCTATTGTTATCAGGGTGAGAAAACTGTCTCCCATCTGGGGGACTTCTTGTACAGGTTGGGCAATATTTTCACCTTTTCATTTGCTGATCCCAATTAGCAAAACAGGTTAGCATCTTTTGGGGGATGTACTTAGGATCTTTACATTTAAACAGGGCTCTATTTTCTCTTGGAGTTGAGTTTAAGAGTTTTAACAAGCAGAATGGACAGCAAATTAGGAACGTATCCCAGAGGACCTACCTAGCATATTTGCTGCCTTCATTTAACCAACTGATTGAGGAATGACAGGAACATGCAAAATTCAGAAACATTCTATACCCTAAACAGAGAGCAAAAATAGATTTGATGCCAAAGCTTTAGGTCATGTTCCTCTCATCTTTATCTCATATTCAGATTGTTTGTCTGACACTTCTCCTTGCCACTTTGTGTTCTTTTAATTTCGTAAGAGTTTAGAGTTTACATAGGTGTATCTTAGTTCAGTATGTAAATCCTGGAGCTTGATGAAATTGCTCATGACTGGATAATTCTTTGGATAACATTGCCTAGAGGAAAGTGGCAGAATGTCATAAGGTAAGCCAGCATAAAGGAAGCAGATCCGCTTTTTCTTAGAATACAGCAAATAAAGATTTTTCCTTTCAAAACAGAAAGGAATCCATGTAGTGCTGTTCCAGGCTGCACGGAATAGTGCCATGGTCACAGATTGCCTAAGTTTGTACTTCTGCCTCACTCACATCTCATCTCATCTCATCTCATCTCATCTCATCTCATCTCATCTCATCTCTGAGAGATCCAATTTACAGCAGCTGAGATAAAGTAGCCTCCAGGGTATTACATACCTTTCATAAATCAAGAACCTCTTTTTGTTACTAGAGATCTGAGTCCAGAAACGGAGGAAAACACATGGCATTAGGCTTTGTAAATGGCCAACTGGCATGTCTCTGCAATAGCTCTTTGCAGATTTTGGCTGTTTCTCAAACTAGAAAGAAACTATTTTTAGTTATTTTTGTTGTGTATTCTGACAAATCAATACAGAAAAACTAAAAAAAAAAAAAAAATTTAAATGTTGACTTCTGACTGAGAGCTCAGAACTATCTTCCCTTTTATAATTGCTTTTCTTTTTTCTCTCCTGCAACAGAAGATACATTCTGATGATTGCCAGTACACCATGTGTGATCTTTGCCACTGATGTGGATATGGTTTTGTTGGTCACTCCTAATCTCTCAGGATCCTGCTGTTTTCCCATGTGCCAATGAAGACAATGTATGTAAGTGGATAATTAGGCTTACCCGAGTGGTTGAGTGACATTTAGTTAATGCTGCTAAAGTAATTTGTGATTGCTTAATGTGAGTGCAGTGTAAGAGCAGCAGTTCACTATGGGGACAGGGACTTGCCATTTGCCTTTGTTAATGCACAAAGAATGTATAGAAATGTGCAACAAGGTCAAAGTTGATTGTGTCTTCTATGAAACCTCATGACTACAAGTAGCTCAAATTATCCTGTTCACTTGTCATGTACTCCTGTCTGTACAGCCCAGTGCCCACCACACTCTGAGACATTTTTTCCCTTTTGAGAGGTGTAAGAAAAAGTGAGCTAGTAGAAGAATGGTAAAAGGCTGTGATTTCTGAATACTCATAACATATCTGGAAATGCAGAATTCCAAGTTATTTCACTTCTGGAAAGAAATAAATTGAACAAGTTTTACTGATTTCAGTTGACTACAATCACATTGAGGACTGCTGGCCCAAAACACCCTACCAAAATTCACTTCAAGAGGTAGCTCAAGTCCTTCTATAACTGAATTTGAAACATTTAGGTTGAACACACTGAGGTTTTAGTATAGCTTGTAACCATCTTGCCTCTGCCTGTAACTGTACAATGTTTTTTTGCTGAAGTGATAATAGCCTTGCTAATCTGGTTAAACTCCAGTTAATAAACCTGCTTGCTTAAGATCAGCCTGAAGTTTGACTTCTGCAGGACATTTCACATATTGTCCCCTCAGCTGTTTATTATGTAGCACTTCCAAAAACAATGTACCTTTAAACCCAAAGGGTCCTGGCCTTGGCCTTGTATATCAGCAATGGCTGATAGCCAGACAAATATTTAATAATCAGTTTGTTGACAACTTCAAAGTCCTCCAGGATGAAAGTCATCATGTTAAGTCAGCCATCCCTACTTTATTTAACTTGTTTAAAGATGCTGAACATCAGATTTCTGATAAAGGCATAAGGAGAAATATTTCTTGTAAAATACAGCACTAATTCTAGATTGATCTTTGATTTCCAAGTAGTTGCTCAGAAACTGCACATAACTGGTTCCAGAGAAACAAGCAGTGACAATACATGGTATTGCTCTGGGTTATTTTAGCTCTGGCACAAGTCCTGATGGTGGCATGGGTTTGCTCAGTAACAGAAACATCCACTGTTTATTAACTTTACTGAGTACTGGGTTGGGCTCTAAATGCACATAGTCTCTCTATTCCCCATTTCTATCTCATGAAGGGCCCATGACACCTTATTCTCAGGTGTTGTTCCTATTTGCCTTACTGATGTTGGCACAATAAAAAAAAAAATCCATCTGTAGTACTTGATCAACTTCCAGTTTCACTGTTTGCAGTCTGTAACTCGTATTTAAGTTGATATTGGTGATCAGCTGTTGCATTAACAAAGAAACATGTTTACATTTTTATTTCTGTTAGCTGAATGTTCTCAAAGTTCATTTTTTCCTTACTACACATACAAACTGTTATCTATATATTTTTTCATTTTATTCCCCATCATTTTTTCCCCCTACAAGACAGAATGTGATTGAAAGAAACATCCAAGAGCAGTTTGGAACATGTATACTCACAGGCATAAAATGAGGTACTTAAAAGGCCGTCTAAAATCAAATGTTGCTGTTAAGAGAGAACACAGTTTCAGTGATTTTTGCCTTAAATCTTTGCCCGTACTACCTGTCAGGCTCAATTCTGCAAATCCTTATTTCTGCACATGGTTCTAATAAGTAAAAGGGTTCATGTCCAAGGTTTAACGGAAAAGGCAAGGGTCGGTTTCCCACTGTCCGGGCCAAGGCCGAAGTTCAGCGAGGCACTGCCCGTTGCTGTGGCTAGTGTCCCCGCGCTGCTGGCCGTCCCCTCCCTGCTGGCCACAGGGCCACCTGCCGGCTGCCACGCTCCTGCCAGCAGCGCGGGGACACCGCCAAGCCATTTCTAAAACCAGGTTCTGTAAACGCAGATTATCTCCCCAACGTCACCCAGCTCGGTTTTTTGGCTTTGCTGTTTCATAGCTTAAAGAATGGCCGCTTTTAGCTCCAATCAGCAGGCAGTCAGCAGGGTTATTGGTTCCCCCTGCTTCTCTCCTGTAGGAATGATTGTAATTTCTAGATACTTCAACAAGTTTGCAACCTGATGATGGTGCAAAACCCCTTGTTTTGGCATAATATTGGGCACTAGCATGTTGAGTGCAGATGACTGCATGCTTTCTCTATGCTTCAAAGTGAAACACCCATCTGCAGAGTTTTTAGAAATAGTGAAGTCTGCTGTCATTCAGAATATCCATAGATTTGTCAGAAATTTCAACTGCAAATCAAGTTGTCATAAAAACAGCCAAACTCAGGATACTTTTTAATGTGAAAATTTCCATTCTTGTTAAAATTACTCCAAAAAAGATAAAAACCAAGTATTGCTCAATTTTATGGCTGCTTAGGATCATGAGTCTGTCTTGTGCTTTGCATGGTAAATGCTGTAGCATTTATAAAATCTGTATGTTGCACAATTATAAAATAATTAGCAAAAGAGCAATAAAGAGAGTCTAATTCTCTTTTTAATTGTTTTTCTGTGCACTAAGTTCTTTGATGGATAGTCATTTTGCTTTCTTCTGTGCTAATCTTAAGTCTATTTTAAGGCAACAAAGTTTACCAATGCTAACTAAATAAAGTTGGACAGCATATGTTAATGAGTCCTGTATTCCCCAGCCCTTCAGAACAGCTCAACCTCAAATAACACTTACATATTGCCTATGTAGAGATTAGGCCACTCTTCACCCACGTGATTTAATTCCACCTTGCAGCTGTCCAGAATATCAGGCAGTTCCTGGGCAGAAGGAGTGCCAGGCTCAGAGCATTCCTGGGCTGACAGGATCTATCTTCAGGTGCTGACCCCTTTGGAGTCCTCATGCAGAGTCAGGCAGAGGAGGGAAGGCCTGCTGGAAGCCACTGCTGCAGAATGCACGGTGGGGGGGTTTGCTGAAGCAGTCCCTTTCTGCTGCTTGATGTTCCCAAGCAGGTGGCTGACTCTAAATACAGCTCGCTCCTTGACGCCTCCCTGGATTAGCTCAGCACTACGTCCCTGATGCAGTGGGGAACAGCCAGAAAAATGAGCGTTCTGCTTTAAGTGAATCTTATGCAAAAAAATGTTACTCCTGTCCTCACATAAGCTATGATGCTGTTCCTGCCAGCACAGAGCTTCCCCTGTGGAAGAAATGTCAGTCAATGCAACCGAGACGCAGTCCCAAATGCCTCCCTCATGTGACCCAGTTCTAATAATAAGCTACCAGGAAAGAGGGAACAGCACAGCTTGAGGGTGAGTTCAAAATAAACACCATGAGAACACCTGTCCTCGGCCTTACCCAATGTTCACCAAGCCCACTGTCCTGTGCTTGACTGTGGCTGAAAGTGGATGCCTACAGAATATAAGAACACACAAGCATGAATTATACTTGTGTATATAATAATGATCACGCTCTCCCAGCTTCCAGCTGGCTGCAGTTTATCCAGAGCTTGCTGATCTGGATAGAGTTTCTAAGTATTTGGTAACCCTGAATGGATTTCTGTCCCTCAAACTTTTCCAGTTGCCCTTTGAATGTTTATAGGCTTTTACTCTCTGCAGCATCCTGTGGCAAGGTGTTACACAGCTCACATAAACCCTTCCTTTTGTTTCAGACTTGATTTCTACTGGCTTCATCTGATGCTCTCAGTTCTTGTACTGGAAAATAAAATTAAGAAAAGTTTTCACTGGAACTCTACATGGGTCCTGAAGGGATAGATGGCACAGATGCCCTACTGACTCAGCTTCACTGTGCTCTTCCCTTCTCTGCCCCTGGTGAAACAGTACTCTCACAGGGTGAGTAGTATCTTCAAGAGCAGGTACTAATTTACAACAGATGCAGCTTTCACAGCTGTGGCTTTGTAGGACAGATGCTCAGAGACTGGTTTTGTGATTGCTTTAAGCAGGTTTAAGTCTGCCAGAGCTGTAGCTGGGATGGTTTCTTTCACTTACACCTTCTCTCAGGTAGACACTCTTGACAAATGTGCATTGTCTGAATCAAGTACCACTGGTGAGGCAGTATTTTTCCTTCATTTTGGTTCCTTAGTCTAACTTGCCAAACGAACATTCAAAATACAAGTTTTTGTGCTGATGGTGGAAAGCAGTGAAGTACTAATGTCATGTCACATCATGACTTGAATTATGGATAGCATAAGTGACAGGTGAGGAGGTCCCTTTTCCTCCTAGCACATTGCAGCAGACAATGCTTTCTGGTTTTTTTCTGTTTTAGGAAGTTACAAGACTATTCTTCTACTTTTGCTTATGTTGACTGGAATCTTTTTCCCTGCACAAATGTGCACTCAAAGTAAATCTGTATGTAAAGAAGCAATACAGACAGGCAGGAAATATAAGCAACACTGACTCCACAGATTAAAAACACTTCTGTGATTTGACAATGCCCTTGAAAAAAGTTTCTACGTAATTCATTCCCTCCACTAAGGTAAGTCATGCTTACAAGATCACTACCATGCCATCAGTGGCATAGATGCCCTACTGACTCAGCTTCACTGTGCTCTTCCCTTCTCTGCCCCTGGTGAAACAATACTCTCACAGGATGAGCAGTATCTTCAAGAGCAGGTACTAATTTACAACAGGAGCAGCTTTCACAGCTGTGGCTTTTAGGACAGATGCTCAGAGGCATGCAAAACATTATCCTGATGGGGGGATTCCATTAATCTTGCTCACGTGTCTAATTTTGCCCAGCCTAAAGCCATTAAGATGCATTATTTCACTCACATGAATTTCAGATTTTTCAATGCTGTGTCTTCAAAAGGTTTCCAGAATAAAACCTACTGTAATGTGAACGAAGTATAAATTATAATGAAATACTAACTCACATAAATCCCTATTAATTTTAATGGAGAACTTCAAAGCAAACAAAGCTCCTCCTCCACCATTCTGCTGCTTTGTGAGGTATAAAGATTGTCCTAGCACTGTTGGTTTTTAAGTGTGATTTCCTATTTTATCTTTTCACACAACAGTGTCTTACCTTTCTCTCATCAGTGGAGCTCTTTTGCAAGGTTTAGGAAAATCTCAACAGTCAAATTGATGTCTGAAAGGATCTTAAATATGCTTATTTTGCAAAGCACTTGTGTACAGTGAAATAGGGAGGGATTTATACATTTCCCTAAATGATAGGCAGAATCAGCATTCATGTCATAACCTCTCCAAGAAGGAAATGTGGTCTGGAAAGGAGGAGGTTCAACTCACAAGTCACCATTATATTAGTCTTCTAATAACCTTGCAAGTCTCTTCCAGCAGAGAATAAAATTATCAGAACTGGTGCTTCAAATGCAAACAAGCAAGCAGAAATTTATTTATTTTATCTGGCAGGGAATCTTTATAAGGTCAACTAATCAATAAATCCAACCAGCAGCAAAGGGCAAGACCAAATTTGATTATCACTCATGGTTCACCACAAGGTAACAAGCTAATTTTCAGGCAGCGGTAGCATGAATTTCAAGCGCTCTTGCTGTATCAAAAATCACATTGGTTTAAGTACTGATTAACTGGTGACAGGAAAAGTGACATCCTCAAAAATAGCTTAAAACTAATTTGTATCAATCAGGCCAAGCTACTGATGTAAGCTAAGTGTCTACCTAGTATTAGACCACTGGTGATCCAAAGCCACTGTCACAGAAGTGATTTGGGATAATTTGGAGTGCAAGAGAACTGAAGATTCCAAGTTACAAAACGCTTTGAAGACTTAACATATTCTTTTTTATGTCCTCAATATAAATGTACATGATATACATTATCTTTTTGAAAACATATTTAACAAGAAAAGACTCAAGAGGTTTGCTGACCCAGGCTGCAAAAGCATCACAAACATTTATTCTGATGGTGTGGGTCTTGTGGCTGTCACAGCTTTCTGTAACACCATAATATTGAGCAGACAAGCAAAAGAGGAATGTTTCTGTAGGAGTGCCTGGGCTCTCAAGAAACTGCCCTTGTCACATCATCACGCCTGATACACAAAATTTTTCGTAGGAGAACATGCATGTAAGTACTGTAACCAAACTGAGGAAGATGATTATGTTACACTCCAAGTAAAGGGGACTCAAACATCCTTTACAGCTAGATGCAAATATTGAACTTGCCTCTGGCATGAGCAAAAACCAAGGACAAACTTGGTCTGTCTTAACCACTTCAGTGGGTTCATCCAGTAGCACCACTCGAGGCACAGCAGTTCCACCCCATGCAGTGGTTACAGTGCTGCTGTTTGCTGTGTTGACTTTGCAGGGACTGAGCTATGAGAATTAATCCATTTACCATTCTCTTTGTCTTTTATTTCAATGCATAATTTTCTTCATTTTTGTAATGTGCGCTGATCATGGGAAGTTGTATATGCACAATGGCTCTGGAGGGTGAAACTAAGTGAAGTGACTGTAGATAGGGTTGCCTGTTCAGCAGTCCTTCCTCTTCCGTAGCTGAACATCCAGGTTTCGCAGGTGCTTCAGGAAACCACGATTGGGTGAAATCCATCGATGCTCCTTCACTGTCTTGATGGCTTCAACTAATGGGAGGTGGTGATTTATCATGAGATATGCTAGGACTAGAGAAGCTGATCTGCTTACTCCAACTGCACAATGTACCAATATTTTGGCTGGTAAAAAAAAAATAAATTACAACCATCAAGAGAAGCAGTACAGCGGATGAAGTTTAATTTAAATGTTTTTCCTACTCTTCTGATAGATCACGTGAACTGCTAACAGTTAAGTCTAATTTGCCATTGTTAACTCACTTGTATGAGAAATGCCATCAGACCCCCAACCTGATCTCAGAAACACTGATAAATCAAAGAAAACCCTCTTAGAGTAATGAAACTGTTCTATTCTGACCATAAGGAAAAGAAGACCCATTAGTTTCAGCAGGCTTGCTTATGCAAAGAGGAATGCTAAAATCTGGCCTGAATGGATGGCACAGGTCCATTAGCCACCAAGAAAAATGACTGGCTTAGTACTACTGCATGATAAGGCAATTCGATGTGACTGCAATTCTATTTTGAAGTCAGAACTTGTGATCCAGAGACAGCTCCATTAATGCAAATTTACTCATGCTAAGAAATGGTATTTTATGTAAACCAGGTTAATTTGTATTTTATTGCACCACTGCCAAGAAGCTCAGTTTCTTGTGGAACTCAGTGTAAATCTCCTTGGGTAAAAGTAAATCTTCTTGGAGGCACAGCCTTGCAGGCCCTGTTCACACAAGAAACTCATCTGCAATATATGAATGTCTTCATATAGTTGGTGATTGCAGATCAGAAGATTTGTGGTTTTATTCATTTGTTCTTGCAATAAGACAGTCTCAATAGAGGGTGTCCATTTCAAATGCATGTTTTTGCTTCTCCCTTTTTGAATGAGCCTTACCTTCCAGATAATTTTCTCTCTCCTCTCCAGTCTCTCTACTGCACGGTTCATCTGTTTTGTCACATCAGCTTTTTGAGACCTAGTCAGAGCTCATCCACATACACAGCACTCCCTTCTCCTGCCACCCACCGTGCAGGTGACCAGCACCTGGCAGGACACCATATAGTTATTTGTCCACCACTGAGCTTTGTGGAGCTGACCTGTTATGTGAGGCTGCTAACTCGCATCAAAATGCGACCAACAATAATTTCATACCTCCTGGTGTGTTCAAGGCATTGTGGATAAATTGTGCAGCAGAGAAAAAGAACTGGCTGATATCAAAGCTTGGCAGGTCATGGGCTGGTACACCATAATAATCAATGGTTGCTCCATAAAAGTCCTGGCCTCCGTGGCTGTATGCCGTGCCATGGGCAGCATTTAAAACATGGGTCACACCCATCTTCCACAAATCAAATCTATTGTGTGCTGTTACTCTAAGGAAAAGACAAAGACAAATCAAGATTGGTGCAGTGATATTCACAGAGCAGAAGCGCTGAGATTGCAACTCCCAAACCACTGCTGGAGTATCAGCCCATGCATCGCTTCTAAGGGGCTAATCGAGAAGGGAATACCACTTTAGTCATAATTTTATCTCGGGAAGCGAGCTGTCTGCAGTGTAAATGACAGCAATTAGCAAAACTATGAGCTGTCTAAAGCCGCACCCATGAGGCATATTAACAGAAGGTATGGCAGAGGTGTGTCCACAGCTGTACTTACAGGTCTCCTAAAAAGAGATTAGGCCAAACTTCATCAACGTGATTGCAAGAGGGCCGCCCAGTGTTCAGGAGCTGCTCGATTTCCTTGAGGGAGGGGACATCCTCCGGGCATGTCCCAGCGTCTTCAGGGTCCTGGGTGTCCGGGGCGTCTGTCCCAGCCATGCTGAGGTGCGGGGCGAGACGCCGCTCCCTACGGCAGCGGGAACGGCACCGGGGCGCTGCCAGCACCGCTC
>CM031862.1:21422132-21461228 GCA_018697195.1 Certhia americana
CTCCCTACGGCAGCGGGAACGGCACCGGGGCGCTGCCAGCACCGCTCGGTGCCGGGGGAGGCTGCGAGATGGGCTGGGGCAGGTGCCGGGCAGCCCCAGGGCACTGCCCCGAGCGGCACAGCCGCTCGAAACACATGCAGGTACCAAACTGGGCATTGCTGGACCCTTACTGGCTCCAGCCTGCTTCTCTGGGCTCGTCTCCAGAGCCGCGCTGCTCTGCCGCACAGCAGCCTCGGTGACGGGGACGCCAGCCGCATGTGGCAATTGTCATTTGGTCTGAGGTACTTAAAACATAGCATAAAAAAAACATAGTGAAAGGGACAGAAATGCACCAGCGTGTCCTACCAACATGGTCACCAGAAGGTTAAACACCAAGTGGATGATGATGATTCCTTGCCTGTCACAAATAATCTAAGGAAATTTATTTTTTGAAGCTACTGGGGTTTTTTCACCAAGAAAAAATCTGACATAACTGTACTTTATATTTTTAATATTTTCTATTGCAATCCTTCACTAGGTTAATACAGTACACCTGCCACCTATTACATGATACCTTCCTCTGTTGAAAAGATAACAAAAGCCAGGAGCATAATGGTTGTCAGGTGAAACTTGTAAGCCACTGAGTTTATATAGGAAGGTCTGGCGAACTATAAATTGGAGACTGTGATAAACAAAATTCCCTGTTTGTTCTTATTCAGTAAGAGTTAGTTGTTAATGTTGTGGTTATTTGTTACCAATCATTGTTAAATGTTGTTTTCCCAGTTGTTCCCTTTTTACCCTAGTCTGTGTTTGCCAGTTTCATGTTTGTATCCCCATGTTCCCAGAATCCTCCCGTCGGAAGCTACATTTGTTGCACCTCACCTGCTGCTCCCAGACGTCCTTGTGCACTGACTGTATGCAAATAAGGGGCATTTGGCCTAAATCGGACTCCCAAAACCACAAAACAACGTATCATAGAACAATAAAAACAGCAGCGCTACTCTGAGAAAACCTCAAGGAAGCATACACCAAGAGCTGAGTTCGGCCGTGTCGCCCTAAGTGCAATAGTACCCAGGCAGAGAGACACCCTAGACCAACGAGCCATCCTCGTCTTCTGGTGCTCTCGTGAGGACAGAAGCCCCAGCTCTGCCTGCGTTCCTGTGGACAAAGCTGCCTTCCTCCTCCTGTGTGCCACCTCTGGGAGCAGCGGCGGTGTGTGCGCGACCCGTCGGGCCCCCACCTCGAGCTGATCACTAATAAAGGCATTAAAAAGGAGAAAAAGCTCCTGCCCTTTTTCTTCAGAGACCCACGATGCCAAGTTGCAGTATTACTAGGTTTTTTCAAGTACAGCAGTGCATGTACTACTTTAGGATGACTCCTAGCAGGGGACTGCAAAATTGTCCGTGCTGGAGTACAAGGCAGAACAAATAAAATGGTGATGCTTTTCCTCTGTAAGCCTGGCAATCCAGGAGAGAAGGTGACCCAAGAGGAGAAGCTTGCTGCTGAGACTTTTCTCTGTAGAAAAAAAGGTCATGAACAGAAGGAACTCTTGATCTGGTCTCAGCCACCTTTATTCTATATGCATTGATATACTATGATGGATTTGCTTTATTTTATGAAGAGACATCATGGACATTCAAAGCTGGGTATTAAAGTCTGGACTAATTAACTAGGCTTAGGAGTACTCAGTGAGAGATCACCATAATACAATGCAATAGTTTCTAGTATCAGAGGACAAAAGTTATGCAACAAGAGAAAAGTGACTTTCTATAGAATATTTCATGAAGCAGAAATTACTTATATTCTGTGGTATTTAGGGAAGAAAATTCCAGAATACAAAGAGACTTGTTACTTCCCACTGCCATATATATTCTCATATATACTGTTTATATATGTTGTTTCACCAAAAGGTGAAATGAGGGAAACTATAAGTAATAACAGTGCTGCAGTGCTTATTTAGTGGGGGGGGTGGGGGGGTGGGGAAGTGGGACATGCAGCCAGGCTCTGCTGTGGGTAAGGCAACCAGCTGGCCAGACCCAGCAGAGGAGAGGACTGGAAAAATGGCTGAAATTATATTTCAAGCACTATGTATATGCCATTAACACATTACCTTGTTTTTGTGTTTTGTTCTTGGGTTTGTTGTTGTTGTGTTGGTAAACTAATGCACTTTAAGCTGATTGATGTGTGCCCATGAATCAGGAAAATGGACTGAGCAAGTTAAGTTGTTCAATTTAGTTTACTTTTCTCAGGTTTCTGGGTGGAGACTCAAGGTGAGGCTTTACTATCAGTTTTTTATAAATGTAACCTCAGCCCATTTGTTGCTAATCAAGTTCTGTGAAAAAGGTGAAACTCATGTTTAAGTCTAGCCTTTTCAGCTGTAAAACTTTTATCGGCCTCTCCACCAATTGCAATGACTAAGAATTCACCAATTCCAATGACTAAGAATTCAAAGTTCATCTGTGGTATGAATGGTGACAAACAGAAAAACACGAATTCCAGAAAAATGATCCCCAAGATCTGTGTGCCTCAAACATTTTTATGCATACATCCATCTGCTTCAGAACTCTGCCATTCCACAACTAACATTTTCTAAACATTTAACAGTCTGCAAATGTGGCTTTAGTAAAGCTGTGTCGCTCACCTTTTTTAGCCAGGAGTTGCCTTTGAAACAGCCAGGAGACAGAGATCTGGCTTTCAGATGGATTTGCCTCTACATCTGTGCTTCTTTTCTGGCCCTTTTAACATCTAATAAGAAAGGATGTAGAAAGCAACAAACTGATATACGGTCACACTGAATAGAGGCAAGTTTAGCAAGATGTGCAGGAGGCACTTTTTGAGATTCCAAGCATTTGGACATTTTCCTGGCTCTTTGAATGCTGGGAAGCTCTAAACCAAACATTTGTGTGCAATTATCTACAAACATTAAACAGCTGCTCTTTTAGCTGAAATTAATGTATGCTTAATCTTGGAACATGCAACAGAAGGAATTCCATCCAGACTATGCCTTTGTGATTGCTTAGAAGGTAGTACTTGGTGCAATAATCTAAATCAAACAGTCCCTGGCTAATAACATATTAGGTGGCAACAGTGTAAATTGCCATGGAGTGCCCTAGTAGAACATGACATGGCATTGCCAGGAAAATGTGCAGCAGTTGAAAACAGGAAATTCGTGGTGGCTCTTCTATTTCTTCCCTTGAAAATACTCATATCAGTTCTAACTGATGCCTTTCCATCTCTCTACTGAAGAAAGCCAAAATGAGACTCCATTCACATATCCTGAAAGAAGGCAGCTTTTACAGTGAAAATGTTACAGCATGACAGCTCAGTTAGATAGGATTTTATAGGTAAAGTATCTCCAGCTGCAAAAGGGTTCTTCTCATTTCACTCATTAGCCTGTTTTCAGGAACTGATTTTTTTGATGGTTAACTACTGAAGAAGAATAGAAGTATTTGAACTCTGGTACATTTTGGGCAATGCTGAGTGAGTGAGAAGGTTTTTGGGTGCTGTATAACAATGTATTTTTAATACATGGAACAATTTTGTCTGGTGAGCACATGGAATTTATTGTTTTTCTTTTTTCCTTTATTATCTTATTTGAATAAGCTTGTTTTCTGTCTTAAAAAATTATTATGGTTCACTAATTTGATTAGTCCTTAGGCATTCAATCTCTTATTCTTCCATTACAGAATTAAGACATTTGAAGATAAAACAGATGCTTGGAAGTTCACACTTGACTGACCTAAGTATGCTTCAACTGAAGTACAGAGATTGTGAAGAAATTATAAGGCAGGACTTGATCTGTAGAAAAATGAGATTACCAAAAACCCTACCCCAAACCCAGAAAAAAATATTATTTTAATCAATTAGCACTTCTAGTGAAAGATATCCCCCTTGCCATGCTGTATTCTTTGCTCAATAAGAATTTTCATAAGCAATTAATTCTCTGTTCAGCTAAGGCCCTTTTTTTTCTGCATAGGGCCTTAACATTTGAGATAGATTATTTCAAATTATTAAATGCTAACAGTATTACTTAATGACAGTGTTAAAAAAACCCCAAAACCCATCACATTGACACATCTCATTTTCCTTTGCTCTAAAATATATTGTAACTTGAGCTGGTTGGGAATTTTCAATATAAATTTCCTTTTTTTTACTGCATTGTGTCAGCCTGAACAGTAAATCAATATAACTATGTGAATTGAATAACCTGTTTTCAATCCAAAGATGCACCAGTGTTATTACACATTTTAAATACTTTTTTTCCTTGGCAATCCACAGTTGTTTTAAAAATATCTGTAGCATATAATTTGTCATAAATTCTCAAACTGACATGTCAGCACTGGCACTGCCTGTCAAACTTACATCAATGCCTTCATGTTACATGGCATGAAGTGACATAACTCAAAGTGACGGAATGAGGTTTATTGGAAATTTCTGTTAAATAAAGCACCAGCTATTTAGATAATTCACCCTTTTAAAGAACATCAAATGGTAGCAAGAAGTAGTTTTCTGTTTTGAAGTGCAACGACTAAGCAGCTATTACATATCTAAGTGTTAAAAGTTTTAAATTATACTCTATTACTTCTCTGTGCAAGCTCATTTAGTAATTTTCAAAATATTTGCTAGATGATGAAATTAGAGCAGAAAAATGCCATTAGCAGTGATAACTTGAGATAGAAACTGACCATCAAGCCTTTTTCCAATGCTGAGATTCACAGAATCAGAGTTTCATTAGGGTTGGATGGGATCTCTGGAGATCATTCAGTCCAACCAACCTGCCAAAGCAAGGTCACCTAGAGCAGGTGACACAGGAGCCATCCAGATACGTTTGGACTGTCTCCAGGGGAGACTCCATGCTCTCCCTGGGCAGCCTGTTCCATTGCTCTTCCAACCTCAACATAAAGAAGCTCTTCCTCAGGTTGAGGTGGAACTTGTGTCTTTGCTTATAGCCATTGCTTCCATTTGCCACTGGGAGAATTGCTTCTGCAAACCAGCCCAGGAGTGGGTCTGGTCTCCTTTGCTCTGGATGCAGCTCTTGGCCAGGGGTTTCCTGCATGGAAATCTGTTGCTGGAATAACAGACCTTAGGACCTGTAAACTTCAGATAGTCCTGGATTAACATGCATGTCTAAATACAGCTCATTTCCCAACCCAGACTTCTAAAGTCTGGAGACTGAATTTGGAATCAAATTTTTTTAGGTGGATTGCTGGTTTTGCTACAGTGTAGGGAAACAGGGTTAGGAAACTTCTGATTCCATTTTTGTTTCCTTCCTGGAATCTGGTGAGCTGGTAGACCCTAGTGCATGTTTATACATAAAATAATAAAGTAATAGCACTCTGAAGAAAGCAGCTGTTTCCTGGTACCTCCCATGAAAAGAATGAGATCCCAAAAGGTGAGTTAGCTTCAGGACACCTGCTTAAGACTGTCACAGTGACCTATTCCATGATGAGACAGCTCTGTAGCCTGCTATGGTTGTTTTTGCAGCAATTTTTAATTTTAGTTTATGCTTATTTTTACATTTTTGGTTTAAACCAGTTCAGATACAAGCAAATGCAGCTGTGTATTGTCAATTGTACCCACTTGGCACTTGGAAGTGTGCAAAACGTTGTGATTGACTGGCAGTTGGTGAAGAATTCATGTCAAAACCAGTAGAGTATGCACATAATAGAGAAGCATAAAATCTTGTTTAACTTAGTTGTCTTGCTCTCCTATATTGTTTTCCTTGTCAGATAAATGCTAGGGTTTTTTGAGTAGAAATATGTGGACTGGGAGTAAGTAAAATTACCTCAACTCTCAACCAGCTTTATTAACTGATCCATTGTAAACAGGAAAACAAGGTCTATTTGATTTTTTCAGATTTATATGTTCTATGGTTTGTCACTGACGAATTCAGATTCATCAGTTTTTCATCTAGTACCTTAAAGGCAAAGAAGGGAAGCATTGAGAGGACTGAAATTGTATTTGATTGCAATTTGATTCATGGTTCGCATTGTTTACAGATGCTGCTAAACTGGCAAAGAAAGTGGAACACACCCTCCAACTTCAGCATTTCGGGAAGCTACAGATCATTAAGCATAAAAAAAAAAAAAGCAGGAGATAAGGATTCGTGGAGATAAGCATCTCTGAACCAGTATCAAGGCTTGTGGAAAGGAGCAGATGTTCTCACGGCTTCTGAGAGATGTTCTTCACAGTTTCTCTTCTGAATATCTGGTAGATAGGCAGTCCATTACAATTGAGATTGTACAAGAGTGCGTATTTGCATGGGATTGCTCGATGACTTGACTTAGCTTTGAAGAATTTTGAAATGCAAAATTTCCTTGTCTCACTATAGCAGCATATAAGCTTTGCCAATAGGTGGGGGTTTTTTGTTTGTTTGGTTTTGGGTTTTTTTAAGAACAAATCTCTCAAGGTCACTTTCTCTGCAAAGGCAGTGTCATTAACTTCATGGAGCTATACTGGCACCTCCTTTTTATTTCAACTGAAGCTACAGCCTAGACTTGTGTCGGACCTCATAGTAATTACATTATCAATAAAACAAATCCTGACTGCTCCTCAAACTGTTGGGAAGGGCTGGCTGCTACCCCAGGCAGTTGGTGTCCAAAAGAAATTTATTTCTGCAGCAATTTGCTTCTAATTTGTCCGTCTCCTTCTATCCCCTCCACCTGTGTCATTTATAGGTTGTAGAGCTCCCGAAGTTACGGCGCCTTGCTGAAGCTTTCCTAAGTCATGTGTGCTGTTGACATCTTTGCTTTCGATCCCCGTGCATAAATAAATGACTGAGCGCTGTCAGCCAAGTGCTGACAGCCAGTTTTATTCCTTTTATACAGACATCAGTAAAGAACAATGGTGCAACTGAAGTGTTTTGTCGCGACTGCCTGATATGAGACCTCCCAATATGAGAGTGCCGTAAGTTTCCTCTGTTACTCTGCCCTGGTGTATGCTTTGAGCCGAGGCACGGCAACACCAGCCGACCCACGGACTGGAATCCCCTAGCCCAGCCCTCAGCCCTCCCGGCAGGGCCCCGTCCTTCCTCCCCGTCCCGCCCCTTCCGCCGCCGCTTCCGGACGGGGGATGGGGGGTGGCGGTGGCCGCCGCCGCCGCCGAGGAGAGGCACGGCCAGAGGCGGAGGGACGGAGCGGAGGAGCCGCTGCCGCAGCGCCCACAGCCGGCGCGGCGGCACCGCCACTCGGCGGCAGGTGAGGCGGGGTGAGCTGCGGGCCCGTACCGGGGGGCCCGTACCGGGGGGCAGTACCGGGGGGCAGTACCGGGGGGCCCTTCCTTCCCGCGGGGCCGCCGCGCAGGTGGGAGCTCGCCGGGTCCCCGTCGCTGCCCCCGCTGCGGCGTGAGCACCCAGGGTGCGGGCGGGTCTGGGGGGGAAGGGGCTGCCCCGCCGCAGAGGCTGTGCCGGAGGAGAACAGCTTCGCCTACCGAGGGGAAGGCGAGCCTCCTGTGCAGTGTGTCCGCGCTAAAATCCGCTCCGCCGTAATTACCGCGCCCGCCCGGCCCGGCGCATCTCTGCCGAGCCAGGGAGCTCCGGCTGGGGCGGTGTCACCGGCGGTGCTCGGGCTGAAGGGGACAGCCCTTGTGCCCGGCTGTGCCGCTTTCGGGCTGAATGAACTTCGTCAGCCTCGTTAGAGGAGGCGTGTGAAGGTGTGGGACGGGCACCGAGCGGGCACTGTGCGCTGTGTTGTGGGGCCTGGGGGCAGAGGGGACCCGTGCGGTGTCTGATTCAGCCTCCGCAGCAGGCAGATCGATCCTGGAAAAGGTGCTTTGGGTCAGTCTTACAGTCAGATAACCAAACGGTTGTACCGGGTCCGAATAGATGTTACTGTTTCTCAATAAAATTGGAGTGTTTTCTGAGGACAAAGTGTTCAGTTTTGAATAAAAATGCTGTTGAGTGTGTAGGATTTCATTATTAACAAGGCAAGATGGAACAGTGCTGTTACTGGTTTGCATGTGTGCTCCTTTTGAGTTTCAGGGTCAAATGGTGGGGTCTGCCTGTGGGGAGAGTGTTTTTGCAAGTTTAGGGCCTGAGAGTAAGGAAGTTGAAACTACTGAAACAACATGTTATCCACTCAATCTCTTAAATCTCTATTACTGGTGCGTTATTTGACCTCGGACTATTCACTTAATTATTGCTGATTGCTATTAAAAAGGTAGGTTTTTCCAGCTCCCTAAGTTAATGCAAGAGGCAGATTAGAGGTAGTGCCAATGTTAACGTTTGTAGTAAGTTAAAGTGGTCTGATGGTTTGCTATTTGAGGCTTCAGTTTGCAAAATTAATTTTATAAAAATTTTATATGTGCAGCACTCATTCCGTGTTGTACGATGACTTGATGGAAGATTTCACTTGGCTAAGGTCTGCTCTGTCTCCACAGAGCTCCCTCGAGCAGCTGGACACGGTGTCTGTGTCACCTCCACAGAGCAGCTGATCATGCTGTGCTCTGGAGTGGCAAGAGCTCAGAAGAAATTTCCTGGCATTTAAGTGTCCCCCCTGTTTGGTAGGGGGTGCCTCTTGTTGGATATCAGAGGTAAGGAAATGCCTATGTCTTTTTCTTCCTTTTGCATTCTGTGATGTGGAATAATGGCAGAACTAACCTGCAGGATTAAAAAAAGTGATTTTTATACGAAGTGAAAGGAATTTTGGGACGTTTTGTAAGTTTTTGTTGTGGAAGTGCTGCTTAGATATGAAGGAAATGTTCTGTAGATTTGTAAAGCACAAGCATTTTAAAGTATCATGTTCATCACTTCTATGTCATATTCTTTTTGCTGGCTCATTGGGGTTTTATTTGTCTAGGATACTGTTAAAATACAGGTTGGGCTAGGAATTGTAATCTTTGGGGATAGTATCAGGGCTTGCTTTTGCAGCCCACTTAGCTGGTTGAGATCCACTAACCATATTACATTGTGTGTGTTTGTTTGATAATCACATACCTTTTAGAAGTTTTTTATTTCTTACTTAATTTAATGCATCTGAAATGAGGAAAGCTATTAGATTTTCACTGGACCAGAAAGATCAGATTGCAAATGGTTGTGGAAAGTAAGATGAAACACAGTTTTACTTCAGATACTGTTCTGGTATTCATTTGGATGGACAGTTTATTCATGTCTTCCCCTGTTTCCATTCTAAGATGAGTGTGGGAAGAAAAAGGGAGAAAGAAAGTTTAGTTGTTACTCCTAAGTTGTACAGGGATAAAGAGCAGCCAACATTCTGTTACAGGAGGGATATACTACTTGAAATCAGAAGAAAACTACTCAACACCTGATATTTGGCATGTAAAATGTTCAAGAACTTAGTCAAATAGTAACGAAATACTGTGAGTGGCATCCTAAGATAAGTGGTGGAGTACTTGATCAGTTGTTTAAAAATCACTTGCGTGTGCCTTGAATTATGGCAGTGGAATAAAAATTTGTTTTGTTATCTGGTTAGTAGATTTGGAGTTGAGCTGCTCTTAGTGTTCACTTGAGTATAATACAACCTGTTTGGCTTAATGAGTTGTAAGAGTCAGAGAACAGTATGTATTCTGTTCATTTTGATGCAATGTGTAATTTTACTTGTTGGTTCTTAAACAAGTTTAAGGACTTTCTGTAGTAACTGCTGTGAGTCTTGCATGGAGGTGTCTCAACAGAAAGACTCTGCTAAGAATATAGAGCTAATATTTGATCTACAAGCTGCACTTCAATAAATAATTCTCAGAAAGCTCATTTTCCTTGATGGTTTAAAACCTAAGACTAAACAAGTGTTACTTTGAGATTTCTTTTCTTACCTTCATACGTAGCACTAAGACCTTCGAGTACAGTTACTCAAAGCTACTGTTGATCCTCTCACTTGCACTAAATTTTAATTAGTGACTTCGGTATTGTAAGTTCTGCAGCAATATTTATGCATTTGAAATGATTGTATTCTTGCTTCAGGAAAATACCATTTTTTGTCTCATGGTGCTTATTGTGCTGTGTTTAATCAATTTTGTATGTAGTATAAAATGGTACTGGTTTTGCACGTGTTCTTTTTGTCCTTCTGCTTACAAGATACCTACTGTATTATATGTATCTAGTGGCATTTAGAAGTTAAGGACTAAGTCACTGTATTTTATATGGCAGTGAAATCTTTAGTGCTATTTGCTTTAAATAAGCACTGAAGAATTTAGAGTTTCCAGGAAGAACAGGTGACAAGCTCCTCATGTAAGTCAGAGTCAGCAGAATAGCTGAGCCTTGTGCTGCATAACAAGGCAGTGCTGTGTGTTCTTTTTCCAGCACAGCATTGCTAAGTTGGTGTGTGACAGTAGCCTTATTATTGCAGGCTGGCTCAGCACTTGTTTTTGTGTAGCTTTTTTGTGAGCTTCTTGGGGAGCCAAGGCCACCAGCATGGGCCTTGTCCACCCGGGCGAAGTAGAAGCCTTTGCAGGGAACAGCCTCTCCCCTGAGGTGTGGGATGTGCTCCTGAGCCAACAGAGCCAGCAAAGCAAGGGGCTGAGTTGGAATGGCCTGTATTCAAACTGCAGCGTGAAACCTTCACACAGAAATGTAGGTTACATCACTTGAGATCTGATAGTTCTTCGGCATCCTTCCTAAAATTCCTCTCAAGGGTATGGGAATTGAATCCAGGGGGAAAAAAATCAAGTGGCAAGGCTCTCCCAGGTACCTGGGGGCAGGTGGTAAAGCAATAATGGTGCTAGTAGAGATTTTGCATGTGTGTCTGGAATAAACAAAACCAGTCAGCACTCTACTAACTGCTGCAGACCTAACTAGGTTGTTTAACCCTTCAGCTATGACTCTGCTTTAATCAAGTCTGCAGCCTAATGTTACTGTGATATTGATCCTCAATATACAGTCTCAAAGTCTGTAAGCTAGGAAATTTAGGGAATTAATGGTTGACTGGCAGATTCAGTAGACAGGAACATGATAGAATCATGGACAATCATGTTGTGGGAAGTTAATTTTCTCTATATATATCTAGGAAATTTTGCTGTCAGCTAGGTTATACTCAGCCTCTCAGAGACATCTTATTTTTTAAAATGCCACAACCAAATTGTAGTAAAGTTTATGGCTCACAAAGTAATGTTTTTCTTTTAAAAAAGTAAATACTTATAACATATGCAGTTCACATGCACTTGTGTTCATGCTGTTAATTGAAAGGCTGGTGCAAGAAAATGGGACACATAATACATACTGTTGACAAGCTTGCTAAGTGTTAAGTCACAGCACCAGGAAAAGAATGAACTAACTAGCTACAGACATTGCTGATGTCAGGTGAAAAATATATTTTGCCCTCTGACGCTTAAGTCTGTGCTTGCTTTGTATTACTCATGCGTGTTATTCATCATTAAATAATGTTACCCATTATTTGGTTTCAGTGATAAAACTAGTAACATGGAAGGCAAAGTAGTTAGCAGAGCAGTTTACTTTCAGAAGACAGGTGCAGTTACCTAAGGGACTTGGCCTCTGCTGTGTTATTCTTACATAGCAGTCTACTGGTGTAAAAGTTGGGCAGCGTTCTTCAGCTTCAAAAATGAACAGGAGCAGTTGCACACAGGGATCTGTACTGTATTCCAGGGGTTATGTTTATTAGGGAAAGTGCCTTTTACCCTTTAAACCACAGAAGTGTCACCAGTTGAGTAGTCTGAAAGGGAAGGCAGTTTCAGGATTTGAGAAGTTGCTTTGTCATTAAAAAATTAAGTGAAATGTTGCTGTTGAGATTAAATTAGCTACCTGCTCTGTGTAATGTTTTAAATTTGTGTTTTGTGGTCATTTCTTTCTCTTTTCCAGTTGGTTAAGTTCTTGTTGACAGTGTTTAAAAACAGAGCAGGTCCTATCAGTTGTATCTTGAGGTTAATGCAGACTTTCTCCCAGGTCCAGCCCGTAGTGACCTTTGATGGGTGTGCTCATTCAGGTTCCTTTCATTGCGCATTTGGTAAGGGTTGCTTTTTATTCCAGCAGTTCCAGATGAAGGAAGACTAGGCTGCTGTTAGGCTACTTGACTTGTGACAGAAGAATAGAATTCTCTCAGGTTAGGGACAGTTTCCTGCCTTTGTCTCAGAAGTTGGTTTGGTTAGAAGATAATATCAGTAAGTGGAGTGTATTTGTGGTGGTGAGTTTACATTCACTGCTTTTAGAAGACTTGTGGTGATTAATATGTTATAAAACTCACTGTGATTAACTACTTTTTTTTTCAGTATTTCATCTGTATTTCTGCGTAAAGAAAGCTGGAAGTTCAGATAAGCAACTCAAGTTTGTTTATTTTTACTGGATGTTTTGGATTTAGTATAAGAACAATATTGATAATACTCTCATGTTTTTGTTGTCGCTCAGTGGTGCTGACCCTAAATCAAGGCGTTTTTGGTTTCCCCTGCTCTGCCAGTGAGGAGGGGCAGAAGAAGCTGGCAGGGACACAGCCAGGATAGCTGACCTGAAGCGGGCCAGAGGAATATTCCATACCATGGAATGCCTGCTTGGTATATAAATGGAGGGAGGAGGTTGGCCAGGAGGTGCTGACCACTGCTGGGGACCTGGCTGGACAAGGGTCAGCAGGTGCTGAGCAGTTGTAATGTGCATCACTTGTCTTTCTTGGGTGTTGTTCTTCTCTCTTTTTGTTATTTCCACTGTTATTATTACTGTATTTTACTTTATTACCATTATGAAACTGTTCCTAGCTCAGCCCTTTGGGTTTACCTTTTTACAGTTCTCCATCCCACTGCAGGGGGAGTGGGCCAGGGGCAGTGAGTGAGTGACTAAATGACTCTTACTGCCACCAGGGATTAAACAGCAACCCTGGAGTAAAGTAAAAATATGTAGTACAAAAAAAAAACCAACCTCAATTAACTGATGATTAGTTGAAAATTAAATGTCATAATTTATTTTATTATCTGTGACCAAAATAATTATTACTGCTATTTTTGAGCTACACTTTCAAAAATAGTAAGATAACAATATAAAAATAAGAAAATACCCTTTTATATGGAGAAGGAAGCTTATAGTATATGCAGATATTCTAGTAGGGTATTTTGTTTGGGTTTTTTTGGAGGGAGCAACTATTTAAATCAAGGTATTAAAGCTTATATACTTATTGACTGTACATGAGGTATTGAGAAATTTTAGCAATGAATTAAGTACATGTTATTAATGTACAATCAACTCCTGAGAGAGTATCTTCAGAAGTATCATGCCCTTAATTATTTTAGAAGGGTAAGTGTGACTTGTGTGCTCATTTTTCTTCTAAAATACCACTTTTGCACTGCTGGGAAATCTCATTTGGCAAATTGAATCTTCTCTGATATAGTATAAAATAGTTTGTGGTTCTATTAGAGAAAAGCCAGAAGAAAAAGTTGTGTCCAATAATTATATTAAGAGCATAATAGGTACTGTACCTCCTTAAAGAAAGAAGTGAGAAGGAAAGAGTTTCTGTTTTTGGAAGAGCTGTGCCCCTGAAAAAGATGCAGAACTGTGGTGAATATTCATGATGGGTTTGAGTACCAGTTTACTATAGACAGAAGCTAAATAATAGATTAAATACACTGTCTCTTTGCTTTCATTCTGAAAGCCTTCAATGATGTATGTGGCAGTAGTGTATTGTACTGCCTTGTATTTTCTGAGATTTGGTTGGCATGATTGGAGCATTTTAGTTAATTAGACTGTTTTTTCGAGTACAAAAGAGCTGTGAAATTGTAGCTGTTTCTTAGATGGTAGCTGTATGTGAGCCACCAAATATAAATTATGCACAAATCCATTCTCTACTGCTGTGGGTCTTCAATATTGCATAAACGTTTCAGTACTTTTACTTCACTGGTAGCCTTTCAAAGTTTTATCACGTGTTCCACATAATGTCCTATGGTTAACTTTTTTCCTGGTTGTTGTTCTGGTGACTTGTCACCACCATGTGACTAAAATGTTGCTGATCTGTCTCTCCTTCCTTCAGGCAATATTCTAGAGTCAGGAACACAATTATTGAGAAATCTGTATGAAGAGAATACATCTCTTCTGGTTTTGGTGTGTTATCTACTGTGTTATCTATGTATACTTCTATCAATGTTTTCTAGTACCACATCAATTTTAAAATGCTTTGAAGCTTAACCCAATGCTTCATTTCTAGTAATGTTATTTTTGAAAGCTGAGTATTTTAAAGATTCACAATTCAGTATCTATCTTAATTACTGAGATCAGAGATGATAGAAATAGGATGATTGTACCATCAACATACAACTAAGATACTTCAGCTCTGTACTGTTGTAGATATCTAGGAGTGGGGGAATGTCATGTCATCAAAGCTTCAGTATGTATTTTAAAACAGTGGGATATATTGGACTGTATTGAAATGTCTTATTTCAGCTTTAATTCAGTTTTGTGTGTTTGCTGGCTGTACTTCCTTGTGTAGTTGATGAACTGCAAACAGTGGAAAAGTCTAATGATTAAGCTGGTATTTAAAGAGTAGTATTTGATTTTCTTTGCCTGATGTAATTAACAAAGCGGGGTTTATTTATTTGTTTATAACAAAATTAGAACAGTATACTGGATACATCTAGGAAATATTCTGCTTCTTGGAAACTTTAGGTTTCTATTTAGGGAGCAAATGAGATAATAGTTTAGTTTTTCTTGACTTAAAATGTTTAAAAAGCATTTTTATATTATTTACTTCAGAAATTAGGTCTGTCTTTTAGCTATCTCTTACATAAAATGTCTTGGGCTAATTAAGCATTTAAAATTGCACAACAGACATTGGCATTCCAGTAACCTGTGTTAAACACTCTGTGTTGTCTCTCTTGGATATGCAGCTCATCAGTGTGACTGGTGGCTGAAGGGGCAGGATGGCTGGCAATAACCAACTTTGCATTCGACGTTGGACTACCAAGAACGTGGCCAAGTGGCTGAAGGAAGAAGGCTTCTGTGAATATGTGGATCTTCTGTGCAACAAACACAGGCTAGATGGAATTACCCTGCTGACTCTTACTGAGTATGACTTGCGATCCCCTCCTCTGGAAATCAAAATCTTGGGGGATATCAAGAGGCTGATGCTGTCCATACGCAAGCTGCAGAAGCAGCATATTGATGTCCTGGAAGAGCTGGGTTACACCACTGATGGTCATGCTGGCACAGTGTGCCCAGCTGGGGCACTACAGGGGGCAGATTGGTTTTGTAATGGTGAAGTACCTCGGGACTATGATGGACCAATTACTGACTTGAATGGTGATCAGTATCAGTATGCAAATGGGAAAAACAAACATACCACAAGAAGACTGGACCCAGAGTACTGGAAGACAGTTTTAAGTTGTGTGTATGTCTTCATAGTGTTTGGCTTTACATCATTTGTTATGGTGATAGTACACGAGCGAGTACCTGACATGCAAACATACCCACCTCTGCCAGACATATTTCTAGATAGGTAAGAATTTTTCTTTCTAAACAAAATAGTAATGTGATGGGTAAAATACAGGCTGTCTTTTCTCTGTTTTCAAAGTTTCCTGTGCTCTAGAAGATGCCTCTCTAAAGTAGTAATAAGGGTCTAATAAATCCTTCTGCTTAGATGGATATACAGATCAGTTAGATGCAGAGATTTAGTTTTAGTGGAAAATAAATTGAGCTGCTGTTCTACCTAGTTTATATTTAGTATTACATCTTAAACTCATTACAACATGGTAATTACTTCAACCATCCTCTCATTCTAGTAAAAAGGTGATGGTCAGCTGGCATAGATAAGCAGCCATATGCATTTTCTGAAATCCTGTTACTGCTATGAAGCTTAACATATAAAAAATCTTTGGATGAAGGAATATTTTGGTCTGTGAGTGAGCAAGAAAATTGAAAGGGAGCAGCATTTTTTACTGTCTTCCCACTGTCATCTTGCTGAAGATGGTCTAGGGAAACTCTGAAATAGAATGAAAAGACCACCATTTCTTTTAACAGGGTATTAAACCACTGTTGTGACCTACACAATACCTGTTCATTTTTTAAAAGAAAATATTTCACTTCGGGCAAAGAAGAGATGAAATGGCAAAGGTCAAATTCTAGTCATTGACAACAGGTTTAATGGAGGATAAACGTTCCCTTTGAGAAAGTGCACTTGCACCGTGGAGAATTTTACTGCCTAGAGAGTTTTCAAAGATGAGCTAAACTGTTAAAAAGTTCAGCCTTCGTGATCTTCCTGTTCCTGCCAGTAATTTCCATTTTCAAGAAGTCAGTAAAACCCTAATCTTTTGAGTAAGTGTGCAGAATCCCCCATAAATTTATATAGAGCTCATCAAGGACAGACCACATCCAACAGAGTGGAAGAGGGGAGAGAACAGGAGCTGTGGCATTACTGGATTTTGTTCCCATGGTGCTACTGTGGTATTCAGTGTGCAGAAGTTTGGGGGAGGCCAGAAAGCAGCAGCTCACGAAACAATGAGAGGGGATTACTACAAAGCTTATGTTTGAGCAGCCTTTTGCTTCCCCTTTGTATCAGGGGGAGCATAAAACTATGAGGAGCATCCTCTCTTGAAATCTGTTGATATGTATTTTGGTGACTGAGGATTGGAAATTGTTACTGGTGCTTTACATTTGCAAGAAGGTCTTTTGGCCTGGAAGACTGAAGGGTTTTCATGTAGTGATTATCACTGAAGTTTTGAAAACGATTTTTATTTTCCCTGATGCTTTTCTGTGCAGTTCTGCTTCATTACAAGTGTTCAAGGTTTTTGGCCTTGCAGCGTTTAGTTCATTGAGTTGACTTGGCATTCTTGCAAGCATAAGCAGTATAATTGACATGATGCAAGTTTTGGTCAGAATGAAAAAGGTGGTTGTGAAAGAATAGTAGAGGAACACATCCTGTTAGTAAGTCAGGTGTATATTAAGAGAGCATACCTGAGATTTTCCCTGACTTAGTGAATTCTGTGTAAACTAGAAGCACATTATTAGGAAGGAGGATAACATAACTAAATATATTTCAAATTTTATTTCATTCAGTCTAACAAAAGTATTTTTTGCTGTAGTTTATACTGTTGTCAGATGAATGCAAATTAGTTTTGAGGTTAGAACATCACATGCTTTTATTTTGAATACCCAGACTAGGAAAAAACTTAAGCCTTTGTATTAACTTTCTTGCTTTGTCCTTTATTTTTTTTAGTGTCCCTAGAATACCATGGGCTTTTGCTATGACTGAAGTATGTGGTGTAATTCTTTGCTACATTTGGCTCTTGGTTCTTCTGCTTCACAAACACAGGTAGATTTTATAAAATCCAAATTACCTTTGATACAGAGAAAAGACTTTAACAAGAATTTATGATGATTGTTTAAGAATTTCCATTCCGTAAGAATCTTGTCAACTCCTAGTATGCCTCTGTTAAAATGGATTAGGGAGGATTTAATCAAGAATGATGGCTTGTGAATCTTTCAAAGGAGTAATCTGAATTTACTTTTCTACCATATTTATGAGTAATTTCCTTCAGAACATAGGTATTTCAGAAAGTTATCAGTATATACACTCATGCTATAACAGTTTTGTATATAAGAAAGTGCTACAAGAATGAATTCCCACAGGCTGTCTGAGCCAGCCTGGCAGTTTGCTTTCACAGAGGGATAGAAAATGCTTTTGTGTACATGAGTATTTTAAGTGAAATTTTCACTGGTTCATTGATTTTTATCAGTTTGCCAACAGAAGATATGAGTGCCAAAGCTAACACAAGAGTAGCTGCAGAGGTGGAACTGTACCTTTTGGTGACAGTAAGCTTGCTACAATGTCTCACCCCGTCATGTGGAACCATATTTTTATGGTACTACTTAATTGAAAAAAAAAAAAAAAAATCTGTTGTGAAACTTGCAGTGATAATGACAGGACTTAATGGGATTAAGTTGGGGTGAGGTGAAATGTTTTTATCCTAACTTCTGTGATCTCAGTTCCTGTGTCCTTTCCCCAGATCTATACTTCTGCGCAGGCTGTGCAGCCTCATGGGGACAGTATTTCTATTACGTTGCATTACAATGTTTGTTACCTCACTCTCGGTGCCAGGACAGCACTTGCAGTGTACTGGAAAGGTAAAAACTTCAAATGCTTTAAATGCTTTTTCCTGTTTCCTTTTATAAAAAAATACTTAAGACATGATTAAGATTGTTGTGACCATAGTGTTGGATATGTGGTTTTTAAAATGTTGTTCCTCTTCTGTTTCCTCGCCCTTGCATTAATTACCACAGGCAGGCAAGCATCCTTAGGGGTCTTAGAAGCACTTGCCACTCTGGAGTGTATATGGTTTTTTGGGGAAGGGTATTCAGAATGTTTCACACTGTAAAACAGAGAGTAAGTCAAAGAGGTGTATGCACTTAAGCTACTAACTTCATTAAAAAAAACTGAAAGGAAAGTAATCGCTTTTTTGTCTTGTTGGTTGCATGGTTTTGAAGAAAAAAATCCAACCAACTATTATTACTTCATCCCTTTTCATAAGGGATATTCCTTAGAACGTGGGATTTTATGGTTTCATCCTGACTTTTAGTTAGGAAAGGTTTCGGCTGAACAAATGGAAAGCTTGATACTGACACATTTGGATGGCTGAACACATTCAAAAAAAGGTGGCAGGCTTTGTGAGTAAATCACTTGGAACAAAATACTTGCTCTAAATCTCAGTATTCATAAGAGGTATGATGAATACAATTAGTAATTATAGTTACTAATGTGACTCATTGCCACAGTGAAATCCAAGGATGTGCTAACCTGCATTTTAATAAAAGACAATATGATAAATGGTATTAAACTAACATTGTGCAGTGCAGGTAACTTTAGGGACATACTGTTTGGGCAGTGGGGTTGGAACTTAGTAAAGGTTAACATCACTGTTTTTCAGTTGTATGGCAATGTTTGGGCAAAACTCCAGCGGGCATTTGCAATATGGAGTGGCTTTGGAATGACTCTGACTGGAGTACATACATGTGGAGATTATATGTTCAGTGGCCACACTGTCGTCCTGACCATGCTCAACTTCTTTGTCACAGAATGTGAGTACAGAGTGTCAATACTCAAATGTCCTTCAGAGTATGTACAGAGGTGTGAGAGTGTAAACATTTGAATGTCCTTAAGTATTAAGAATATCTGCTCCTTGACCTTAAAAAGTTCAAAGTGTAGCATTTAAGCAAACAAGTACACATTCAGATTGCTGTGCTCTTTTTCAGGTTTGTGACAGTCAAGTCACAGTAAGGAAAGGAACACCACCTCCTTGAATGGGGGGATGAATAAGGCACTTTTCAATGAACATATGAGCCAAAAAATCAGAAAGGCTTTCTAGCTTGGTACTGGGAGAATACTTGGGAAGATACTTAGGATTGTCTGTTACTATTCCCTACCCTAGGTATCTGCCACTGACTCCTGTCAGCCAAAATACCTGGCAAGGTTTCCGAGGTGTAGAATAAACCATAAAGCCAAACACTAAACCCCATAACGAGTGAGAATATATGAACCCTTCTGTAAACACCAACAGTGATTTGTTATAGCGAGCAAAGATAATTAGTTTGAGTTCAACTATGATGTAATGACTGCAATAACAGTAATGTAGCTTTCATTACATCTTCCTCCTTATAACATAGAAAAGACGATTTTCATTAGAAGTTGCTTGAACAAAGAATTCGGCTTTGCAGGGTGCTAAACCATTCAAGGATGCTCTTGTTAATCCAGAAATGCATTTGTAAATGCAGTCATGAACTGATACATAACTTGTGTGGTTGCTTTTGTTGGATTTATTGGACCTGTATATCATAGTTCCAAGTGAAGAGAGTAACTTCATCTCATTTTTGGATGAAAACTCTGTATAAGAACTTGGAATGTCTAGGCCTACATTTTGAGACAGTCAAGGTTAATCACTTTCTATTTTCTCCTAGATACGCCAAGGAGCTGGAACTTCTTGCACACCTTGTCCTGGGTCCTGAATCTCTTTGGAATCTTCTTCATTTTGGCTGCACATGAACATTATTCCATAGATGTCTTCATTGCCTTTTACATCACTACAAGACTCTTTTTGTATTACCATACATTGGCTAATACTAGAGCATATCAACAGAGTAGGAGGGCAAGGATATGGTTTCCAATGTTTTCTTTTTTTGAATGCAATGTTAATGGTACTGTTCCCAATGAGTATTGCTGGCCCTTTTCAAAACCTACTATACTGAAAAGATTAATTGGTTGAAGACTGTGTGTATTTCAGATTTTTATGAAGTTCAGATTTTTATGAAGCTTTATGAAGCATTATGACTAAGATACTACAAGGCTAGCTACAAGGGGGAAGTCAAGTAACGTTTTTCACTCCATGGTCTCCTCCTTGCGTTGTTTCTTGGATTCTTAGCCATAAACTGGGGTTCCCATAGTTTCCAGGGATATGTTTTGTTTTCTCCTTGTGAAAACAGAAAACAATGCTATCAGTGAAGCACGAATATAAGCCAGAATACTGTTACCCTTGGTAAGGTTCCATGTGAATGTTTATGGAACATTGACCTCAAATGTGGATTGAATATAACACACCCTTTACACGTCCAGAAAATCTTTGTTACCCAAGTGCCAGCCTTTACATATACTGATAGAAAAATTAGAACTTTATGAAGCCTTTCTTTGAAAGCAGTCATAAATGTAATTTTAAAAAGAAACTGTGTTTATTTAAAGATTGAGGAGGTCTGTGTCATAATGAAGAAAGCAGTATAGTTCCTTGCCGAGAGTGTCTCTTAACTGCTAAGTTACAAGTCTGGACAGTATAAATGGTCTGCATACAGGTTGCCAAAAATGAAAGTCTGCCTTGTGGCTGTGCGGTGATGATATTTTTTTTAATGAGAACTTACTTAGTCTAGTCTATCAGTTGTCTTTATGGTTGTTCTAGCACTTGAAAGTTTTCTCTTTTGTGTTTAAATGAGTTAAAAGTAAGTGCAACATCCACTGAGAAGTAAACTTAGCTTTAGTGAGTTTAAAACCACAAAGTAACTTTTGTTACTTTTGTGTGATCTTATTGCTTTGCACCCAAACCCATGCATGCTTTTCAGGAGCAGTTCTTCAACGTTGGGAAAACAGAACAGTTGTCTTTGTGTATCTTACTGTCCTGTAAATGGATGGGGAAAATGCATGTAGTAACTCTTTCAGGAATAGTAATAATAGTGAGTATTGGAAATAGTGCTCATGTTGATGTATGTTTTAGCACTCTGGTGTCAACACTATGGTGAATATCTCTGGATATATATATATGCACAGTATATTTGGTTATATGTATAAGCACACAGGATATGTTTTTCTAACAACTATGAAAAGAGGCTAGTTCTTAATTTAAGTTGCTCATTTACTACATGGAAAGATACCGTAAACAGTTGAGTTTTGCTTGTTGTAAAAATCAAACCACAGCCCACAACAAAACATCCCCCAAAACCTCAAACCAACACTCCGAGTCCATAATGCATGAGCAGGGTCACACAAGGGTTGCTGATCTCTTAGGCAGTGGATTGTGAGGGGACAATACTAATGTTGTCTGTAGAGCCTTGGAATTCGATTTGTGCTAAATGAAAACTGAGAGGTGCAAGGTAAAAAATCATAAAAATGGCATAGACCTTTTAATTTGATTATTGCAACTTCAGATGTGCAAATGTAGTGTAAGTCAGCTTTAGAAAGTTACACAAAGCATTTCCAGCTTGGTACAAGCTGACTTAATGGGCACTATGTACTTGTGTGTGCATGGAAATGAATCCATTTGGGATTTGCAAGGTTTCATGTTTGGAGGCTTGTGACTTACTGTGGGCTACTCCTTGCTGTATTGTGTTCCTTTTATAAATCTAGATTGAACTAACTTGACGACCTTACACTCTTCATCATATATTACTTTTGTAACTTAATTTGGCTCCTGTTCCACAGAAGAATTATGCATCTTGGAGTATCTCTGCCAATTGTAATGAGCACATGTACACTGTACTATTCCAGAGATTTTTATATTTGTAACATTCCAATTTTTTAGCAAAATTGCAGATTTAGTACTATATTGTTCAATCTACCATAGCCTGATGGCTTTTGCCATTCAAATCTAGAGAGTATGCTTACACTTAAAAAAAGGAGAAAATATTCTGAAAGATTTAAAGACTTGCCATTTGCTGCTCTTAACTTTCTGATTTCAGAAAGGCAATTTGAACATTCCTCTTGAGACTTTATAATGAAAGAGCTCTATTTGTTAACTTATATTTGCCTTTGCAATGCACACAGTTATGAATGCTGTTTTTCTAAACTCTAGGAAACATCTGTTCTCAGGATGTGCAGGATTGTAATCTGAGTTATATGGAGAGGTATGCAATTAAACTTGGAAAGCTGTTGATTCTGAAAATTACCATTTGAGTGGTAACTGGCATAACTGCATCTAAACTGAAATGCTATTTTACAACTTAGACATGCAGGAGAATTTTCAAGTACAGCCCAGTGTAACAATGTTTACATAAAGTAAAGCTATCATTTCAATTTTTTTTTTTTTCTTGTAGTGAAGTTCACATACAGTGAAATGTAAAGATTCTTTGTTCTAATTTAATTTTTAAATCCTATTGAGTAAATTGTGTTTTAAATCAGCCTTGTCCATAATTGTTTTTTAAAAGAAGCTTGTTCTTTTGTGCTGTTTCCCTTGATACTAGATATCTAAGTCACGGATAGGTAATATAAATTGGTTGGTTTTGTTAGCATTGGAGTGGATTTAAATATTATCAGGGTATTGTCCTCTGCTATTTTGGAAGTTCATTTTGTCTATCTGTAAATATGCAGAGGAAAGCTTGAAGTTGATAGAAGACAGAAAAAAGTGATCTTGCCTGCAAGAGAGCGCAGGTCGGTCTGTAAAGTTGGGAACGTAAACTTTATTATCAATTGGATGGAAACAAATTGCAGGTAACTGATGGGCTTAACATTTTGTACTTTCTTTTGAGTTTTAAATGCATTTTGCTGCTTCTGTTGCTGACAAGCACTTTTAAGTAAAGGCAGCAGAACACCTTGGGCCTTAGATTTAACGCTTAGGATGTTCAGCGATGTCTTCCTTTATGTTCACTTGCCATCATTGCTCTCCTTTAACATGCTGCACCTCTTCTGTGCTAAGTTGTCTTCTGTGGTCTATGTGAGTGCCCACATAATCTGAATTCAGAATAATGAATAAATTACTGTAATGCCAGCAAGTGCAAGTGTCTCAACAACATTAGTACTCCAAAGTGCACAAACGAATCAAGTAGCAAAGTCTGAAATTAGCACCATGTATGAAAAAGAAGGGGAGGGTCACATTTTTTTGTTAGCCTAGCAAATTTAGTAATACTTGAGACTTGGCAACAGGGCTGAGCTCTTCCTTATTAGTTTGGTAATATATAAGCACATACCTAAGCGATAGACACACAGGCTCTTCCCCCATCCTTTTTCCTGTTTTTTTCCTGCCTTATGACACAGTTTCTTATAATAGCTCTCCCAAATTTTTTGCCTTTAGTTTTTAGTTTCTGAAAGATCCCTTAAGTGGGTTATGACATTATACTTGCACAGAATTAGACCTTCATGGATGTGTTTTTTAACAAGGAAAGGATCTTCAGTTTAGGTTCTTCAGCTGATCTTGAACAATGCTGTTCAAGAAAGCTTCCATATATGCAGATTACCTTCATGTCCTGTGGCAAACATGGTAACACTTAAAGTGTGGATACAGAAATGTAGATAGCCTGAAGTATTCAAATGTCCAAGACTAGCAAGAATTGGATCCCATAAGTGCACTGCTTGACTTGTATTCTTAACTTCAGGCAAATTACTAGATACTCTTGACTTCAGTGAGTGTTAACATTTTAGTTTAAACTTTTTTTTTTATAATAAGGCCCAGTGCCTACTGTGTATGGTATACTGCTACAGTAAGGGGAATAGGTAATGTCATTTACTTTTTTGTTTCCTATGATGTCTCCACCCCTACCTACTGTAGAAGAAAATATTCCAGTAGAATTTCAAAGAAATTGCTACTTAACTGGGTTCTGAAAGAAGAAATATGTAAAAAACCAAAAGACTGAATAAAGCCTTGATAATTACCTGCTTTAAGAAGGAAGGGTCAGTTAAATGATTTTGGGAAAAAAAGTTATTTTTTGATGCAAGCATGTTAAATAAGGTCATTTAGAATTCCTGAAATCATCCAAGGAGGATAAAAGCACAGGTCCCTATAATCTTCTTTTCTGTACAGCTGTATCTTGTGTAGTGCCAAAAAGAGAGTTGAAGAGGACAGTGTTGAGCTCAGATATCAGTAAAAGTCTTTTGCAACAATTAATACCTCCTTGGTTTTTAACCATTGCCTGCATGCTTAGTGCTGTAATTGTCCATTACTGTTTAGCTAGTTTTCTGATATATGAAAGCCCACTTGGTTTTCAAACATCAGTCATGGAAAAAAAAACCCCAAACAGTGAGTTTTATGGACCTGGAGAGTAACAAAAATAATTTAAAACAACTGTGATAGTTCTTCATCCTGTCCATGTAGTTCCTACTGAAGAGTTAGGGAGTATTTGCAGTAATCTACAGACAATACCAAATTTTAATTTTTTTTTTCTTTTTTTTAATAACCATGGGTACCTTTTTAGAAATCTGACCTGTAACTTCAAAAATCACCATAGTCTTGTCAAGATGGAAGTACAATTGAGAGAAGTTTTAGCAGTGAGACAGCTTACCCTCTAATTATTTTGTGCATGTAGACTTCAGCAATAAGGTTAATAGATAGACCACTGGTCTATAAAATAATAAAATACAATCATCTGTCTTTGACCTTGTCACTATTCTAATTGCAACAGTATTCCTGGTGGAAAAAAGGTTCTTTGGAGTGAACCTACTGATGTCTTGTTCATGATATGAAGAAAACCACAAAAAACTGTCCCAACTCCTCAAACACTACAGCATTGTGAACACTGAACCTTCCATATAGCAGTATCCTGCAGACTTACCACTTGTGTCCTAACAAATTTGCAGTGAGTATTGTGTACATAATTCAGTGACATGCACATTTTAAAAGCCAGTTTGTAACAAGTGTGTAAGAACTTAAGGTGATAAATGTGGAGCACAATAACCTGATATATTAGCCCTGACTGTAGTTAAAATGACTGACTGTAATTTAGTTTTGCTCTTTCAATTCAGTTTTGTCAAAAAGAGAAAATTTGTCAAATTTGAGAAACCACAAATTTCATTGTACATGGTACTTAACATAATAAGGATGTAGAAACATGGCTTTTCACACTGAACAGTTACTTCAGTTTTGCCCTGACTGAGAAAATAGTGTTATCTAATGGCTCCAAGGTATGCCAGTGAAGTGTAGAGTACTGTAAATAAGTAAATATTGTTTTGATTCTAAACTCAGATTGAATTAATATATTGTTTTATATCTTTGTTGTGTTAAACATATTTAAAAATACTAAAATAAAATATTTGAAAGATGACAAATGCTTGATTTATTTTTTATGTGCAATGATGGATCATTGTCTCTGTTAGTGCTGTGTCTGTAAAAGTATTCCTGAGCACAGGTGTGGTGGTGTCATGAGGTCTTGCTTCAGTATGGAAGTAAGTAATGCTGACAAGATATAATTTGCACATCCTGTAGGAATCTGTTACAAATATGTGCATAGATTTCATTTCTGGAGAATTAACTGTTGTGGGCAATGTAGGAATTACAGGTTTACAGCTGTGGTCTTAAGTTTGCAGCTGCCAATAAGGGGTTGTGTGTTTCTTTTGGCACTGACCTGTAAGAAATTCTGGTAAAATTACTGGGTTTTCCTGGAGCAGGGAAACAGCTGCCAAATATTAAATTCCTGTTGCTGTCAAAATAGTACTGAAGTTAGATGCTAGGATAGGATAGGATAGGTGCTCAGTGGATTGTTCATAGAAATCATTTGACATGTGCAAAATATTGACAGCTAATTTGGTAACAGTTCTGTTTTTTCCTAATAGCGTCATTAGTTTATCAGGAGGTTCTTTTCAAGTTCTAATGCCACAGAATGCAAGATTGATTTGAAAGAGGCATTGCTTTTCAAACAAGGATTCATCATTCAATTTAAATATAAAAGAAATTCACTTCCCCCCCCCCCCTCCACTCTGCTACATGAAGTCATCAAAACTGAATCTGTGTCTATCTGATCACTGATAGATTCTCAAGTACTCGAACTGGAGGTTAATAGCCCTAAAAAGAAAGGGGCAGAGAGGAAGAGGAGACAACAGCAGGCAGCAAGTTTTATTACGGTAACAGTGAAGAAGGGTCTTTAGGCAATGTAGGGAAGAGCAATTCATAAATATTGTGAAGGAGAGTAGAGAATGAAGCTAGTAGGAGGTACAAAAAATATTCAAGAGGTGACTGTCCACTAAGGAATCTCTGGTGTATGAATGGAAGCACCGGAAAGGGGCTGATAACATTAACCTGCAATTTTGCTGGATTTTGGAACTTCATTAAAAGTCTCATCACAAAGGCCCCTTTCAGAGTTTTTTGATTCAAATAATTTCATGATGTTAGGGGCCTGTGGGGTATTTTTTCAAAGCTAAACAGATAAGACTTCTGTATCCTAATGGAACTATAAAAAAAGATTCCTTGGGGCTTTTTTAGTATTGCAGGGAGTTTTGTAATACTGAATCTGCACCATACAATAACCTGATGTGACTGTTGTTTACATAGGCCTGAAACCTGTGGCACATCATAAAAACTGGTTTGTGCATGTTTCTGCCAGAAATACCATGAGTGGTGACGTGCCTATCCTCCCCTGCTCTGAGGTAAGAACCAAACTGCATTTTGTGTTATGGCAGAAAGTAAAGGGAGCATGTCCTGCTGGAGGAGCAGGGTTGTGGCAGTACTGTGCTCCAAAGGGCCTTTCAGAGGCACACTTGAATTGTTTGCTCCAAGTGGCAAATTTGGCCTACAAATGAGCCCAAGCTATGGAGAGAGAAGGCAGAAATAAAACCATAAAGCACAAGCTTCATCTTCTGTAAAACCACAAATGTTATTTTGCACTGCATCAGGCTCCAGCCGAACTAAACTGTAGTCAGTGCCCAGATTAGCCTGGGTTCTTGCAGTCCTTATTTTGCTTCCCAGTGGGTCCCAGTGTTATCTTAGCAAGCTCTGCCTTCTCTTGTGAGACACTGACTAGGCTATGGAGGATGTTGCCTTAGTTCAGTTTCCTGAAGAATGATTTGAAGGTGTGCTCTCCTGTTCTCACACCAGCAAACAGCTCTGCAGGGCGCCGTGGGGCACTGCTTGGCACCAGGGTTCCTCGAGAGGACAGCCAAGTTTGTTAGCAAGTGCTTTAATGAGGGTGCCAAGAAGTGATTCAATCTGTGAGTAACAGGGTTGCAGGGTACATGGCCAAAGGCTCTACCTCTTGATTCTGTCCTGCCAATTAAAAATAGCCCCCCTGGCTAATGCCAGGGGATGTAACAGCCCTACACGGGACAGGTGCAGGCTGTCAGTCAGGAGGCTGGAAATACCTAGAAAAGCATCTACTCTCCTGCAGGCTCTATGAGATGATCAAGAGGAGAGAGCAGAGGAAAAAGGAGAGTGGTTTGCAGCAGGCTCTGCTAAAGGCAGTCCTTGCTGAACGCCTCTGGCTGCTCTGGAGACAACTCCTTCCCAAAGGTGCTCTTCTGTTTGGTTGGTCAGGTTTTCTCTTAATTGGCTGTTTCTCCAAGCTGTGGGTTGCTGCAACTGAAAACCAGACCTTTAGTAAAAGGTTGGTGTCTGCTTCTGGCAAGCTGGACCATGGAACACCACTCCCAGCACTGCAGAAATGCTGTGTTGATGATTTGGACTGGAATTTGGGCAGCAGGGACAGGCTGGTGTGAAGGCTTGACTGAGTCAGGGCTGTACTGATATGTGCACACTGAGCAGGGATGGGGTTTATACCAGAATTCTTTTATTATCTTCCAGGAACAGTTTCCTACACAACAGTTATGCCAGTAGCTAAATCCACAGACAGGCTCCTTCTCAGGCGTTATCTCTACTACATTCAAATGCACCAGAGTTAATTTAAAACCTGCCCTAGCTGGTGTGATTCACAGCCTGTGTCATTTTCCCTTTGGTTTTCCAGGGAGATGTGGACTTTATCATCTGATGGCTGTTGATTTGCCCTTGGTTTTCCACATATTATTTGTAAGTACAAATCCCTGCTTTGCTTTTCCTATGGCATGGGAGAACTGGCAATGAATGACAGAACAGCCCAGACCACTGCAGCACCATGGGAAACCACAGGATCTTCCCTGCCAGCACTTGCTGTGATGAGCATGTCATCCAGAGGAAGACCATAGCCTGAGCTAACCTTTTTTCACATTTTGCCTAAATGTTCAAAGTTCAGTTCTAGCTAATCCAATGCTACCATGTCAGAAGGTGTAGGAAAAATTTTCTCTTAGAGCTGCACAAAGATTAAGGACTTGTCTCTGCTCTTCAATTTAATCTTAAGAAATCCCTCACATAAGGCTAAATGCACATATCATTATCATTGTCGTTCTTGTTTCAGCTCTTAAGAGGCACTGGCCACCAGTCCCAACTGTGCAAGGTGCAGGAACTTAAACCCATTTGGATCCTGGGGCAGTAGGTGGTTGGGATGCAGGTCCCTGGTACCTCAAATGCCAGTCTGACCACTGAAGAATTCATTCTCAGGCAGGTAAGAAAGTTGCTGGCTTAGAAAGGAGGATTTCTTGCTTCCCTTTGTAAGAAATGAGGGAGCTGAACTGAGGGTGGATCAACAAATATATAAATTCCTCAGTGTTTCTGAAGACATGTATCAGGAGTAAAATAAAGGTATTTTGGGTTCTTTAATCAAGAGTGCTGACTTTCTTAAAGATTTTACCTTAATGGTTAATAATATGTGGTGTCCTTGAAAAGTCTTTTTCTGGTCTAGACCACTAAGAGCAGTTTAGTTTTCTCTAAAGATTTTTGTACATTAATGTTCCCAAGCACAGAAAAGGCTGAAGTTGACTTGGATTCAGATCCATATTTTCTCGATTCCCTTTCCTCCTTTTCTTCCTTCAATCACAGAAATCTTAAGAAAAAGCTTGTACAGCATTATCCATCTTCTAATCATCAACGCTGTGATATTGTCCTTCCAGATCTGTGCTAGGCATGTACTAACTTGTCAGCTTGCTTCAAACACAGGCAGGGTAACTGAGGACTACCACACTATCTAGATAAAGAAACCTAAGATGGGGTGTGGCTGATGAGATTGCTGAGCCTTCCAGGACAAACCTGTGGGGAATCTCATGGCAAAAACCTCAGAAGCGTGCTCTCAGGCTGAGGATCCCATCTGGCATAAACTTGTGTGCTGCTACATCCTTTTTGCTGCCCGAGTATAGGCCAAAGGTGAAAGGTCTTTGGAAGGCCTTTTCTTCTGCCAGAAGTGATTAATGGAAAGCAGACGGCCAACAGATCAGAATAACAACTTGAGTGCCAGGATCCTGCCAAAAGAAGTATTCTTGTGCATTAGGATTACTGAGCACTGGCTTTTGTCACTTGAACATCTGTATCCTGCTCTGAGGATTTCAAAGCACATCTGAGATTCATCCTCTTGGAAAATGAAAGCACAGTAGTCCCGGGCATGCCAAAGATTGCAGTGGGTTTAATCAGACAAGCCTATTATACTGCCCTGACTTCTCAGAGAGCTTATTTAAAACAGTGAGAATATCTTCAAATCAGTCTCCTAAATAAACATTCACTGAGCTGTAATTGCAGGACTACAATAAAAGAAAATAAATGCATTACTAATAAAGCTGTCTATTTGTGCCTGCTATGAAGAGCTGAGTGAAAGTAAAAACAACACACATAAACAAAAAAATCCAAAACAAACCCCAACCTCCTCTCCACCCCCCCAGCCCCTCCCCAAAAACAAACCAACCCCAAAAAACCAAGAGAGAGAAAAACAATGTGTATGCAATTGTTCTTGGTCCCATGCCTCGTGCAGTCTAAGCCAGCTCACAGAAGCCTGATGAGCTGTGAACTGCTGGCAGTGCCAGCTGTAGAGGCATGGAGAAGACAAGGCTGTGGATTGATTGGCAGGTTGGATACTGCAGAGGAAGGCCAGGGAGGCAGATGTATCAGAAAGCATCCACAGCAACGCTTCACACTACTTTCACTGCAACTTATGTCAGAAGGAAGCTGCCAACTATACTGAAAATGGTGCTGGAGGCATGAAAACCTGGACCAGAATGTCCCTCTTCCTGGGAACAACCACAGCTCCTGAGATGCCCCAGGATGAAGTCCTACACAATATGATTCATGTTGTATTTGGCACTAAGTGCAGCTGATCTTATGCTATAATACTGAACAAATGTTAACAGCCATATAATGGCACAAAGTTCAGAAGTTCACTGTACCTCTGAATCAGTCATCCTGGACTGATATACAGCCTGGAACTCCATTTGATTAATGCAAAAGTCATCTTTATTTTAGGATTTTTGGGTTTGTTACTTCTTTTTCATAACCTGAGATAGTGCCAAAAATATTGGATATGACAGGGTTTGATTTTCAAAGGATAGATTCTTCAGCCCTTCCTGGATTAAAAGTGTTTGGAAAAAACCCACTTTGTTCACACTTGCAAAGTGTAGATATTTCCATTTACTGCTGCTGGGTGAATTTTCAGTGATGGCAGGACCCTGGATGATGATGATGCCATCAAGCTGAGGCTTGTTAGGCTGTTGCTTGATGGATCTGTTTCCTGTGTCTAAACAGAACCAAGCTCTCCATGTAAAGCACCTTGCAAGCTTTATCTTTGTCATTGTCTAGCTTCTGTTTTAGTGTTCTGTATAATAAATCTTATATTAGTATCTTCTGATGTCATTACAGCCTTCTCCTATGAATATCTAATCTTGGTGGATGAATCTGGCACATTGAAGGATGACTTTTGGGTAGCTGCTGATTTAATTACACTGGAAATGCAGGATTGCTAACACCAACAATGAGATTCCCTGCATAGCTGAATCTCTATCATTTCTATTACTTGCAACCTTAGTACAGCATTTTTTTTTCCTTTTTTTTTTTTCCTCTGAAAGAATTAGTATATCTAGGTTATTCTAATTAGTAGCTTTCTTTTGCAGTCATAAAAAGTTATAAATTTTGTCCCTCTTACTAGGAGAAACAGGGAGTAGCTGTACTGATAAAGAAAGCACAACAGTTGAAGCCTGACTCAGAACTATAATTACTGTGGCTTGGTTGAATCTCCAAGCCTGCCTTCAAGAAGAAGAGAAGTATTGAAGTGAAATAAGATTTTTTTTTTCTTAATCCTTTCCACAGGGGTACCTTAGGTGGGATAACTTAAAGCAGTTTGGAACATGGGACTGAAGATATGAGAAGTCAGATTTAGTGCATATAAGACAATAAAAAGGAAAAATTCTGAGTTCTCAGTTCCTGAAATGCACAAAGTCAAATATCCGTTAACTAAAGCATATCAAAACCATTTCTATTTGTCACTTTCATGGTCCTTTTCAGACAAAAGTTTGTGGATTCATACAAGGAGACCCTTGGAGGTGCTGGATGACTGTAATTCCCCAATCTCAGTGTCACTTAGGAAGCATTACTAAGCTGTCAATGTTCACCTGGATAATACATTTGTAGACAGCCACTACAGAACAGCAGGGTTTATAATATGCTAAATAATTTTAAAAAATGTGGGAAGCTATTTCAGAAAAAAAAAATGCTCATCTTGTTTCAAAATACATATTTTTACTGCATTCCTGGATTTAAATATGCAGTATTTACCTAAGTTTTAATCAAAATGCAGTTGGAAATGTAAAGTCAAAATGCTTATAATAATTTATTGAATTGAATTGTTGTTCTTTGTTATATTCTGTTTCTTAAGGTTATATTTTCTGTTTGAATCATATGAATTACCTGGAAACTTTCATCCTGGATCTGAAAACGTCCTGCCAGAAAACTTTATCTCTACATGACAAAAATGGAGCAAAGGCTCGCTTCTCTCTCTGAAAGGGTTCCTTCCTTGTGATCACTCCTTATGATCGATGAACCACGTGCTATTTCTCTATATGTGTCCTGTCTAGCCTCTTAATGTTTATTACTTCCTTAATCTGTTGCTGGGTTAATTGAATCTTTGGCCCATGTCCTGCTGTGAATGCCCATCGAGATTCAGAGGTCTGTTTGGTTGACAGCCCTCAGTGACTTTTTTTAGAAATATGTATTTTGTGGATCATTACTTGTAGATCTTTGTCCTAAAGATCTGTCTTGGTTTCCAGTGTGACACAGATGAAGTGAGTGACACTGAAATTTTCCACAACCTGCACCTGTGAGCCCATCTGCAATCACACACTATCCATTTTCCCCAGCACAGGCTTTTCAAGTCTCTGCAGGATATTGTATCTGAAAGCCAGCAATTTTTAGCAATAACTACTTCTACTAGTAGGCAGTTGTGTCAGACAAACGTCTCTCCAAACCATAGCGTAGGAGATATTTTTTAAAAGCCTGAATTCTAAAAATGTGGTGAATGTGTTCTCAGGATATGAAATAGGTATGCCTAGACATGTCTTCCTTCCAAAGGAAAATAGAAAAGGGAAGTGCTTTAGTTTTATTTTAGAATGGTGCATGATTTCTCCTGGTGGTTTGGTTGTATACAAAGAATACAGCCTCTTTAAACTGTGATACGTCATCTTGTTGTACCTGCCTTGTTACCTATGAATGTGGAGGATTTTAGTGCGTGGAGATTTTTAAGCAATATCTTATCTGTCCTTCTATTACATGCTGTGTTAGTTTTACACTTGGGTATGCAAGTTTTTCAATGTGACATTAAAAAAACAAAAGTTGTAGTTATGTAAGAGTTGGAAAGCAGGACAATTTTTTCAATGTTCACTTTGTGCTGGGCTGTACAAAAGAGGTCAATGTCATTACTCCCTTTTAGTAGAAGGACAAGAGAAGTGAAATTAATTGGTGGAGGTAAGTCTGTAGTAAAGCTCTGATTTCTTCATTCTTGTCAGCAGATACCTTTTGTCCTCGTTCCTGTCACAGTTCATTATCTCCTTGTATGAGTACTTACTCGTGCTTCTGTCTGCCTTTGGTTTTTACACCCTTTTCTCTTTGCTCCTGAATGCAGAAGGCATTTAGGACTCCTTGCTCCTGAATGGTTACCTGTAGGGATTTGCCGTTCTGCTCAGAACCACAGCCAAATTGACAACACAGGGTTAAATTACAGAAATCTCATTTCACTGTTCCAGCTGTGGGATGCAGAATGCACAGGTGCTCTGGGGAGATGGCTTAGACCAATTACATTAAGTGCAGAGATTAAGCGTGTGTCTCCATCAGTACACTCTTAACAGAGATCAATTAATTGCCAGACTGTACCACGGGAGATACTTCTGAAGTTTATAGGTTGAGTGGTGAGTTTCACTAGACAGCAAAAGAACCACTGTCATCAGCCCTGCTGAGCTGAGTCCGGCACTGAGCACCTGAACGCTAGCTAGAACATGACTGTACATATGCACAATTTCTGTGAAAGAGGAAAAAATCCGCCACAGCTCCGTTTTTTTGTATTAGTGTGAGGGTGTGTGCTCTATTATCTTATATTCAAATGACAACGCAACCTTTAAAGGACTGGATGAGTCATAATTACTGGCAAAGTTTGCTTACTTTCCACATGCCGTGGAAGGGTGTGGACTACGCAGTTTTTCAAGGAAATCATGCAGGCAGAAAAAGTAACTAATTCACTACTTTTATATTTGTCAGCATGATTGCTGTCAGCATAGAGCTGTAGATAAATGACTTCTTGTAGACTTTGATAAATGACTTTGTGCTGTCAAGACAAGCCTCTCCTCGCAGGTAACCATCTGTGTGAGCTCGCTCGGGTTAACCTCCGGCTGATGACAGCCGCAGCGGTTTGCTGTCAGCTCCACCTGTGCAGTCCGCTTCCCACGGGATGTGCTGCCGGCTGTGCAGGAGCACCCGGTGTACTCCGGACCGTCACTCTGTTTTCAGAAAGACGGTGCCAAGCTCCCTGCCGCTGTCTCCTTTTCCAAAGCTGGGCTGTCTCTCAACACTCCCAGCTCCGTCTCGGCGGAAATAGAAATGGAAATAGAAAGCCTGCCCTCCGCTGCCGGCGCACGGCAGCACTCCGGGGATGATTGCATTCGGGATGAAGCACTCGGAGAAGTGCCGGCCCTGCCGGGGCTGCAGCACAGCAGCCTTCGGCCGCCACCTCACCCTCCGTTCCCGTGTGCCCGTAGGATAAAACTGGGGCCACCCACATCTGCTTCCAAGAATCTCCCGCTTTCCCCTTGTTTTATGACCCATCAATCTTCCTCCCCACCCAGAGGGGATGGCGCCTTTCGGCCTCCGGAGCCAAGGCACGATCCGTGTCAGAGCTCAGCCAGCATGACCCGGCTGAACCCTCCTCCAAGTCTGAGCCATTCGGGGCAGGTGCTCAGGATCCTGCAGGCTGAGCCCCCTCCAGCCTGGCTGTTGTAAATGGCTTACCATCACCTCCACTTGTACAGCCTGCTACAAACAGGCACCACAGAAAGAGACGTGACCTTAAGAAAGATCTCCTTCCAGGGAGAAATTGAAGTGTGGACTGGTATCACAGGAAATATTATTGGGATTTTAGCACTGTTAATAATTTAAAAAGGAAACTTAGTCCTTCAAAAGCAAATGGCCAACAACATGTGCTGTTACTGTAGAGATGCTCTCAGGTTAACAGCTGTGCATCAGAGCAGTTTACAGTAAAGGCCATCATCAGAATGCTCTGAGCACAATAAGGACACCCTGTAGATAATGTGAAAGGTTGTGAAGCCAGGGTAGAACTTTTTTCTCATAGAGGGATTTGCCTGGGGGCAAGTTGTTTTCTATTCCCCCTCTCCAAGCCCCCTTCTGAACACAGGACAAAACTCTTGGGCACAGTCCTGTGCATGTTCCTCCTTCATAGCTCAGCTTTGCTTTGTTTCCACCAAGCTGTTATTTACAACATTTAGGTTTAACCCTGGAGTGGCTTCAGTGAGAGACAAGGTCATAAAAACATTGCTCAACATCTTGGCCACCTGTACCCCTCACTGGGTCAAGCTGTATCAGGAGAAAAGCAGCGTTGTGGAGGCAAACAAATTCTTTGCAGCAAGGAAAGTACAGTCTTGGAGGCCTGCTGCTCTGCAGTGTAATTACTGTGGTGTAAAGTGCCCTGGGTTTTCTGAGCCATGTAATTCAACTTCTTACAAAAATTTGAGATAACTGAAAAATTTGTAACCCCTAAAGCTAAGTGACATTCATCCATTTGACACAGTAGCTGCTACAGCCTTCACTATGAGCAGAAATGTCAACAATACAGCACAGATGAGTAGCTGGTCTCATATTTATTTCAGGTGAGAACTATTACACCAATCTCTCAAACCTATTGTTCGGCATAAGTGCTTTGGAACACTGGGCTTATCTCTTTGAGTTTCACAATGAGATTTGCATTAATTGTTGTGTTTTGCTTACAGGTCAGCATTTGATTGTGTGATTGCCCCTCCCTTTCTTGGATTTATCCCCTGCAAAGAACAAAGCCTATTAATTAACTTATTTCAGGGTGTCAGGACACAAGATGGTTTGTAAATCTATCAGGAAGATAAAAAATGTCTTATTCCTTGAAGATGAAGAAACCCCAACAACAACAACAAATCCTAAGGCAATGAAAACTGCAAGAAAAAGAAAAAATTAAGGAAAAAATTATTTTCAACCAAAGGAAAATTCAGAAGAATGAATAAATTCAGACTCTTCTGCATGGGGTTGTTTTTTATTTCCATTTCTTCTTGCTCTTTAACAGAACCTTATCCACATCCCTCTTATTATTTATTTGGGAATAAGGTGCTTTAGTGTTGAACAGGTACTAGAAGAGCCTGCAGTGTCTCCACAGGCCATAAAAGGAAGGATTGGATTTTTAGTTTGCTTTGCTTGTAGAGCCACGGACAATCACCTTTTATTAGTTATGTAGTTGTAACATGCTTTGTGTCTCCATTAGACTTAGTAGGGACTGTAAACAAGTTGGTTCTCTTGTTGACTTTCTCAAATTTAGTTTCTGTGTACTTTCTCAGCCCTAAAATCACTGGTTAATATTAGCTGGTGTTCCTCTGAGCTAAGGGATTATCTCAGATTATTTAAATGTGTTAGCTCTGCATGGACCTGTTTTAAGTGTCTTCTAGAATCTGGTTTAAGTTGAACTTCTTCCTAGTAGTTTAAGCTAAAATGAAAGGTTACTTAAAACTGCTTAGAAAAAAATGGAAAGGCATGAAGTCAGTCTAAAGGATCCTGGCATTATGGATCTCTGGTGGTTGCCTTCTTAGGGCCTTCCAGAGGCCTGGTTTGCAACAGGGCAGTTGTAGGGTATCAAACAAAAGGTGTAGACAATCTAATATCCCTCCCTCTGGGATGATGAAATGAGCAATGATTTAGAGGCAGCACATACCTATAAGAAAGAGTGCAAGAATAGGATAAACTTAAAAGGTACGTCCCTTTGCAACTCAGGGATTTTATGACTCCAAACAGGCTATACAGCCATATGTAATTCTTGAATGGATTAGTAATTAGTAATGGATTTCTATTCCACAAGCCTGTCTAGTTTCCCCTGGAGCCCATATAAACATTTAGCTTCTTGCGTCAGGTAATTCCACTGGATTGCACTCCTTCGTAGAAAAAGCCCTTGGCTTTGTTTGTTCTGAATTTGTATCTTGGTATCTTCAACTATTTTCCACCCTTTCCCTGCTTGTTACACTTTCATAATCTCAGCTGTATCCCTTAAATCAGCTTGTTCCAGAATGAGGAGTCCTAAGTCACTTAGCAGTTCATTGCTAGACGTTTTGTAAGGCTTCTCCACTGAATCTTCAACCAAAGGTCTGCATCTGGAGGGGAGAGCCAAAAATGACTTCAGGCTCATGTCAGAAGTGAACGTAAGTAATCTAAACAGTTTGGTGGACACTGGTGGGTACTGTAGCCACTTGCTCTCTTGTTGTTGCTTACATGCACTACTTCAGTAATTGTGATTATAAATTGTGGACAGAGAAGAAGAGTTTGGGTTCAAAGGGCAGTAAACTTAGAGTGACCTGTGGGTTGTTTTTCTCCAAATGGTACCAGTGAAAATGTGACCCTGATCAGTCAGTTATAAATAAATATGGCTGTATTCACACAAAATGTTAACAGTTCAAATGCAACTGGCCCCAAAAGCTGAGAGCTGCTGAATTTCAATAGAAAACAAACCAGCCCATTCAGAAGGAGTGCATAGGAGGTGTGTGCACTAAATGGTATGAGGAGATTACTAAGAAGGAAGGTCCAGAGTAATTCAGGCAGCTTGCTATTGCAGGCCTGAAGCTGTGCCTTTTTTCTGCTCTGAGCTTCAGCAGTTTTGCTAAGCAAAATAAGGCAGGGTTGTACGAGGCAGGGGCAGGGCAAGAGTGAGTAAAAAAAACTCACGCAGAGTGAGTGAGCAGCAGCAATCAGAGGCTGCTGCTACGGAAGCCTGGAACAGTAATGCAGAGGAGTTTGTGTGCTGTTGTCTGTCTCAGATTATTGCTTCTGCCATGTCTCACAAAGCAAGTGATTCATTGCTTTTTTTTGCCCAGGGCAGGGCAGTAATTGCTTTCCTAGATTGCTAAAAATAAAACCAAACCACTACTAAAATATTAGTTTTTAAAGAAAAAAAAGAAAGGCAGAATGCTGTCTCCTATAAGCAACTGAACTTTTGAATGGATTTAGAGGACTAGTATGAATAATAATAAATGCATCTCTTTAAGTAATGAGCAACTTATTCCACAATCTATTTTTAGTTAATCAGATCTCTATTTATTCCTAATGTATGTTTCCATGTGCAATAAGACACACTGGATTTCTTTTCCTACTGTTTTTTCTCAGTATGTGGCTCTCCTTCTGGATTCATCAACACACATCAAACTGTGCAATGCCACTGTCTTATTTAAAACTGTCAAAATGAAACATCTCTTGGGTCTTCTGATGTGAAAGCATTGGACTTGCACACACACACACAGAGAATTTGTTGCTTTTTTTTGGATATTACAAGCAGGTGCTGACTGGCATTATGTTGGGCCTTGCTGCTAATCTGCGCTCTTCTTAATGTCCTGGAAAATTACTGTTGTACCATGTGTTCTGGAAAATGAAATGTGTTATTCTGTATTTTTCATATCACACAAATATATATTTTTAGTTGTAAATGAATTTTACTTTCTTTGAGGAATTTGAGATCATGTAATAGTCCAAGCAAGAAGAGAATATGAACTTTAGAAATGGCAATTGTGCAAGTCCTTGGCAATGTTCTGCATTGGTGACTCGGCGATTCCTCCTGCAGAGCTGTGCAGTGGCTGCTGCGCAGCAGTCGGGGGACTCTCTTCTCCAGCTATGATTTACAGTCAGACAGCACTATCTAGGAAAGGTTTCTGAGGGTTATTGCTTCTCTTGGCCTGAGAGAGGCTGTGCTCTCAAGGGGGTGTCTGTGAGTGATGACCGAAGAGGTAAAAACAGAGCTTAGGCAATTGGAAAGTCTGCGGCAACTTGTGTGCAGGAGGCACCAGACCTCGTTAGATTGCCAGACCAGCAATGGTTCAGCCATTCTGGGCCAGCGGGGTGTCCCTGTGTGTCTGCAGCCTCCGGGCAGCAGCAGCAGAGCGTGTTCAGAGCGTGTGAGGTGCGCTGTGTTCAGCGGCAGCGGGACAGCCAGGGGAGCAGCCCCGGGGGGCGATGCTGGGCACTGCGTCACTGCCCAGTGCTCCCGGGCGCTCTGCCCCGCACAAGGCAAAGGGCCCCGGGGGCTGTAAGGAGCGGGGACTGTGCCCGGTAAACGCCATCTGCACAAAGGCCCCCGTGTGTGCGCGGCTGGCCCGGGTGAAGAGCCTCTCCAGTCCATGTGGCGGAGCGGGAGGCGGGTGGGCCCTGGGAGGGTGACCGGCAGTTTCCCGGGGAGGGAGGGCAGCGACACAGGGATCCTGTCGTACGTTCAGTCCAGGGACGCCCATCCCCAAGGGTACAAGAACGTTGCGCCGCGGGCCCCAGTGCGTCAAGCTCCCGGGCGTGGCCGCTCCGGCCGCCGGGGGGCCCGCTGTGTGGCCGCTGTGGAGCCGCTGTGGGGTCCCGTCTGTGGGGTCGCTGTGGAGCCGCTGTGGAGAGCCGCTTGTGGCACCGCTGTGGGGCCGGTGTGGCCGCTGTGGAGCCGCTGGGGGCCGCTGTGGGGCCGCTGGTGGAGCC
>CM031862.1:21469449-21483654 GCA_018697195.1 Certhia americana
TCAAGTCCTTGGCACTGTCTCGCATTGGGGAACTCACGGCGATTTATACTCTGCCCAGAGCTGTGCATGGCTGACTGCGCAGCAGTCGGGAGGGGGACTCTTTCTCCAGCTATGATTTCCAGTAGACAGCCCTATCTAGAAAGGTTTTCTGGAGGGTGGTTATTGCTTCTCTTGGCCTGAGAGAGGCTGTGCTCTCAAGGGGGTGTCTGGGAGTGATGACCGAAGAGGTTAAAAAAACAGAGCTTAGGGCAATTGGGAAAAGTCTGACGCAACTTGTGTTGCAGGAGCACCAAGACTCGTTAGATTGCCAGGAACAGCAATGATGGTTCAGCCCATTCGGGACAGCGGGGTTTGTCCCTTGTGTGTCTGCAGCCTCCCGGGCCAAAGCAGCAGCAGAGCGTGGTCAGAGCGTGTGAGGTGCGCTGTGTTCAGCGGCAGAGGGAAAGCCAGGGGAGAGCCCCGGGGGGCGATGCTGTGGGCACTGCGTCCACTGCCCAGTGCTCCCGGGCGCTCTTGCCCCGCAACAAGGCAAAAAGGGCCCCGGGGGGCTGTAAGAGAGCGGGGGACTGTGCCCGGTAACGCCATTAGCACAAATGCCCCCGTGTGTGCGCGGATGCGCCCGGGTTGAAGAAGCCTCTCCAGTCCGTTTGTGGCGGAGGGGAGGCGGGTGGGGCCCGGAGAGGGTGACCGGCAGTTTCCCCGGGGAGGGAGGGCCAGCGACAACAGGGATCCTGTCGTACGTTCAGTCCAGGGCCGCCCATCCCCAAGGGTACAAGAACGTTGCCCGCCGCGGGCCCCAGTGCGTCAAGCTGCCGGGGGCTCACCGTGGACGCTTTCCGGCCCGCCCGTGGGGCCGCTGTGGGGCGCTTGTGGAGCCGATGTGGGGTCGCTTGTGGGGTCGCTGTGGAAGCCGCTGGGGAGCCGCTTGTTGGAGCCGCTGTCGGGGACCGCTTGTGGGGCCGCTGTGGAGCCGCTGTGGGCCGCTGTGGCGGCGCTGTGGAGCGCCCGCGGCGGCCCCCTCCGTCAGCACCCCGCGCTCAGCGGCCCCCGCCCGGCATAGCACCCTCGCAGGCCCCCGCCCTCCCGAAGGCCCCCGCCGCCACCGGGGCTCTGCCCGGCGGAGGCCTGTCGGGCCGCGGTTGCCCGCCCCTGTCCGGCGCCTAGCGCGGGGGCCCCGTGGCGCTGCCCGCCGACTGCCGAGCTCTGGGCCGCGGGCACCGGCGCCTCCCGCCGCCTCCGGTGGTGGTGTTGGGGAGCGGCGCTGAGGGGAAGGCGACGGCGGGGCGGCCCCGGCGCGCCGGGGTCCTGCGCGCTGGCGGCCGGCGGGGGGCGGGGCGGAGTCGGTGTCTCCTTCACTTCGGCCCTCACAGTGCCCGCGGCTGCAGCAGCGCGGACTCCGCACGGGCAACACCCAGCCACGACCGGACACGGAATCCACTCCGCCCGCAAACCACGACAGCGACACGAGGTGCCGGCCACGGCCGCGACCGACCCGCTGGGGCAAGGGGGCTGCGAGCGGGGCTAGCCGGAGCGAGCGGAGGCATGGGGCCGCGTGGGCGGGGGAGGTGGCGGGTGGCCGCGGGAGTCGTCCCGGGTTCGGGCGGGGCGGTGTGGGGGAATGTCGTGCGCCGCGGACAGGGCTCGGGCGTGAAGGCGGCAGGCGGTGGCGGGCGGGGGTCGGCCGGGCTGGCAAGATGCCGCGCGAAGCCGGGAGTAGGTTCACCTTGCGGCGGCGGCAGAGCCTGGCGCAGGGCTGCGCGCAGGCATGCCGCTCCCCCCTTCCTGCCCTTCCCGCCTGGGAGGCGCTGCTTTACCACCCGCATTCGCTTCCAGCCCTTAGTTCAGTTTGCCAGACCTATGTCCTAAAGTTTCTGCGTTGGCTTGGCCAGTATTAGGCTTGCGTGTCCACCTCCGGGCTGAGAGTAGGGAGAGAGTTAATGCAAGGGTAAGGAGGTGGCTTTTCTTTTTTTTTTTAAGCTCTGTGTAGTGTCGTGTAAGCCTGAAGGTCACCGTTGTGTCCTATGTATTTTAACAAATTAATTTTTAAATAATCTCAGTTTTTCTGTTGCTATTTATCGGGATACTGGGATAATTTCGGTGTAGTTGCTGCTTTTTAAAATTGCGTGAGTACCGTTGGTTTTTTTTTCTTTTTTTTTCTTCTGTTATAGGCCGATATGGTTTGTAGTTTGATCTTGAATATCTTGAGATCTTAAAATTGTTAGAAACCGTAATAGAGATCTGTGGCCTTCCTTAACTGTAGAGTGTAAGAGTTTTGAAATACTATCTCCAAGGACAACTGTGATGTAGTAATTCCAGTAATGTTAATTTTTCTGGTTTTGGGTCGATTTTTTTTTCTTTTTTTTACAGAAGAAAGCATGATTGTGGCTTTCGAGTAGCAGATTAATTAAACATTTTTATCACATGGAACAAAGATTAGTGTGGAGCTCTCACTTGGCTCAAGTATATTCTGTATTTCATGTCGGTTATTTTACAGTTTTTACAACAAATCTCTAGTTGCTAAATACTGCTTATTCTTTAGTCACTTCTAATTAGTAGTTTTTAAGTGAAAGATGCTTCAAAATAGGATTGAAAAAATTACTTGTGATTTTAAGAATTTGCAAACCTAGCTAGCATTGGAGAACACAGGACTGATTTTTTGATGGCCCTGTTTGCATTTAGTGAGCATTCTGATGGTGTCACTGGTTTATCAGGCATATAGTATGTCTGGAATTAACTCTTGGTTTCCTGTTTTGTCCTCATCCATTACAGTATAATATTAGTGTGACAGTTGTACTCTCTTTCAACATTTTATTAAAAACCTTGTATCTGTAGGCTGAAATGTCTGACAAATACTGCTGGTTTCCCTGAAGTGGTAAGGGTGCTTAACTAGGCCAGATAAAACAGCAGCATCCTTTTTACTGTAATAATCCTCTGAATTTTGACACAGATACAAGTCTGTTAACTTCTCAGGACGTTTCTGCTTAGCATAAATCTCTTGTCTGTAGTGGTTATCTAGTCAGATTGGAAACATTGAAAACAAAAGGGAAAAAAGCTCATTACACTGTGAAAGCATATCTGTGCTGAAGGCTATTTTAAAACTTCAAAACTAGAAACAATTATTCTTCTGGTGATTCTAGTTAGAGATGAGATCAATTCATTAGAGGAAATGTATAGCTAAACCTCTATAATATGTTAAACTGCTGAAGAATTGTATGGTTGCTGTACAGCAGAACTCGACAGGGGAGAGTTCTCACACTCCCTTGTAATTTGGTCTATCAGCTGCTTCTTTTTATGGAATAAATAATAGGAACCATTCAATGGCTTGTCACTGGGATTAGGGTCTGTGCTATAGACTTGGACTTGGGCTAAGCTTCTTTAAACTTGAGATGTTTTAAGCCATTTTCTTGTCTCTTTTAAAAATATTGTTTAGTTTAACTCCACGGAAAACAAGACTTGTTCTTGAGCAAGTGATGTCTAGATATAACTAGCTTGTAGAGTTTAGACATCTTTGCTAAAGAAGTTTTTCTGAATTTGTATATGTGTGTGAAACTGAGTGTAAATATTGTTTCTCAGAGGAGGTTGAAATTATCCCCTTAGGGCAATAGGGAGGTGAAGTAGGGTGGCTTGAAAAACTGCATTATGAATTGTAGAAAAGTAAGAAACAGTCTTCTGCCTTCCCATTGATTGCTAAAATAGGGCTTTTTTGTTTTGTTGTTTTTGTAGTAGTAGCAGTTCATACAATTTGGCTGTATATGACGGGTGTAATTAGGGTTTGGAAGTTAATATGTCCTTGTTATTTTTCAAGCTCTAAAGATAGTTTTTTCATTTACTTAAAAAGAAAAAAAATCAATCCACCGCACAAAAGGAAGATAAAAAGTCAATTATGTTAATCTGACTCGGGCTAAACAAATGTGACCAATCAGTTTGAGAAGATAAGATTTTTGTTTGCATGTGTTTAGCCTTTTCGTGGCTTTGTCTAGCTAGTTTCATTTCCCCCCCCATCCCTTCTCCCCCTCCCCTTTCAGAGCAATGGTGGGAGTTATTAATATGCTCTGTTTTCTATATTTCACAACTTAAAAATACAGGGCCTCTGTAACAGCAGCCTCTTGCCAGTGAAATCATGGGAAAACATTCTTTCAAGGAGGTACAGATAAGAGTGTATCTTCCCAGGGAGGAGAGTGATATGGGCCTGGGTGAGACCTTAGCCTGGGTCTCAGAGAGCCTGGCCATAGCTCATCTGCAGTGACAGGTTCTTTAACAGCAAGGTTGCCAGAGGCTCCCTGTCTGAGAAAGACACTTGTAAAGAGATCTCTTCTCACAGACCCCACACTCCTCCTGCTTGGATGTTTTAAACTAACAGGACAACTTCCCAAACTTAAACCTCTTGTATGTTATCAGATTGGTTGCTAGTTATTTGCATTAGATCTTCTTTTTAAAATTTTATGTCTGCCATGTAAAATACGGGGCAAAAATGATGTTGGAGAGCAGATATGCCCTCTTTTTACATTTTCAAAACTAAAACTTTGTGGGTACTTTCAGGTAGTTTTCATAAGCTTGTGTTGACTTTGACTTTGTAGAACTTCAGGGAATAACTGTGTGCATTACAGGTTTTTAGATTTCTAGTGTCCAGGTTTTTGCAGTAACCACGCCAACTCTGCAAATGTGAGTTACTAGTTAATTTCTGGTAATGAAAGATGTATTGTGAAATCTACCTGAAAAATTAAAAACTGGGTGGTCTTGTAATGCCTTTTCTCTACAATGCCTCTTCTCTGATAAGCTGAGAAAACATCCCATGTTCACAGTGATCTTCAGTGAAAATCTGAGTGTTTCACAGAATACTGTGGTATCATATCTATTAATTTTATATATATAATTATATCCATTATATTTATTAATTGCCTTTATGTAGATGAATCTGTCTTAAAGACTACCTTGAAAAATTGTGGTAGCATTTTTTAATGTTTGCAGTTGCAAAAGGTTCATTATTAATTAGCCCTTTACCTTTCAGCTCCAATGGCGATTCCTCCATCATACGTAGACCTCGGCAAACCTGCCAGAGATATCTTCAATAAAGGATATGGTAAGGATAGTACCTTTTATAAGTGGTGTTTGAGGTGCAACAGGGAATTGCCTTTTTAAGTCTGTATGGACAATTGAATGATCAAATGCCAGAGTTTTTGGGGAGGAGAAGGTGTGCTGTGTTTGTATCTTTACCACCAACTAACAGATTGTTGAGGGCTTTTTGTGGGCGGTTTTGATGTGAAGGCTGTTAAATCTTACTGCTCGAGCCACATAAATGTCAGAGATGTACAAGTATGCAAGAATGTAAGCAGCAAGTGTAGTGTAACTTAGGAGCACACTTTGTGGCACAGGCAGATAGTAAACAACATTTGTTGATATAGAAGGGGTTGTATACCAGTGTAATGTAGTAGCCTTTTTTGGGCTAGAAAGAGGAATGGCTATTGGGATAAAGAATCCTTCCACAGCTGCATAATTAAATCATTCTTTGTCACAGTGCTGTTTCTTCCTGGTCTTTGGAAACATGGAGTTTTTTCACTAAGACTGTTTGTTGCTCACCTCTCTGGATAACAATGTGAATTGACACTCACACAAAACCTACTTATGTTACAGTTCCAGTGTTTGTGTATTTCCTAGTGACTTTGCTTTTGCGGTTCTTTACTTTGAAATATTTTGTCTTGGTGCAGAAAGAGACATTTTATGCACTGGGGTAACTCTTTAAAAAGCATTGACTATAAAAATTGTTCCATTCCAGGAACAGAAAATAATGTATTTCCTTTTGGAAGCATCATTTGGTGGTTAAATGTACTTTTATAGAACTGAGAGGCACTCCCCTGCCTTGTTTTGGAGAGGCCTCCTTTACCTGCTAAGATATCTAAAAGTTGAATATTGCTGAAGTCAGTCTATAGCTGTATATTTTATGTGTGGTACACTGCTGAGGCTGCCTGAAAGACCAGCTTATTGAAAAATGTGCAGGGCCTTAGTCAAGGCCTAATCATGTAACTTTGTCTTCTGTTTGTTAAGGTTTTGGGTTGGTGAAGCTGGATGTGAAAACAAAATCTGCAAGCGGAGTGGTGAGTTTAAGTGACTTTTACTCATTATAATATTTTTCTTTCTAGCTATGTTCTGATACTTAGTTAAAAGGGGCACATTTCAGATGCTGCTAAGTATTTTATAGGTTATATGAATGATAATTATCTGGTGTTAGATAATTTCAGAAGCCCCTAAAGATCTGAATGTATCAGGAATATTGCCTTGTTCAGTAATCTTTTTATAATAAAAGGGCTTATTACTTGTCCCTGGTCTTAAATGTATAGGTGAATAAATAAAGTATTTATACCAATTGTAGTATACAAATTTTATTTCTGAAGTACCTTGGGATACTATTTTGTGGGAATTCCTGGCACCTTGCTTCTTGTATGAAGTGGTTGGCATTGAATAAGCATGTTGAATTTTTGACTCCTCTATGTATTAAATCGTTGCATTAATGTTCCATGCAAGATGTCTTGGTCATGCAAGCAGTACCCCTGTAACTTTTATCTATTTCTAGAGCAGACTTTGCAAGATATAGAGGTAGATTTATTTTTTTTTTTTTACTCCCCATAGCTGGAGCCTGAGCAGTGTAGCATGCTGTTAGGAGCAAGGTTTGTGGGTGATATGCTCTGTTTTCTCTAGGAGTCTGTATGCCAGCTGAAACACAGCTTGCAAGAGCCCTATTACGGAGGTAGTTGTTCTTACTGTAGCTTGTTTCTTTGGAGGACTACCAGTTATGCTGGTAAAACTCTGAAAAATGCAAGCCCTAATGTAAATCCAATATCAGTTATAAACCATCCTTCCGAGGAAGTGAAACTGGGATATATTTACTGGCATATATTTACTACAGGTGTTTTAAAGCAGAGATAAGAAATAATGTAATAAAAGAGATAATACAGTAATTTGCTCCTCCCAAAGCTATTGCCCCAATGGTTACAGTGACACAGACCCTGTGCAGTAGGAATAGCACAAGGCAAGAAGGTAAAGCTGAAGGTATTTGTGTAGTTCCCATCCCTTGCCAGGAAATAGACCTACTAGAATTATGCACCTGTATGGTGTAGTGGGTCACTAACATAATACAAGTTAATGTCTTGGATGTGGTCAAATTGATCAGCCACCATTAAAGAACTGTTTCAACCACGTTTGTTTTGTGCTCTTGGGGCTTTTGCTGTAAGAGTGTGTAAGGACTGATTTCAAATCTGTTTCCTTTTGGGGAAGGTGAGTGTGAGAAGTCTGTGTGAAAATAATGTTTTGTATGGAGGAAGGCAGATCAAAATATTTATTTATATGTTTTAAAAAATTGAAAAAATGGATATCTTGAATATACAGGCAATAATACTTCACTGGAAAGAGCTCTTTAATGGGTATTTGCAAGCCTGACTTCCACTTCTGATTACCTTCAGTTTTTGAATAGTGGTACACAGAAACTGTTCTTTGTGAGAATCCAAATAGTGAGAGACATTACTTTCTTTAATAAAGAAATGTGAGTGATACTGTTGACTTCAAACTTACTTTCAGGAATCCCTGGTCAGATTGTACCATACTATAAACCCAGCCTGTTTGCTTAGCTCCCACTTCAAATGTGGGTGTTATTTCTGTGTGTCATTGAACCAAAGTGCCAGAGCAACAGAAATTTTACAGGTGTCAGTAAAAGGTGTGCCTATGGCTGGTGTGGCATTGGGCAGACTAAGGAACTCTTTAAAAAACAGTTAAAACCCCAACCCAAACAAAAAACCAAACCACCTACCCCTAGTTTGAAAAATGATGCCATTCTGTGACATTTTACAATTGCACACTATCTTCAGGGATGGTTGACAAGAGTAATGAAAATACATATGTGGTTCTTAAAGAATTTTACTGGAGTTGTAGTATGTGCCTAATAGTGTTCTTGGCTCTTGGTTCAATTTTTAAGTTGCTCATTGGGAGTATCAAACTGAGCCTTACATTTCAAGAACTTGCTTTAGAGGAGAATCCTTGTGGTGGCTACTGTCTTGCTTTGGAGTTAATTTGACACCCTGTACATTTTGTAATAGTGGCAGGAACACTGCAGTTGAGATGGGGATTGTGGGGAAGACTCCATGTGGGCATGAGTCATTAATTCTTCTTGGCTGTGCTGTTCTCCCTTCTCCCCTGCAAGTTGTCTACTGATTTTGATTTTTTCCATATAATAACAAGATCTGAGTGCTTGCTGAAGGAAACACTGTGTAATGATTTCAGGATCACGTGTATCTTCTGTGCTTTTTTAGGAATTCACAACATCTGGTTCATCGAACACAGACACTGGAAAAGTGAATGGGAGCTTGGAGACCAAATACAAGTGGGCTGAGTATGGTCTGACTTTCACAGAAAAATGGAACACAGATAACACTCTGGGAACAGAAATTGCAATTGAAGATCAGGTAATAGAATAGGAGAATATTTATAAATTTTACCTCTGTGTAAGAACTGAATTTATAGCTTTATCTTATCTTCTCCCCTCTTCAATTAGCTTGCCAAAGGCTTGAAGTTGACATTTGATACAACTTTCTCACCAAATACAGGGTAAGAATTGTTAATGTTTTTACCTTACTCATGGTCCATTGTTCTGGTGTGTAGTATTGACAGAGCTGTTTGAGGTTTGCTGTTGATCCTGCTTAGCAAATCCCAATGCTAAAGGCTTCTGCTCTTTACCATGACATTCCTATGGAGTTAGTATTGCACATTTTACAACTTTGCTTATTTTCTGGGGTGGAAATACCTGGAAGATTGTAGGAAACATGAAACTGCTTCTACATTATCAGAAAATGCCTGTTTGCCATAGCCCCGGGTGCTGTGGATGGGCTGGCTGTACTTCTGCCTGGTCCAGGGAATGCATGTGCAAGGCATTTAGATACATTGTGTAGAGTCATAGGGATTGAATTTGGCAGGTCATTGAGGAAGATCATGTATGCTTGTCTTAAGAGAACTCTTTCCTCTGTTTCAGAAAGAAAAGTGGTAAAATTAAGTCAACTTATAAACGAGAATGCATAAACCTAGGTTGTGATGTTGACTTTGATTTTGCCGGACCTGCAATCCATGGTTCAGCTGTCTTTGGTTATGAAGGCTGGCTTGCTGGTTATCAGATGACTTTCGATAGTGCCAAATCAAAATTGACAAGAAATAATTTCTCTGTGGGTTACAAGACTGGAGACTTCCAACTGCACACCAATGTGTAAGTACCGAAAACTCCTCCAGCTTTCCAGAAGCAGCCTTTCTTTGCCTTTCATTGCCTTTCCTTCTAGTCAAAATGCAAATGTTTGAAATATCTAGAGGTGATTGCAAGGCCATTAATGGAGTGCATTTTTCAATAGGAAACTCTAAATAAATGTAAATGATACTTTGTATCTCTCTTTTTCAAACAGTAAACACCTGTCACTGCAGCATATGGGATACAGCTTGTCAAATACTGAAGTACATGCAAATTGGAACTGCAGTACCTCAGTTATGTAGAACTGATAATAATGCTTATTCTGGCTCTCCCACTATTGAATTGTATCAGATTACAATTTAAGGGCAGTAGATTTGTTAGAGGTAGAAAATACTGTTGCACTAAGACTGTAGAGCAAGACTTTGCTTCTAGACTTCTTGTGGAGGTTCATTTCTTTGCCTGTCAGGGAATAAGAGTGCATGAAACAGTGTAAACAAGTGTAAGGCATCTTTCTTCAGACTTCCTGCCTTTAGATCTTACTTCAGAGCAATCTGATCAAAACCTACTAAAAAACATGGTGTTTTCAATCCAGATTAATAAAATTGGTGGAGTTCTAGTGTGTTTAGATAGGTAAAAGTTTTTGCTTTTGAAGGGAAAGCATGGAGATTGTATGTGTCTGAATTACTGGAAATTGATGCATATAGGAGAAAACTGTGAAATGCTTCAGAATCCAGGCTGTAAGAATTCCATTTCAATTTATTAATGTAAAACATCGTGACAGTTTTTTTAAAGGTCATCCAGTTCTCTAGGAGTTTGATGTATTCAGTAATCATTTTATTCAGAAGGTCCATTTTGTAACATACTGGTCAGTTTTGTAAGGATGCAGTCTGGAATTTTGTTTAAGTACTTTGACAATTTACATGAGATTTAGCTGTAGCACTCTGAAATGATGTTTTATTTCCATTAATTACTGCTGTTTAATTTTGTCCTGAAGCCTTTGTTCATCTCCCCTTGTCAAAAAATGTGAAACAACTCAAACACTTGAAATTCTTATTTGAATAAAAATCTGAAGTAATTAAAAAGAGGGGAGAAAAAAGAGGAGAGAATTATGCAAATAGGAAATGAATTTTTCTCTTCATTTGTGCAGCAATGATGGTTCCGAATTTGGTGGGTCAATTTACCAAAAAGTGAGCGACTGTCTTGAAACTGCCGTAAACCTGGCTTGGACAGCAGGTAGCAACAGCACTCGCTTTGGCATTGCAGCTAAATACAAGTTGGATTCCACTGCTTCTATTTCAGTAAGTATGGCTGTAACCTGAAGGCTTTTGCAGAGTACAGTGTATTTTCAGTTGCTGTGAATCCATGTGTTATTACTACAAAATAGGCTGGGAGGCATTGTAGGAATTATTCTTACAGTCCAGGCAGTTATAATTAAACCAGCAGTATTTAAATTCTGTAGTGTTGCTTACAGCAAAGTCTCATAGAGTCTGACTGTCAAATGTGCTTGTGTTAGAGATCATACTCTATTTATTACAAGAAAAACACAATTTTAAAAAAGTTTGATTCTGTAAGTTTACAATATTTCTTTTAAACAACTTCTTGGGGAGCTCTGTCACATTGTCATGGTAAGAACTCTGGTAGTACTGGTTAAAAGTTGATAAGCAGCAAAGTTTCCTGTATATTATGAAGTTGGAATCATTCTGTTGAGGAAGTGATACAAAGTGATATAAATAATTTTGTACATATTTTCTATGATGATATTACAGAATGTTTGTGACTGATTTGACTTGCAAGATACTAATTCCTGTGTAATATGAACATGGAGGAGTCTTCTGATGTGGCATTTTTGGGGGACTGATGTTATTCTAGATTAATTTAGTTATTCTAGCTTCTGAATGGTAACAACTAATCAGTTACAACACTTCAGTTGCTTTTTTTTTTTTTTTTTTTATTTTTTAGGCAAAAGTGAACAATTCTAGTCTAGTTGGAGTGGGTTATACCCAGACTCTGAGGCCAGGTAAGAGCTATCATGTGAATTATGTCACATATATTTATCTTCTGTGCATCCTAAAGAAAATAATTGAGATCTCTGCATTTATATGCATTTTTTTTCTTTCATATTTTTTTTCTTTGAAGGCCAAGTATGTATTTTACAGTAGCTTCAGTCATGCATCAAATCTTTATCTAAACAAGATATTTTATCTAACGGTATTAATGTATTCTTCACTGATCTGTGCAGGAGTGGACTGTATTATGTTTGACAGCTTAACTTTAGGCTAGGTAAAGCATGTCTTCTTTTTTGGCACTGCTTTGTCCAGTCATACCATATTGAATGATAGCAGGTCTTCAAATTATGATTTATTGTCAAAACCCCACACTTCCTGCTCTTCATATTTCGTGAAAAAACCCTCCAGAACTTAACTTGTTCCGCTTAAGTATGACAGCACCTATTAAGGCTGTATTACCATTGGTTAGTTCCTTACTTGAAAAATCTAGTTTCATTCCATCCCTTTATAGGTAGGAGTATCTCTCTATGCAGAGTTTTCTTCTTCCTTTGCATGTCTTAATGGAGGAAAGGAGAACTCTTGTGTATTTAGCAATTAGAGACTTTGAATATTGACTTTATAACTGTTTATAAAAATCATATAGCTTTCTTCACATGACTAACTTTCAGGAGATTTCATGGGTAAATGTATTTATTTTTCTCTTAAAAATCTTACAGGTGTGAAGCTTACACTGTCCGCCCTGATAGATGGAAAGAGCATCAACGCTGGTGGCCATAAACTTGGTCTTGGCCTGGAACTGGAGGCTTAAAAAGGTGAAGAAACTGCTGCAGAGAAGGGATATCAGAAGAATTTGGCCTTAAAATAAAATGTATTTCCAATGTGACCAGCAGGCTTTATTTCCAGGAAGAATGACCTAGAACAAGAGCTGTATTTGAAGTATTTAGACAGTTACTTGTTAGCTGGTTTCTAGTTAAATTGGTTACCCATCTAGTTAAAATTCTGCATTAGTGCAGTCACTTAAACATTATTTAAATGTATTTAACTGTTTAATGCGCTACCCACAGATAATGAAATAGACATTTATGAAAACTGTACAATTGTGTGCATGTTTGTTTTTATGTTCCTTTTAACATTCGATATTGCCATTGAATGAAAAATGGATCACTGGATGTTTTGAAATGAGGTCAACAATTTTGTTGAATGACCTGAACTAGAAATACATTTGGTATCCCAAGACAAATTATGAATAAAACAAGTACACACACATACTTGTGCCTCAGATATTTTAAGAGTGAAGATATGAGGGTAGTGCTCAGTTAAGTTTTAACTTTAAGTAATCCAAGAAGTAGTGCTCTGTACCTTTGTGCAATTAAGGACCCCCACCCGTTGACAATACTGAATATAGGTGAACAGTTGGATTCCTGAAGCAAATTGAATGTGCTTTTCTGTCAGGTAAGGTTTGTCACAACACAACGGTTTAATTCCCCCTGTGATCCACGGGCCAGATGTACTGTGTTCCTAGTTGCCCTCCTGATGCAAAAAGTGCAGATCGATGTACTTGGCACACTGAGACATATAAGAAATGTTCCTTGAAAAAGCTCACCACAAACACACCTTTTGCTTATATTTGTATGAAGTGAGATGTATCTCTGCAATTGAATGTAACAGTGTAATGGTATAACAGCCTGCTTATCCCAACTGCTGTGAGAGGTTTCTGCTTAAAATGACTGAAATAAAGACAATTTTAAATGGAGCTGGAGGAAAATGGATCTGATCTTGCTTTACCTTTAAGTAATAAATCTTGGCAGATACCCATTTTAAATCCAGAAACTTGCAGAATAGTGGGAAAACTCCCATGCTTTTTCAGAATAGTAATAAGAGAGAATAGAAGTATGAGGGATATTTATTCTGTGAACCTAACATCCCTGAAGGTCTAACTGGCTGTGAATGCTTTTACTGTGGAATATATTAAATACATGTAGTTGCACTGCTTACATTTAAGAGTAGCAGCTCTCTTCATAGTGCAGGTGGCTAGCTCATGATCAGGAAGCTTTGCTGGTTTCAAAGTATCAGTTGACACTGGATTCAAATTAATACCCATTAAAGTGTCAGTGATTTTCTTGAGGTCTTGTTCTATCGTGCATTGTTGCCTCAGACTGAAATTCTCACATGAAGCCCTCTGTTACGAGCTGCCTGTGTTTAGGCTCTAGCCGTGGGGTAGCTGAGCAACCTTCTTTGCAGAAGACAGAGAATAGCTTAAGCCTCCAGCTCAGGTTCTTGAGCAGACTTGCCAAGTGTGTTTGACTAGTTTTCTTACATGATAGTAAAGCAATTGTGCTGTGGAGTACCTTTACTGCTGTTGTCTCTAAATGCTCTTATCTGAGTTGAGTTTTCTACTGTTTAGGGTGTAAGAGGCACTTAAGGTGCATTCGTTTGCTGTCCATTGCATGTTAAGGTTCCATTAGTGCTATATTTTTAGTTTGAGTTGGTTTTATGTGCCAAACACTTTAAAAGCTAGAGACCGTTCAGCCAGACATTGGGTTTTCTTTATGTGTTTTCTAGTATAACCATCTTGTGCTTCACAAAGATTTGGCTCTGATACAGAAACCAAAAGCAAAAAAAAAAAAAAAAAAAAAAAAAAAAAAAAAAAAATGTAGCTTGCTTGTCCCTTACTTGTACCAAAACCAAACCACCAGAAAATCCCCCAAACAAACCAATACAACACCCCTACCCAAAAAAACGCCCCTGAAATGTTGTGATGCCTGTATGCATTGCCAGCTGCAGCACCCAGGCAAAGATTGGATTGTGTCTATTGGTTATGGGAATGTTGCCTTGTTTCTATCTTAAACCAGTGAACTGATGTTTTCCTCAGCTTTTGATAGGGCTTGTAATTGAGGGTTTTTTTTGATGGTGGTGGTTTGTGGGTTTGGTGTTGTTATTTTAGAAGCCAACACTATACCTTTTTCTTCACTACTCTGCGCT
>CM031862.1:21486367-21770751 GCA_018697195.1 Certhia americana
CGGTGATCCCCGCACACCGGCCGTTCCGAGGCGGTGATCCCCTCACAGCCGCTGCCGCCATCGGGGGCACGGAGCGCGCGCCCCGAGTCCGCCGCGGGCCGCGGGCGCCACCTGGTGGCCGCGAGTGTCCCTCACGCCGCCATTGCGCCCTCAAGAGGAGCCGCTCCCGGAGGCTCCGTCCCCAGCCCAACCCACCGACCGAGGGAGGCAGTGGGAAATGATGGCAGCGAACCCGAGCTGATTCTGAGGCAAAGAAATAGAATTAGAGGAGCAGACTCCCCGCGTACGCCGGCACTCGGGGTGCTCTATCCCTGCGATGAGACCCGGGCAGCGCCCGTCATTCTGAGGGAGCAGCCAGCGCTGTTCTCACGGCCGGCGGCAGCTGGCTCCTGGGAGCATCCACTCCCCAGTCTAAACGGAATTAATTAACGCAACAAGTTGTCTTCCCGACTGCTGCTCTGCTCCTGACCTGACAATACTTTTCTAGAAGAAATCCCCAAATGGCTTGTGGTACCTTGATTTCCAAAGAGATGTTCTGGCCACCCTCGGCTGTAAGAAACACTCGCTGGCAGGAGGACAGGGCACACCAGCTGCCAAAACCCAGCAGGCAAAGGGGAAGGATTCAAAACGTTGCTGACTGGTGATATTCCCATGTCTGGCAGCATCAGGCAGTGTGGTGGGGCTGGACCAAAGCTGTGGTGGCCACAGGACACGTTAGAAATGCGAGCACATGGCTGCAGCTCAGGGACATCACGCTGCAACAGTGCAGGTAGCTCACAAACTCATCACCCATCTTTGCAATTAATTGTAATTAAAGTGTCAATCAACACACTGAAGCATGGGGACAGACAAGAGAGCCCAGCAAGTCTGCTAAGGGCCTGTCCCATGGGGATGTGGCTAGCAGTGTGCCTAGGTAGCCAAGAAGGCCAGTGGCATCCTGGCTTGTATGAGAAATTATGTGATCAGCAGAACTAGGGAAGGGATTGGTGAGGCCACACCTTGAGTACTGTGTCCAGTTCTGGGCCCCTCAGTTCAGGAAGACCATTGAGGTGCTGGAGTGTGTCCAGAGAAGGGCAGCAGAGCTGCTGAAGGGTCTACAGGGTGTCCTATGAGGAATGGCTGAGGGAGCTGGGCTTGTTTAGCCTGGAGAAAAGGAGGCTCAGAGGTGACCTTAACACCCTCTACAACTCCCTGAAAGGTGTTTGTAATCAGGCTGGGGTCAGCCTCTTCTCCCAGGCAACTGGTGACAGGATGATAGCCTCAAGCTGCACTAGAGGAGGTTTAGTTTAGACATTAGGGGGAATTTCTTCAAAGAAAAGTTGAATAAATATTGGAATAGACTGCCCAGGGAGGCTCTGTCTTAGGAGATGTTTAAGAAAAGACTGGACATGGTGCTCAGTGCCATGGTCTAATGGACACAGGAGTGTTTGGTCACAGGCTAGATTCAATAATCTCTGATGTCTTTTCCAGTCTGATTGATTTGGTGATTCTGTAATGCTGTGGTGAAGCACCAGTCTTTGCTGTTCGAGATGCTGGTGCCATGGGGCAGAAGTGGTCAGTGCTGTGAGTGTACCACCATCCCCTTCACACAGAGGGGCTGCAGAAAGCTACTGTGCAGAATATTTGAGGATGGGGAGCAGACACAACTTTGGGCTGTTTTGTTCACGAACGTAGAAAATTTGTCTTTCCTGGACAAAACCAGAAGTCTAGTGCATCCATGTAGTGCATCTAGTGTAGACAACTGCTGCCCCAGGCTCCCCATGGCCTCTTCATGTTGCCACATCTTGCACTCTTTGGGGACCCTTGTTGGTCTTTGAGGCTTTGTCTCCCTTCCAAGCAGAGCATGCAAACACCTCTTTGCCAGTTGTGTTGAACCCCTCAGCTCCTGGGGAGCTGGAGAAGTGGGTGTATTGCCAGCTGCCCTAGCTGAGCCTGGCCCAGGCCAAATTCACCAGCTATGGTGAATTTTTCCCTTGGCACCTTGTAGAGTGGATTGGTGGTTTGTAACTGTTCACAGGAAACACCTGGTGTTGTTTTGATTTCTCTAATTGCCAGCATGGGATTTGGGGAGCAGGGTAGGGAGCATTTTTGTTTTCTCTTGGTGATGCTGTCCACTTTGTGTCCTTTAGCTCTGATAGAAGCCTGCCCATTGTGATGGAGTGTATAGCAGCTCTTGCTGTCATACTTGGGAGGATCATTTGGGTTGAACAGAATTTTTTGGACAGATATTCCCTGGATGTGGCAAGCAGAGGTGGTGGCCCTCTATGCTGTCAGCTGCAGAATTTGCCCTGAGAGAGATGGCACTAGGTAAGTGTGTGTGTCTGTGTTTCAAGAATCAATGATTTATGAAATGTTTCTAAGAGAACCGCAATTCACAAATAATTCTTCATGGTGCCATAATTTACTGTGGATGTAGGCTAATATTGCAGCCTTAGAAGGCTGATATTCTTTCACTGTGTTTAAGAAAATATTTTATTTTTGTATTGCTCTTTTGAAGTACCTTAGGAACTCTGGCACAGCATTCAGTCCTGGTGCAAGACTGGTAGGCTTTTGGGTGAGTTTTAAAGCTTTGTAGCACAGGTCCTCTCTGCATTTAGAGTATGTGAGCTTGTGTTGAAATTGTTTGCAGTTAAATAGCCTGAAGCTCCCCTGGTTTAGCTTTATCATGCCCATGATGAGGTGAGTTCATGAGTGAGCACTGATGCAGCAGTTTTGATTGCCTCTCTGAGACACCACAACCTAACTGAAACACCTTCTCTTTTTCCAAACAATCTGTCTTGGAGTCTCATTTCCTAACATTTCCTTTTCTGTGTGGGCGGCTGTAGCAGAGATGTACATGGAATCCCAGCACAGTCATTAGCAGCAGCTTCTCCTGGACACAGCTCCTCCTAACTCATGGCACGCCCTGACACCAGAGGAGTGCCTGGCTGTCCTTGGCTCCTCTCTGGGTTTGGCAAAGTATAAGTGAGCAGAGAGAGCAGGGCTTGTGCAAAGAAAGCATGAACCCACTGCCTTACAAACCTTTTGTGTTAAGCTGATTATGTTCCTTGTCCATGAAATGAGCTTGCCTTCACGTTTCTGTCTGGGATTTCCTGAATTAAAGCCATGGTATATCTGTCACATGTGCCTGCTCTGGTGGGGCTGGGGTGGCCACACTGTGGAGTGTGGCTGTGCTGCCCTTGGGTGGGAGTGGGCACAGGCCTGCCTTGGCCCTGAGCTGAGCTGCACAGCAGCTGGTGGGTACCTGAGGGCAGGGTTACAGGCACAAACACCTTGGCCTGCATAGCAGCAAGGGAGAGAACAGCTGAGGAGCAGAAAAGCACGCAAAAGATGAACTTTCCAGAAGAAGAAAGGCTATAACTTTAATACTTCCTTTTATAGGGTAACTGTGGCAAACCTGTTGTTACTTCTCCTCTGTTTTTCTTTCCTCTTTCCTTTCTTTCCTTTTTCTTTTCTTTCCTTTTTCTTTCCTTACAACCTTTAATCCCTTGGAGAAAAAGTATAGGGAGTTAGCTGAAACGACTTGGTGTTGCTGTAGCTGTCACAGTCCAATTTTCTCTTATGAAATAAAATAAACCCAAAGAAGAAAGTTAAGATTACTAAGCACAGAAAAGGCAGTTGTAACTTCTGCTGATTTTACCTACTTCTTTTGCTAGAGAATTGTGACTACAGCACAAAGCTGCTTGGCTCTTCTGAGAACTAGTAATCTTCCACTGGCACAGAGTGCCAAAAGCCAGCTATTTCCCTTTTTATAGGTTCTCACTTTATTATCCTGAAGTCAAAAGAAGTAATATGAAACCCAATAAGGTCAGGAAGGACCACATCAAAGGCTGAATGCAGAAATGTTTGATCATAAAATTAAAATCTATATTACAATGCTTACATGTAATAGGGGCTGTCAAAATTGATAGCTTATGGAAGTCTGATTAGTCTTTTGCAACATTGTCAGTGATTATCTTTGCATCCTTGATCATGTAGCTTTAGTGGAGTTTGTAGAGATGACCATAAATGGTTCCTAAAGTCAACAGGCAGACAGACAGACAGACCCTGTGTGCCTGTCTAAAGTGTTCATTAGGACTCTACCATAGTCCATGTCTGGAAGTTTAAATATACACTTGAACTTAAGCTAAAGAGTGACTCAATATATGGTGAGTGTCACCATTGAAAATCAAGAAGGAAAACTTGGTAGCAGCCATCAAAGTAAATAAAGCTGCATGAGGGAAGGGTGTGAGATGGGCTTGATGGTACCTGAGGCACCTTCTGTAATGACAGAAGGAATTTAAGTGCTGGGTCTCTGGGTGTTGATTAAATGTGTCTGTGCTTTTGCCTCCTTTCGAGTTAGTCTTCAGTGGTATCTTGGATCAGTCTCAGAATTGTGAAGATAGGTCTGATCCCATGCAGCAGTCCTTGACAGGGGCCAAGGGAGCTCAGCTTTGGTACTGTGGCACAGATGCTCTGCTGGACACCTTCTGGGGTCTGGATGGTCCTCCTGACCTGAGGAGAGGGACTACTGCCTGTTGGTGGGAATAGCTCTCAAGAAATGACTGTGCCTAAAATCCACAATAGCTGTGGGAAGACAGAGAGGTGGTGATAGAGAAGCTGGCTCTAAACATCTGTGGAGGAACTCCAGATTTTTGTACAGTAATCATTTTGTCAGGAGTTTGACCTAGTGTATATTGGTTTGTAATTGTACTTTGATAATGAATTAAAGCTCCTCTTCACTGGGGATGTCTTTGAGGCTCTCTGCAACATAATCTTGTTCTGCTGCTTAAAGGAAACCAAGGAGGCCTCTACTTTTTCTTTCAGGTTGTGTTAATCTCTTTGATAAAATACATGATAGCACAGTAGTTGCATAGTTAACATGGCTTTCTGCTTTGGAATGATCCCACTAATTACACTGTATAGAAAAGATGGATTAAGTGTCTTGGGAGAGCATTTTATGCAGCTGACATTTAGACGGCTGGAGGATGTTGAAGGTGACACTGGAAATGACATGCCAAAACTCTGCTGATGTGCCCAGGAAGCTGAGGAGACTGGTAGCTGGGTGGAAGCTGGTGAAGGCACCTGAGGGACCCTTTCTCACCTCTGTTTGTGGAGCTGAACATTGCCAGATGTGGAGACAGGTGTGCATCACTCCACAGAGAGCAGCAGGGAGATCTCATTGCCCACTCCCTGCCTGACCCCATGTAATCTTTACAGCTCTGCTTGAATCCAAAGGTGTCCATTGTTGTCTGACAAAGCTTTCCAGTTCTGCTCGTTGTAGCTGTTCCTGCTCTTCGGCTTTCTAGGTAGAAGATATTTGTAGTGGATATCAGCAGCATTGCTTCTGGCAGGCAGATGGAAAAAACCTACCTTATGAAGTAAACACTGAGAGTTGTGAGCCACAGCCTGTGTGAATTTCACTATTGCAAGCAAGAGGGTCAGACATACAGTGCAAGGTAAAAATAATGCTCAAAATCAGCATTTTTGAGCTAAGTATTGTAGGTGTTTTGGGTTTTTTCTGGTTGGTTGGTTGATTTTTTTTTTCTTTGTTTGTTTTCAGGTTTTTTAGCTAGTTCAAGGAGTTACATGCTTTGCTTACCTTTAAATGTAAACTCCTAATGTTTGCTTCCCAAAACCCCACACAACAAAAGATACAAGGTGACATCATGGACAAACATGAAGTTCCTTGCAAATAAGCCTAAATTTTACCTGCAGCTGTTATTTCTATTTGAATTTGTAGGCATCTATTTCCCTTCTTGTGAAGGTTTCGTTGCACCTGTTTTAAAATGCATTTGTCTCTTTTAGATTTGGTTCTCTTTTTGTTGTTGTGGCTTGTTTGTTTTTCTTTTCATGCTGGAAGAATCCCCCTTTTCAGTTGCTAGGTGTGCTACAGGACAGTCACATCTGGGCTATAACCCTATGGATTTCTCTGGCCCTGCTACATGGTGTGACAGTCTGGGTATGCTGTGAACCAACCCTCTCTGAGAGTGGATTTCTGCTGTTGATATTTTGTATTTGTGGATTTGATTAAAATTCTTGGTGTTGTGAATGTACAGTAAGGCTTTATCTTGGGTAATGAATGCTGTGGTGTTGTGTGGGTGTGCAGTATTTAGGTATTGCATTTACTTGTGACAGCAGCAATAACACTTTCTCATTAACTATCTTCTGAAATCTAATTTCATGATGTCAAAAAGTTACTACTTTCATCTCACCAACATAACCCAAGTCCCTACCCCAGCATAACTCAAAAGGTTGCTGGAAAAATGCAGTCTCTTGGTTTTTTAGTAGGTGAATAGGAATAAAATTATGAGCCTTTAAACTAAATAATAATTTTTTCCTTGTAGCTTGAGATCTGTTCAATCAATAATCTTTCTGCTAACTCTGGGGAGAATTTTAGTTGCCTCCATAAAATGTTTTAATTATTTAAAATCATAAAATATAAGTAGGCACAATTTGCTTGGAACTCATTAGGGAAATATATGAATAAGAAGAAAAGATAATGTTTGCTTCTGCATTAATTTAAAGCAGTCTCTAAAATATGAAATCTAATCCTGGAAAGCAGTGACTTATCAGCAATGTTTATTTTTCTTATAATCGGAGTAAATATTAAAGCAGCTAGTTATGTGCTTATCCCTACAGTATTGCACTGAGCCAAAAAGGAAGATAAATAACTTGTCTGAAATCCCACATTAATTTCCCTCTTTTGCAGTTTTTGTTTGTTCATTTCCTTTTTCAAAACATGGCTTTAAAAATTATTATAAAACAGGTGACTTAGAAACCATGAGTAGCTGCAAATGCATGAGACCAATTTTGTGTGATTAGAATTTCGCAGAGGTAATGCTTTATACTTGTGCAGAGCCTTTTCATCTAGTGCAAATCACTGGCACAATATGCAGCAGCAGAGAAATGCCACAGCCCTGGGAAAAGGCTTGGCAGACCAGAGAGCAGAGCAACTGATAGTTAGGAAACAAAAGGATTTCTTCAAGCTTCCCTGAAGAAACTTCAGGGCTCACTGCGACAGGAAATGCTCACTTGCAGCCCTTAGGTGTGCAGAGAGACAAAAATCAGCTTTGTCATTGTCTCACTCAGTTCTTGTTTGGGATGTCATCAGCAATCCCCTCCCAAAAGAGCCTTCTTGTATTTGTGATTTCCACATTTTCATTCTGGGAAGGCCATGATAGTGCTGCCTCTCCCATTAAAATGGAATGAGCAGTAAAAACAAACATGCTGCAAACCATTCAGAGATGGGCCCAGATCTCTTGTGTGGGGTGCTTTAGGTTATTCGACCTAAATAAATTTGACCTGTTGCTCTGGTTGTTCTTAGGAAGGAGGGATGGAGCCACTCAGCACAGTCACCTTCCTCAAGGTAGTGCACAGGAGGTGCCACGATGGAAGAGACCTGTGCACTTCCAGTAGATGGGATGGATAAAATCAAGCTGTACTAATCTCAGCTAGTAGGGTGCTGTGGTTTTACCCTAGATAGCAGCTAAGCCCCACACAGCTGCTCACTCACTACCTCTAGTGCAATGGGGGAGAAAACTGGAAGGGTAAAAGTGAGAAAACTTGTAAGCTGAGATAAAAGTTTAACAAACAAAGCAGAAGCTGTAAAAACAAGAAATTAATTCACCCCTTCCCATCTGTAGGCAGGAAAGCCATCCCCACAAAAGCAGGGCTCCATCACACATAACTTGGGAAGACAAACACCATCACTCTGAATGTCTCCCTTTCCTTCTTCTTCTCCCCATTTTATATACTGAGATGATGATGTGGTATTCCTTTGGTCAGTTTGGGTCAGCCGGCCTGGCTCTCCCTCCTCTCAATTTTTCACACCTCCCTAGCCTGTTCCTTGATGCAGTGGAGTGAGGGGAACATCAGCACTGTTTCCAGCACAAACCCAAAACATAACCCTGTACTAACTGCTATGAAAAAAATTAACTCTTCTCCAGCCCAACTCAGCACATAAGGAGAAAAATCTCTTAAAAGAGTACTGATCTCTTAGCCTTTTTACTGCCATTGTGACAACTTAGGATCGTTTTCTTCAGGTGATAAACAGAACATAAGCAGGGATGCAGCCAACGGTGTGCGACTACATCATCAAAAGATGAGCCAGTTATGGCACTTGCTGCTGTTGCCACTCCAGTATCAAGTTCGCAGTGCTTCAGATGTGGCACAGCCCTCAGATCTGAGCTGCACAGGCTTCTGGGAACTGCTCATGCCTCAAAGGAACGAGTTGGGAAGAAGTTTATATTTGTGTTCCTTTCTCTGTATCCTAAGTGCTTTGTTACAAGTTTGCTGATTGTCTTCCAGAAGCAATTCACAGGAAGTGCTGTCTGTGTGTAACATCACTGAATTAAAATAGATTAAAAACACTTGGGTTTTTAAAAGGAGTCACAGCAGTGCCAGAGGTTCGACAAATGCCTGTAAGTTACACTCAGTAGCCCAGTTTTTCTTTAGGCCATTACTTTTCTTAGTAAAATGAGAGACTGAGGATACTCCCTGCTTTGTCCCCCAATATCCCAGCAGGATGAAAAGCTGCAGCACTGAAAATGCAGAACTGAGCCTTGAGCTCTGTGTCTAACCTTGGAAAAGGAGCTGGTTTTGGGGGGGGAAGCCCTCTTTCTAGGTTTCTGAGCATTCAGTCTTAGTCCTGCTCATTTGATTAGCTACTAGAGATACAAACCCTACTCTTAAAAAGTCTTCAGACCCCTTCCCTGTCACCCATGTAAATATGACAGCACACGATTTTGAATGTGACATCTTTGGAGCAGGGATTCAGATACCTAACCAACAGTTAGGAGTACATGCTTTAATTCTCATGGTAGCTTCTGGGAGCTACCACATTAGGGGGAGTTCTTTTTTTGTCGTTGTTGCCATTGTTTTTTGTTTAATGACCCATCCTTCAGCCCCATTTGCTTCAGAGCAAGTCCCAGCTGTACATTTGTCACCTGTGTGGGCCCCTATGGGGTCCTCCCTTGCAAACAGAAGAGATGTCAGTGTTGCAGGAACAGCTGGCTGGGAGGGTTTGGGGAACAGCTGTGCCCTGGGTCAGCTCCTCTCCGGGGGCAGAAAATCCTGAGCCTCTATAGTGCGAGCAGTAGCTCAGGCAGGTGTATTCCCTGAGAAGGGTGAGCAGACCTGACAGACCCAAGAGCTTTCATACATGGTGTCTCCATTTGAGAGACACAAAGACTTGCATTGTGTTATTGGGTGGTCCATTCTCATCAGCTAATGGAAGTCTAAATTTCCACTGCCCCCACAAATTCCCAATAGCTGATTCACCACTTGAATTAAACCATAATTATATATTATCAGCAGTCATTTCATAGTAAGGTTGAAAGATTAAATGCAGTTAGCGGTGATGAATTCCAGATGTGTAGGACAGAAGCTTGAAGAGAAGGCCAGTTTCTGAGTAACTGCAAGACATAGTAATGTATTCTAAATATTTGATTCAATTAAGCTTCCTTCTGCTCTTTGTTTCTGCTTACAGATGGCTCATCAATCTATAGTTTAGGGACACATTCTGCTCTTTCTAATGGTAATTAGGTGATCAGGATGGAGACAGGTTTGATGAAATACTCACATTATGATCTGCATATTTAAAATGGAACAGAGTCCAAAGCAGAGACAAAATGCTAGCTGGCTGCTGCACATGGCTTCAGCCTCAGGCACTTGGTAAGTCTTCCTCTAGCATAGGTAATGGGGACTTTGCCAGTTCCCACCACAGAAAGAACAGCTGTTTTTGAATTCATCAGCTATGAGTGCTTGTATCTGATTCTGAACGTTACTAAACTCTTACTTGACAGTTTCTTGCAAAAATACTCATGTTTACCCATTTTTGGCTCAGCTTCATTGAGAAGGTTCTTGCAACTTGGAAAATAGTAGTAAAACAGTTGCAGAGTCTGTGACTGATCATCCAATGATCTCTCCATGTTTGGGAAAGGCCATCATGGTACTTTCAGGGCAGGGTACATATTCTTAACAGCTTCTGGCTTGTTCATGTTTATCAGCCTCTAGTCTCAGAAAGCAGGAATATTTGAGAAAATGCCCCTGCTGTTAAAGTCCCATTTTGTGTTTTTACCTCTCAGCATTCTTTTGGTATCTACTGACAAAGTAAAATTGTAAAGTAGAACATGGCCAGAAGCTCTGCATGCAAATGTAATGATCCTGTACACTCCTTTAGTCACTCTATCTGAGAGCTGTTATAGCCACTAAGAATTTAGTAAGGTGTTATTTCTTTCATGCAGAGGAGGAATTTGAGGAGTGCAGAGCTTTGAAGCTCTGAGGGTAAATCCGTACTCAGAAAAAGAAATTGGGCAAACTTTATGCCCTAATTAAATTCTCATTTAAGGGCAACATGCACCTTATCCTGGCCTTCTCCCAGACATGGATTTTGCAGTCAGTCCTCAATTCAGCAAAGTACTTAAGCACATCCTGACATGCTTTGCTGAATCAGGGTTTTAAGTGGAAGTGACAGAAATAGAATTGAGATCTCCTCAGCATACTCTGAAGCCATGAGGCAATGCTTCCTTTCTTCATTGCTCCCCATTTCAGAATGCTATGGCAAGTGTCTGAGACAGGCAAGAGCCACGCTCTGAATTTCTGCCCCTTACCAGAACCAAGCCATCCAGCTGAAATTTCAAATATATGAGCCAAGTAGACAGTTTTAAACATTCTGAGAGATTCTTTGTGTCTCATTCAAGTGCATTGTTCAAGCAAATGGACAAAGGATTCTCTTAGCTCTGATACAGCTTCCCTTCAGGATGTCAACAAAACAGATCTCTTTCCTCTATACATATTCCAGTGTTTTCAGTCCCCCAAAACAGTTACCAAGTGTAGTTTTGTCTGTAAAATCCTATTTTTGGTTTCTTATTTTATCAATTTTTATCTGTAATAAAGAATTGCAGGCTGAAATTTTGTTACATGCTGTCTAGGGAAGGGAATCTCTGCTTGCAGTAGTGATTTAAATAGCCAGTTAGCAGCTCTATTACATCCTCATACAATCATAATCCTTCAGTAGGCTTGCCACCAATACTCTTGTGCTTGCAACTTTCTAGGAAACAAGCAACTAGCAAGCTGCTTCTTTGAGGGGGCAAGGGGGAGTGACACAGGAAAGAGGGGGAATTGTTTTGGTTTACTTCTTACCCATTTGCTTTTCCTCATTCTGACTTAAAAAAAAAATAAAAAAATCTACCTGCACTGTCTACCTAGGTTAAAGAAATCCAGGCCTTGTGCATAAAGGTTTTAGAGAACACAGTTACTGTATTATGAATACTGTTTGTCCTTTGGCAAGCTTTTAAAATGAATTTTTTTTTTTTCAGATTATGTTTTTTTTGAGGCTTGTTCTGTAGTACACTTCAAAGATAAGGAATGACTTACAGTATTTTTAATCTGAGAAGGTTAGCAATCTCCTTGGTGTCATTTCATTAAAAATCCATTTTTCTGTTATGGCTATAAACATTAGTAAACTGCACTTCTTTTCCTTTTGATGGTACTGACTAATAATTCTGCTGCTCAAGAGGCTCTTCTAGGACAAAAAATTATTTTGTTGTATTGAGGCACTTGGGCAATCTATAGAGGAGGATTTTTTCAACCACTGTCTTACAAGGACAATTTCATGTAAGTTTATTTCCTTTATTACAATTAAACTAAGAAACCACAGTAGATCTAATAATAATTCTCTCTTCTCTACTTAGCTGCCCTTAGGATCCTGCTGCTCCTAAAGCCTACTTTCCCAGGCTATGCTATCCAGTGGGGATATAGATTAAATTATATTTTTGATACTGTTCCACCTGCATTTTTTCTGATGATTTGATGCTACTTGCTATTTCCCATCTGCTGGGATTCCTCGAGTTACAGCTTGAATGCTAATGTGACTCCATCCCCCACTGGGAGCATGCTGATATTGACACGTGCATCTCTGAGAAGCTTCTCATTGAGTCGGTGGATGCTCTGCGCTGCCAAGTCATCCTTCCTTGGTTTTAGCACCTTTCCATTCCAAAAGACCTATGGAAAAAAGAAATATTATGCACCTCCTTTCTTCTAATATGGTTCTTGGGCCACAAAGGAAGGTTTGGAAAAGTTTCTGCATGTTTTTTAGAGATTGATATTATTTGTTGTATTTCAGATATCTAATGGTCTTTGACATGGAACTCTCAGAAGTGGGATTGAGAGTCCACAGAACTTGTAAATTGTCCTTCTACTCTAGATTTGAAGCTAAAATAGGAAAAGATATTCTTAAATATAGATGTTTTAACAGCCTGTATGCAGCTGCCACCATAACCCTGAAGATGCCTGAACTTTAACATCCTTTGTTTCTTGAAGTAATTAATTGATAACTTAGTAAAAGTTACTGATTACAAGTGCTATTTTTCATCTTGTGTAAGTACTGTAAAGAGTACAAATGCACTACAAGACAAACCAGAATACCGAGCATTCTTTGTAAGGAATAACAAAAAAAATTTCTATAAGTGTTTTATATAGCTTACTTGAAGAGGTTATGCTGAATTTTCTTTGTGTTACGTGGAACAAACATGTCACAATTAGCAAGCTAACTGCAGGTCAGGAATCATATTACTAGAATTCCACTATGACTTTTTTTCTTTTCCCACAGCCAGAAACAGTAACTGTCTGTGCATTACCATCAGAACTGCAGTACTTACATTATCAATAGCTATTATTCCCCCTTTCTTTATGAGGCGCAAGCATTTTTCATAGTACTCATTGTAGCTTTCTTTATCAGCATCAATGAAAGCGAAGTCAAAGGTTTCTGCTTCTCCATTGGCCAACAGTTCATCTAGATGAGCAACAAAGTGAGTTGTTATACCCTGGTTAGTGCTTTGTAGGAGGAAGTAATCCATTTGTGTAAACATTCTCATTAAATGTTTTCTGCTGCCTTGACCAAGCTGCCTATTCCTCTACAGGTAATTACTAGAAAAGCTTATCCCACAGAAACCAGTCTAGACATTATGTATGCCATAAAACACACAGTTACTGAGTTCTGCATGCTTAGGAGTTTGTGGAGTAGGTCCAAACCTGAAGGATACAGCTGGGACTGCTGAAAGGTACAGTAAAAACAAGTCAAGCACTTTAAAACTGGACATACGCTACACCTTCAGCTTTTTTTGAGCTGAGAACTGCTTTCTTAAATGGATTAGAATTTTTCTCACTTTATGAAAAGGCTCTAACTGCTAATCTCTTCTTGCAGACATGCCATGACACAGGTCATGAACAAACCCTGTCAGAGATACAGCAAAAACTTGCTGTAAGTAGTCCCTCTCTGGGGCAAGGCAAGTTTTAAATTTAAATTCAGTTTTAAATTCTCCTAAGCAGACAATTCTTGGCTGACAGTTCCAAATTGCCAGCTGCAGAGGAGGTGACTGCTGTCTCCTAATGTCCTCTGCCACCCCTCTAACCTGCCCTTAGCCTCTGTCAGCAGATCTTTTGGTCTGAAGCAATGCCTGGACCAAACAGTTTGATAGACTTCACAGAGCATGCATACCAGCAAACTGCTTTGCCTCTTTAAAAAGGATGGATTTGAAAGTAATACAAGGTTATCAATGCATCTGTGGATCCAAACACCTTTGCTGGAAACCTTCTGCATCCACCAATCCTAGAAAATTTCTTGCCTTTTCAGAGCATTTTTTAGTATTCCTTTGTCCCACATTTTTTCTTTCCTTGAATAAGAAAAGTCATTGCCTCAGTAATGGCCTTGCATGCTTTTGGCACATCCTATATTTGAACTTCTCTGAACACAATTCAGCCTAAGTTAAATATTGGCTTCTGAATTTTTTTCTGTACCTCAGCCCTTTCAGGGAACTCTTCCTCTCTCAACAAAGGAATACTTGCTTAGAACGGACAATAAGGTAAGCGAAATTTGCCTTTGTATAATTAATCTGTTTTAATCAGCTTTCACAGAAGCAGCTGACAATAGTACTCGACAGATTAAACAAAGTGATGGACAGGGTAGGTGAGTGACCAGTACAGCCCACTACACAGGACAAGCATTTTCTTCCTCTCTACTAGTAGGTGGAAAACTGCAAACTCCTAAAGCTTTTTATTTTTTAATATAGGAGGAGCTGCCTCCCTATTAGCAAAAGGGATCAAAAAAATTTTGTCACTATTGTATCCCCCTTCTATTTCTAGGGAAAGGGAAACAATCAGTTATTTCAGGTTCCTTACCAAGCGTTTGAATTGCTGGTTTAATCCGCAGGTCAATTTTATGCTCTACTCCTGCCTAAGATGAAAAAGAACAGAGTGTTTATAAAAGTGGTAAAGAAATAATGTTAGTATGCTGTACTCAGGGACTGACTGGGGTTCAAATAGTTTTCCTATTATTTCTAAGTTCCAAACACCACTTATTTTTCTTCCCAAACAGAACTCTATCAGCCTCCTTTAATGGTAAGGATACTTCTGTGTGAATATAAAATACCAAAATCTCTTCACGTGTAAAGGCAGCTGTCCCCATTGTGTACAGGAGAGGCTGCTTACCTCCTTCCACAGTGGTCTTCCAATTCTGGCATAGTCCTCATTTATATCACAGGCAATAACTCGGCCGTTATCTGGCAGGACAAGTGCCATATTCAAGGCATTATAACCTGTAAAAACACCTAGGAAAATCATAAGAGACATCAACACCTTGTAGGATGGAAAAAGGACTACAGGGGTCTTTTCAGGAATAAAATCCCCAAAGGATTCAGGGATGGCTATTTGTTAATAGTCAGCAAAGATTTTTTATTTTTCCTTCCATTTTAATGTAATGGTAGGTAGACGGGAATTTTTACTTCTTTTTTTTTTTTTTTTTTTCTTATATTTTTATTTTTTAAAACAATCTTAGCAAACTTCAATGTTAGCTTTTTCCAGAAGGCTCATGGACAGACAAGGCAGTCTGGTGTTGCATGTGTAACCCAGAGACTGGATGAGCAGCAAATACCAGGGAATTGTAAAAGGCAGGGCAAGAATGAAAATGGTGGAAGAACCCATACCTGGCTGCTTAGCATCAGTCCGTCTTCTAGGACATCCTGGATATAGCTGCATCAAGTAGAGTGGATTTGATACAGGCCTGTGCAGCAAAATATCTTCTTCTAGCAAGAAACTGATACAGGAAGGACAGAATAAACCCTATCCTGCAACTCCTGAAGACCCAAGAGATCTATTTAGCTCAGTCTTTCAGATTGCCTCAGAACTGATGAGCCATCTATGCTGATGCCAGAACTGAATGCACAGTTAGACAAAGTGGCAGTGACTGACAAGTACAAATCAGACACCCCTTTTCATGCTGTAGTTTGCCCACCTGTTTGCTGACCCTTCCTGTATCTGGATATTTTATGTTAAACATGGCTATATTTGGAGAATGATAGTCAAGAATTTTATTTTACTACAAAGTGACACTTACCTATTTCAATAACTTTCTTGGCTTTAATGAGTTTCACCAAGTTTGCCATAAGCTGAGCCTGCTCACAGGACACCATCATTCTGCCCCAGGGATGCTCAGCAGTGAGCTGGAAAAGGGAAAAAAAAAAATAACACATCAGATCATACAAAAACCGAATCTCCCAAACTGATATCCTAAAGAAAAAGATCCCAGTGAAACTCCAGGAAAAACAGATTCCTGTGTCTTCTCATTTTAGATCACTTCATGCTCCTCAGTGAGCCAGAAATTAGTTTGAATTTAACTACAAGTAAGGAGGATGTTATGTGTGTCGTAAGCTGTGGATATTCAAAGCAGTAATATGCTCCAAAGTTACCATGGCTGTGGCAAACTCAATATATTTGTAACTAATGAAGAATCATAGAGGAACTTTGACTGTGAAAGTCCTTTATTTCTGTGAATTTACACAAACAGATGCACTTCCTTCAAGATGTGTAGAATGCTTTAATGAACATGAACATGCTATGTTCATGTCTGCCAAAGGTCAGACCATGTAGTCCTGGCTACACAGTGCAAACCTGAAGAAGCTGTGCCTGTCCCAGAGTGGAAGGACTCTTGTCACTGAGGAATGGACAATGGGAGAAGCAGGGCTGTGCCATGACAGTTGAAGGGACTGTCCTCCTATTTCTTTTCTTCTGCTAGGGATCGTTCCAACCAACCTGTTCCAGCAGTTAGCATTTAATTTCTTTTATACAAGAACAGTTTGTCTCACCTGAAATGACTCAAACCTCTGACACTGGAGCCTGATGGAGGACATCACCTCTCTGAGCTACAGGTTCCTTATATGCCAACCAAAATGAACAGAATTCATCTGTTCAAGTCCAAATCAAGTGCAGTCCTAACACATGTCCTTGGGGACCAAGGATAGATACGTCTAAAATGTATGCCAATACAATTAAACAGTCATGTAGGTAGCCCTGAACATTGAAGAGCCTGAAAAAACCCTCCAGTGGGTATGCAAATAAGATGTTGGAAGGAAATGTGACCAGGATGCCAGCAGTTCCGGATGAAGCGTGGGTGATACTGACCAGACGCAACTTCTTCAGAGTTGGATGTTCCCGCAAAGAGTGATCCAGTATGTATTGCTGGAGAGGACTGTTCTTCCCCTTCATACCACTTGGCGTCCCAAAAACTAAAGAAGGGTATCTTTTACCTACCAAAAAAAAAAAAAAAAAAAAAAGTAGTAATAAGAACTTTTACACTTTGCAGTTATTGCTGCTTTAAATAAAGTAAGCATTGAAGTATTATTAAAGGTTAAAAAGTTCTCTGCTCTAAAATAGCTGTGAAAACGGAAAACACAACATAGCTGGACAACCAGGTCCAGCTGGTTGTATTATAGGTGGACTATAATTTTTTTCCCTTCTCCTTTTTAGCCTCTAAGATGTCCAGCCCAGTCCTCCAAAGGCTGAAAGGAAAAGTACTGTATTCATCACAGGCCAATGTGATGGTTACAATCTGCCATAATCTTACAGGAGAAGTAATCCCATCAAAATTCAAATAGCAAGTTTAAAGAGATGAATGCAGTGCACAATTTTCTTAGTCTGGGGCTCTTGTTGTGCAAATGGATAAAGGCTGCCGGGTTTTAGGTCCATCAGCTGATGTGTCTTCTCAAACCCTGTGCTCTCCTCATGACACTGCCCTGCCCTCCAGCCAGGGGAAATGTGGTATTGCTCAATGGATTGTTTAGCATGAAAGCAATATGCAGACAAAGCAGGTACTGAAAACTGAAGTTTAAGGATTAGTACACGTCTACTTAAATGTAGAACTGATGGCAGCTTTCATGCCCAATGTTTCTTTTACCAAATGGATCAAATATTTTGAAGAAATAACAGCAGATTCATTTCCGCATCTCCTGGTAGTGGTTTGCTACTACAGAACACTTTTATTTCGAGGGGTTCATTTTCTGTTAATGGTTCTGTTTTTTACAGACGATCATCTGTAGAGATGTAGATTATTTCAACAACCTGCCTTAAGTCAAAGTGTAATTAACCAAGTGCCCGCGTTACAAACCCAGCACCAGTCTCCTTCCCCTCCCGGATTGCGGGCTCGTTCTTCCGCTGCCCCCGGGGAACGAAAGCGAAACTGCTACCAGAAAACAATGCTGTGCACAAGGACCGCACCCCCGGCCTTTCCGGGCCGGCCAAACAAATGCAGGCAGGGGACCGGGCCGGGAGCGTGTCCCCGCTTTCGCAGGGACCTTGGCCCGGCCCCACACTGCAGTTGTTGGATTACAGCGAGCGGCTTGGGCTCTAAGAACATCAGTATATCTACTGCCGCAGCTCAGCAAAATAAATCCCTGCCCGCAGGGCAGCCCCGAGGGGTCTGCTCCCCTGACGGCCACCGGGCTGCAGCCATGGCCGGGACTCCTTCCCGCCCTGGGAGGGACCTGCCCGGGCGCTGCGGGTCCCGTCCCGTCCCCGGTGGGGACACGAGGAAGGCGCAGCCTTCACATCGCCGTGTATGTGGCAGGGCTCAAGGGGCGCCGCTTACCTGCAAGCATACCCGTGGCAAAGGCGACCCCCAGCATCGCCGTCCCGACGGCCACTTCCTTGGGCACGCTGAGAAACGGCATTTTGGAGTCGGGAGCGAGCGGCACGGCCCGGCCCGGCACGGCCCGGTTACACGCGGTGCGCTCCGCCCGCCCCGGCAGGGCGGGGCCGCGCTGGCCGGGGGTGGCGGCCCGCAGTGCTTGGGCGCGGCTTGGTGGCTCTTACGGTCCCCGCGTCCCGGTGTGACCCTGTGGGCTCGGCTGGGGTGGCGAGAGGGTGGCTCACCCGCGGGAGGGGTGCGCTTTCTTCTCCGCAACACACTCGGTTGTGGTGTGTAAAGTGACAAAGACTAGCATCCGTGTCACCACCACCTCAGACGCTGGTTCTGGTGCAGCTTCGCTGCAGTTTTCGTTTAAAAACACAACCAAGTGTCATGTGAGCTCGTAATGAGCTCTGATGAAAGAGCTTTTTACAGAAATATGCTCCAACTACCCGGGAAGTGAGCTTTCTCCTTTCCCTAGAACACATTTCTTTTCAGCTGAGGTGTGAGCAATTACTCATCAAAGAGCATGTAAGATTTTTTGAATTTCAGTCCTGTGACCTGTGAGTTCCCAGATGAAAGGAGTCAAGGAAGATTCTCCAAGAGAGGGGGAATGGGGCGAATGGGGCCTGGTTTCCTTCACTGCTGTTTCAGCCCCCTTCTGCAGTACCTTCCAGGTGAGATGGAGCAGTGCCCTTGGCACTGCTTAACAGCCTTGTTGAGGGATCTCCTCCCTGGCCAGATCTGTTGCTGAGGGAGTTGGTTTATAAGTCAACAGTGATTGTGTAATCTTTTTTATGTCAGCCTAAACCCGACTCTTTGTGCTTCTGTGCCTTTTGGAGGTGGGCTGGGGATTTTGTTTTCATTTTGTGAAGTATTGGTAATACCTGGGTTTTGGAAAACAAGCAAAAATATAGAGATCTATCATTCTCATCTATCATTCTATTGGAGATGAAATTAGTGCCATTACACAAAGACCAGGAATACATAGGAACGGCTTGGGTTGCAACTTGGCCTCCACAGATGTAGCATGAAAGCAGGTAAAAATTCCGTTTTCGCACAGTAGTCTATATTCAGAAAGCCAGATGAATTGTGTGTTGGCAGTTTTGGATGAAAACATTTCAACTATTTCCCTATGCTAACAAAACAATTATCAGTGCAGTTAAAAGAAAAATATTTTTTTAAAAGTACATCTTAAGTGTGGGATTAAGTATATTATCAGGGTATTTATGGGAAATGTGTTTGCCTATCACTGGATTTTCAGCATGTTAGAGCTTATTTGCAAAGACTTGCCCCCAGAGCTCTTGTATTTCTTTTGCAGCAACTGATCATGCCACTCACTTGGGAGTCTGCTGTGATTTCTGGTTTGCAGAACAAAGTAAGACATATGATCTGTCTTGGCAGATAAAATAACTTTCAGTTCACTCCTAAAATTTATTTGATTTTGAAAGCTGTGAGTGTTGTTGGTTTCTTGGTGGCTTTTTTTCATTCAGTATCTTGTCACTTTCTCTGTGTACATTTTGCGTTTGTAAATGAGAGCATTTCATCCCGTCTTGCAGAAGATGAGTTATCAGCATGTGCTGCAATGTGTTAGTTTTAGGCCAAACTGTAGGAGGCAACTCTTGTAGCGGCCATAAATCAGATTTGTGACGATGCGGCTCCATCTAGCGATTCTTCTCTACAACTGCAGCACTAGAGAGGGAGGAACTGTGGGTTGCTCTGTTCAGTGAAACACTCCAAGTGTGCAAACGGCCAGTGTTTGTTGACTTCTCGACTCGACTCGACTCGATGCTCCATTTGGACATCTCTGGGAATATGAAGTTTCTGAAAGCTCCAAGAGAATTGGTGAACCGAATTGCTAATGTATTAAAATGTGTTTCTGAAATTCCTCCCACCTCAAGCTATTAATCAGTAATAGCTTACCTTTGCTGGCAGTGTCAGATGTTTTACTGTATCACTGTACTGGACAACATTTTGTTTCCTTTAGATAAAAGGAAGTTGATTTTCAGATATCTAAGATATGATGAAACACGTTCACAGGGGGGTCAAAAGAGTTAAAATCTTCCAGATGGATAGAATTGAGCCATCAGCTTTTCTTTGAGCCATTTCCATTTTCAGTTTACTTAACTCTGTGATATATACTTAACAAAAAACTTTGATTAACAGACTTATTAGACATGTGCTTGTGGTGTTCTGTGTCTACCTGAGCATTTAAACGTTTTAGTTTAGTTTAATACTTAGCACAAGTAGTAGGCAGATTTCTGCCTACTACTTGTGCTAAGTAAGGTGAAGGCTATCTAGAGATTAAAAACTGAGTGTAATATGGGCTTGGATACAGACCCCACTGCTCCCTAAATTTGTAAGGTCAGTCCAGTTGCACAGATTTCATGGGAAATCAGGACTGCTCCCCATGCTGTAGTCCGTAAGCATATTTGCTGTGCCTGAAAGTGCCTTCTCTCTGGAACTGCGTTCTTGAAAGGGTAGGAGGGTTTTGGCAGCATATTCAGGCTGAAGCCAGAACATGATCGCATTTGTAAAACATATGGAGTGGGACAGACAGGATGGTGGCTGACCTCAGGGTGTACAAATCCTCTCTTTATTCATATTGATAATCTATTCAAGGTTTTATGTACACTGGGTAATTGATAAATACAACAGTCTGTTCTTTTCCTGGAACCTTCCTTCCAGAAGAGTTTTTCTATGTGACAATGTTGCACACCATCTACCTCAGTGTCATCTGTGTAGACTTTTTGTAGAAATGGGACTGTCAGGGAGCCTGCTGATAAGGTTGTCATCTCACTTCTGGGTTTCTGCCTTTCATTTGCAACTATTTTTACATGGACCAGTTGTGTCTAGTAACTGAGGCCCACTGTAAAATGCTAGATGACTTGCCTTGAGTATAGAAAGTTTTTCCTTTCATTGTCCTCCTAATTTGTATTTTTTCCTATTGTTGTTTTTCTTTTTATTTCCCTCTTCACTCTTCTGTGTGTCAGCTACCTGAACTCAGCCTGTTCTGACAGGCTGTGCCTTCCAGGTCATTGGTGATGTCCCCAAAAGCTTACAATGTGAATGTAAAACCATGGTCATGGGCAAGAAGCATAGGGAATTGGATTGTATTGAACAGTGTACTTGGCAGTAACCTAACTCAAATTTCTTAGGAGAAATCAGAGCAAAGTTTTAAAGAGTGATCAGGAGGAAGGAAAATGATTTAGGGCTGTTTAAAAGTTTACCTCAAGTATGAATGCAAAATGAATAAAAGCCCAAATACGAGGCAAAACCAAAGAAGAACACATTCATTGCATTCCTATGGTCAGATTAATTGCTGGAAATGCTGATTGGTTTGAAATTCTGGGTGGATGGGTCTTGAATGAGATGAGAGTTGGGGAAAGAGGTTGTAACAAGCAATGTAATGAGACCTTAGACAAACCTTTTAGTTGTGAAGATGAACATACAGTCTTGAAATATGTAAAAATATTTCTGCTCGTTTTTGCATAGCTGAGTGTGAGGGTTTGGAGTGAAATGAGGGTTGATAATGAAGTTATAGGTTAAGTGATAGGCAAAATAGTAGTTTATATCTATATTGATGGAGCAAAAAGTTCATAGAGCTGAGGCTGTCCTGATCATAGCCATCGTCAGAGAAATGTTTGATACAGATTGGGTTTTTCATCTGGTTCAAGAAGATAGGAGGGAAGAGGCATATTTGCAAGTTATCTGTGCTGACATTGTGGATGAATACGTGCATAGATTGGGCCAGATACTCAGAAATGACATCAGGCCATGAATTCCTTACCTTTTAAGATATTCACAAATAAGCAAACCCATAAGGATTCAATTGTATTTATTTATTCTATTTTAATAGGTTTTTGTAATATCTTTGTTTAAAATTGAAATAGAACTTATTTACCATATTTATATGTTCATTCATCTGTCTTGGTTGTTGTAGGTGAAAAATGTGTATATTTTGTAATTTTACACTCCGCAGTGTATATCCCTTTGCAAGACTTAGATAAATCACTTGATAGTGTATTTTAGAGGATTGTATATAAAATTATTATTTTATTAATGATTGAGATTTCTTATTTTTTCTAATTGATTTTGCTATGTATTTGTCTGTTCTATTCCTGTTATCTTTCTAGCATTATGCTTAACATTTGATTTTGCAATTCTGTAAAGCAAGGTATATCTCTAAGGTTTGACCTTAGAGATACTCATTGCACACATATCTGTTATAGCAATTTTTTTTCCCATAAATGGATGTTCATTCATCTTCTGAGGTGAAAAGTCTTGGCATTTTAGGAATGGTACCTTTTTTTTTTCTTTTTTTTTTTATTTGTGATAAATGGAATTGTTCTCCATTTTTCCCCCCCATTTTTTAAAGTTGAATTCAGTAATTTGAAATAAGCCTAATAGTTTCCAAATACTCATCATTGCTTCTGAAGTCATCTGGATTTTTTATCAGATGAACTGTAAGTAGCAAAGCTTCCTTTAATATGATTCATTGTCCAGCTGGAGGGTAATCACTGAAATGGAACATAGACATGAACAATGACTTTAACTAAGTTGGTTCGGTTACTTTCATCCTGCTCAGCTACTTCTATTGCATTCAGTCTTTTGTGGGAGCTTTTAAAGTATGTCTTTCGATAACAGCTTGTAAAGGCTGTGGTACCTTCACATCTATTTCAAGGCTAAGATATCAACATTTCAAATGCTGCTGCAAAGAAAGCTGGTGATTCATGAGCCCATAAGCCTTAAGCCATTAAACTTGCAAACAGCGAATGGTTTAGAAATGGTTTTCAGCTAGAAGCATTTTGACATATTGGTAAATATTTTCAGGCCTTACTGGCTTACAAGCCAACATTTTGAATATATATGACTACTTTTTGCAATCTCATTACAAGACTAGGTTGAGCTTTGGACATGCAGGTATCGTGAGGAGAGATAGCCCCTGCCAAGCAGCATAATTCCCAGTGCAAAGTACAATAATGGCTTCTATGACAATATCCCACAAGTATCAAGGACGGTAAAACTCAAATTGAGCTTGACTGGGGGAGACCCAGTGAAATGGCTTGTCTGGTGGCTTAGCTTGACAGATCCAATGATAGAAGCAGTTCTCCTGACAAAGAGAGTTTGCAGTCGAAGTGCATGGATCAGAGGCACATTGAATTCCTCAGAACAGGTGTCAGACTTCTCTGAATGATCTCCTTCCAGGTCACAGTCCAGCCTCACACTTGGAACAAGCGCATGGACAGTGGTATAATGGGTGTTTATCACTGAGGAATATAGCTTAGCATTAATCTGTTCCTACAAATGGTCCTCATGTTATTGAAATAGACACAGCTTGAGTGGAGCATTTTGCTTTACTTGGAAAGCCTGCTCTAAGTCTCAAGATGCTGTTCCACTTAAGCCTTAAACTGTATAGTACATAAAATGTGAGAAATGTTGTTCCTTATCACTCTGATACACATAATAAAATTAAAGAAGCAGTGAACAAATCAACCATAGCTGTGACACCTCATTAACCAGGCTCTCCCATGCCTATATATTTTGCCTCTATTTTGACAACTGAAAAAATCTATGTCAAAGCTCAGCAGGCTGGATTTGTTTCATACCAGCCATATGAATGGATGCCAAAAATAAAGGATACTTTTGAAAGTGAGTGCTTTTTCCCTTCCCTTAAGGGCATTTGTCCGAGAGTGCACAAAAACAACAGCAGCAGCATGATGGCAGGAGAGGTGCAGGACTGGGTTGTTATTAGATAGCCTACCCTAAGCATATTAAAGAATGATGAATGGTCATCTCACTAGGCCTGATTTCTAGAGAGCTCTAGGTCAGATTTTGTTTCACAAGTAAGAATTTGTCACAAGCATGTAAAAACTGTGCTTGGCTGTTATCTTTGGGATTTAAAATGAAGAATTCTTACTAGACTATTTGTCAGTTGGAAAAAAACCGAGAAGGGGCCATCTGTGTTAATCAGCTGTGGTTTGCTAATATGATGCAGCTGGGAAGAAGGCAGTACAGACTTTAGCAGGTAGAAAACATCTGCTGGAGAGAGAGCCCAATTAGTGTCATCACCTGAAACTCCATTACCCCCTACAGGCTGGAAAGCCATAGTGGGGGGAATGGCTCAGATATGCCCAGGAACCAGGAGAGTGAGAGGTGCAGAAAATGTGTCTGAGATTGTAAAGGGCAGGCTGCTGGTAGAAGGAAACAGAGGGGAAGGTATGAAGGGATTTTTTAGTTGTGTGCAATTCTCCCTTTATTTTCCTGTTTTTTTTTTTTTTTTTTTTTTTTTTTTTAAACTTAAGATGCAGCCTTGGTAATTGCTGTGAGTTGAACTCACTTTTTTCTCTCAATATATATTTATGAGATTTTGCTCTTTAGTATTAACAGGTTTTGTTTCTTTGAGTTTGAATGTTAACAAAGGACTATATGGACTTTTATCTTCTTATCCTGTTATGGCTTCACTTTTTATATATACATGTGTAATTAACTTCAGTTTCTTTAATATAAATAGCGGGAACATTCATAAATTTTGCAAGAAGATTTTTAAACAATGTCTGACAGTTGAACTGTGACTCTTCAGTGTCACTCCTTCCTTTGATAAGAATAAGGCTTTCTTAGTACAGTATTTTAAAGTTATGTTTTTACTATCTCCTTTTAGTGTTTTGAAAATCAGAAGATCCTTCTGCTTTAATATACTTGAATCATATTTTCACCTTTTAATCCAACTTTCTATCCACTTTGTTTTTAAGAAGTCCTTTTCTTTCTATTCCTTTATAGCCCAAGCTTGACTTCATAAGAATCTCTAACTGAACCATAAACTACCTTTATAAATATCATTTCTCCTTGAAAGCTATATCTTACTGGAATGACCAAAGTTTTGTCATGTGTTAGATTAAGATGTCTGCTGAAAATCAATAATGCTGAGGTAACAACATTGGTTTCTGCTAGGCTCTCAATTACTTTCTCAGTTGTTTGTCATAGGAAGAATATATGATCAGTTGTTTCCCCTGCAGGCTATAAACCCAGCCTGTTCTCTTTTGATCACTTCTGCATACTTCACTTTTACTCTCCTAAGTGTAACACAGATTTTTAGAGCTTTGGACCTGTGAAGTAGCAAAATGATTCTTCTGTAGTCCATTCCAAGGGATAATAGCTTCCCTGTATAAAGCATCATAAATATCCCCGGACAACAGTTAGCTTTTTTGGGTTGCATTGCACAATTGCTATGGAATCTGTTCCTGAATTTGCCATGCTCTTTGAAGAAATATCTGGGAGAAATTTACTTCACAGTCTTTCCTTTGCACCTCATGTTCCCTATAGTCCTTTTCACCTTGCATTCCTTTTGTGGGTAGTCCCTTATTTCAAATACAGCTGTAGAACTGCTAGTATTTTAGTACCCTTTTTTTTTTTCCTTTCTTTCTCTCTCTCCCCCCCTATACCTTTGCGTGTTTGTTAAAGATGGTTTCTGGTGCCATTTTGTTCTTGAAGTTTCTACATTTTGCCACAGAGGGGAAACACAGTTGTGCTGGGCTCTTTCCTGAGAGCTTTACTTCGTTTCTCTCTTCATCTTTATCTGAAATAAATTACACTGTACCTGCTTGATGTCAGTAAAGACTATGCTAAGTAGAGGAATACTTCAAATAATATAGTCTCTTGTGAAAATGGGAGCAGCTGTAATTGGGCAATTAGATTAAATTAAAGCTGTAACAAGGGCAGTAGCTCCTTATTATTGCAAGTGCTCTTTCCTTAAAAAGAGGCAAGTGATTTTCTGAATGAGGCTTCAGAGGTAACAGGTAACTTGAGAAGGTATATTGAAGTTCTGGTCATATATCACTAAAGAGAAGCTGCTTTTATTTTCCTCTGGATTTTCATGTGTCCTGTTTTATAAGGACAGAAGTAAATGATGCGGAACAGTAAATGCTTTTTATTTAAAATAAAATAATAAATAAAAAAACCAAACAAAAAACTCAAACCAACCAACCAAAAAAACCCCCACACCAAACAGAAATTTAGAAATTAATCTACCTGCCTTCAGTTTCCTATTCAGGAAGTGTAAGTGAGAGGTTAGTTAGATTTGGTGGCACAAACATTTGGATTTCAAGGATGTGCAGAATACTTGAAGTGGCTTTACCCTGGCAAAGCTTTGCTGACATATTTCACAGAACGGAGCCGTTTGGAGCTGTTATGTTTCCTAACAGGGAGTTTGTAGCATGTTGTAAACAGTTACTGTTGTAACTGAATCCTAGGCTGTGGTCCTTAAAACATGAAGTGCTACCCAACTGCCAGAAACCTTAATGCAGTTTGCCTTTGTCTTCAGTCACGTTCATGTAGGCAGCAGGGGGAAATGCCAGAGTACTTGGGAGCTAGGCCAGGGGGAGGATAGGTATGCAGCTGGTCATCTGTTTGGGCACTTTGGAGAACATGGGTAATTACTGTGTGCCATACACCTTCCTGATAAAATAAATGCCTTTTGGAAAATCAAAGTTGTTTGTCTCATTCCAAGGCAGAGATGATTTCTGTGACCAAATGGAGTTTAGTAACTCCTCCAGCCTTGTTGCAGTCTCTTTCATGGACTGTTTAGCTTTTTGATGTTTATGCACCCACAGAGTTTTTGTATACATAAAATAAGGCATGAAATGTGGACTTGATGTTTATTGTGCAATCAACTCAGCCTTAAAAAGGGCAAATGGCATAATGGACCAAGTGGTGTATGTTCCATAACAATTCTAGTAGTAAACGAAGCTGACTGCTCTCCCTTTTGCATGCTATTTTGTATTGGTACATCCTTAGAGGAAGCAGTGGGTCTTCTGGTGCTGAAATAAACTTGAAGACCCAAATATTCCAAAAGACCCTGGCTCTGTTATGTTGGTCAGGCCTATTTCCTGTCTTAAAGCACAAAAGTGACAACAGGTGTATTCTTAATAAACTGATGTAGTAAAGACAGTGAAAAAAGAGGAGCAATCTAGATGATTTGAAAGAAGTTATACCTTCTGAGACCATGCATGTAAAGTCATCACAGAATGGTTTGGGCTGGAAGGGACCTTAAAGGTCATCTAGTTCCAACCCCTAGCCGTGGACAGGGAATCTTCCATCAGAGGCAGGGAATCTTTCATTAGAAGGTGGCTTCTCCTTACTGAGTTGAAGGAGAAAGCCACGAAGCTGTAAGGTATGCAGGCATGGAAGGACTGTTCTTGTCACCACACAGAATCTGATGCAGCAGGAGGATCCAAGAGTACCTGGGGATTCCCTGGAGCTTTGGCTTCACATGGATAATGCCAAGAGCTTTTCTTAGGCATTAATACACGTAAAATATTTGACTATAAACATATTTGGCCCTCCTAGTTTCTGGCAAAGAATATGGCTTGCTGGTGTTGCAGACTGATGCCATATATTGTTCTGTTTTTTGACAAATGCATGTCAAACTCTGGCTAAGCTGCTCTCTTCCAGTGTTTGGTACTGTAGTACTACAACAAGTTATCCTTAATTTCTATTTTCATTGGTGTAACACATTTTTAGAGTCTTGAACACAGGAGGTAGCAAAATGCTCTTTCCAGAATCCATTTCTAAGGGACAGTAGTCTCTGAGAGAAGTATTGTAAAGTATCCCCAGTACAACCCAAAACCTGAGCAATACAAATGGTAACTGTATGAAGACAGAAATGAAAAATTCTGCTTCCTCTAACTACTTTCTGCCATTATAAAGGAGTTTGTCTGTTAAATCAGTGCATAGCATTAGCATTGTCCAGTTCCTCCTAGATGTTCGTAAAAATAAAATGTTAGCTTTCGTGATTAGTTGGTTATGATTGTGTTCAACAGAACTGTTGGTGGTTGGAGTTGCTTTGGCCCCCCTCATCTCCACATCACTTCCCTTCATTTTGAGGCTTTTATAGCTGTTTAGACCATGGAGCTTGTTTCCCTTTTGGCTCCCCTAATGTAACACAGTGGCTGGTGGGTGAAAAAAAATCTTGGACCTGATACAGAATAATCAGGAATGAATTGTTCACAAGATACTGTCTCAGGTAAAGGAAGAGCTATTGATGTTTTCAAACCTGCAGTATGTCAACAGATACTGAAGCAGTGAACTGTGTTTGATCATCAGATCAAACTCAGTCAGAGGAGGACCTGAAAATGAGGACTGGGGACCGGACGTTTTTATGGGAAATGCAAGAAAATTTGTATGCAGGACAGCAAAAAGATACCCTTCACTTTGGTTCTGAGGACCTGAAAAACTCTGCAACTGTGACAAGTTGAATTGGGAAGTTAGTATGGGGCTTTTAAGTATTATTTGCAAGTGTACTTCTGGCACCATTCAAGAAATTACTAATTTTGTGTCTTTGCTTCACTTACTGTTTCTCTGAATAAGTTCTGAATTTAAGGAGTTCAGCTTAGTCCCTTTAGCCACCTGCATCTGACCAGACTTTTGTAAATCATTAGTATAGAGAAACAGGTGTTTTTGGATGCACAACACATAATAAGGTAGGTAGCTAGAAATCTCTGACGAGGAATTGTGTTCTGTAAATACCTGTTGCTCTCTGATTCTGTATTATTAGATCAAGTCTAAGTGTCAGACTTTAAGTATCTCATATCGCATGGAGTGAATGACTGAAGCTTTCATGAATTTTGGACGCTTGAAGGAATGATAGACATTAGTTACTGAAATATTGTTATGAGAAATTGAATCTCAAGAAGTGCAGTGGTTTTTCAGTTGTCCTGTTTTTGTGTAGAGATGTCAGGTAGAGAAACTAGTGGCAGAAGAGATGGAAAGCTATGAATCTTCAGCTGTTAAGGGAGAAAGGCTTGTCTTTCTCTTTGATCAGTATAACACATCTAGTTCCTTCTTGACTTGCATGTGTGCTTGTAACTGTGACACATTATCACCTTGCATATGCTCTGGGCTAGAAAGGGAAATGGAATATTGTTAATTCACTTCAGGAGTACTTGGGAAGTCTCATAGTTATTTATGTGTAATTGAGAGAACACAGTAACAGTATAGTAATTGAGAAACCTAGTTCTTCGCTGAGACAATTGGTTCCTAGTCTTTACCTTTGTCCCCTGGCATTTCCAGCTGGAAGTGTTGGTGGTGCTTTTGTAGATGGAAGTGTGCTGTACTTATAGAGGTGTTTCCATCTGATCTTTATTACTGTAATGCAGACTTGCTAAGGTGAAATTCCATCATTTCCTGACACTACCAGGATAACATAATGATTTTTTTTTTTGAAGGAGTTGTGACTAGGTGGAGCATGTTGTTAAAGTTCTTATTATTCTGATTGGATAGAATGTGTTAAAAACATTGGTCGTTCAAATTAACCTCTTTGAATATGCCACTTACAGTCTGAGTTTAAAAACAGGAATTTGGTCCCAGTAAATTCCCTTGAACAGGGAAGGAGAGGTTCTCTGAGAAGGTTATGGATTACTGTATTAAGTAAGAAATGTGCTTGGGTTAACTGTTTTAATAAGCCTATTAATAGCACATACAATTTACCTATATTTTTTTAACTAAATATGCTGCTGAGAATGGCTCTGTAAATAAACCCTACTTTTAATAACTTCAGCGTCCCAGTGGCTTTAAATGCAGTTTCTGATTTGAAAATATAATGGCTAATTAAATGAGTAACTTTTAATAAGCTTATCACCTATGGATTTATCCAATCAGCTTGCTTAGAATTGAATGTAATATAGGACTTCTTCCTAACAGGCAGATGTAAAAATCTTAGCTTTTTTAAGGCTCAAACTGAGTATTTTTGACTTGTCAGTTTTTTGGTGGAGTTCCTAGATGGTTAGCATATGAAGGAGCAAGCATCCTTTTTCCCCTTCAGAATGTAACTCTGTGAAGCCTCTCCTCAAACATCTGCTCACATCTCTCCTGTCTGTTTTACATGGAATCCGTCTAGCTGGTGCAGTTAACTCTTTCTTCTGATTGTTTCATAGTGTGGTAGGATTGGGCAAATATTTATTGCTGTGTTAAGCAGCAAGATTGCTTTTTTTGTCATATCTTTATTTAGAGGAATATCTTCTAAGGGTAGAATTATTACGTACAGATTTCTAGGTGGTCTGTTAGCACCTGATTTCTTCCTAGCACTGATTCAACTGGAGTCACCAAGTGAAACTCCTATCCTCCTGACTTCTTCTGTATTTTTGGTCACAGTGGTTTTCTTCCATGCTGCACAGCAAGGTGAAGCAGCTTCTCTCCCCAGTACTTACATGATAACTGAATTTTTAAAAAAGTGCCTCCAGATATGGGGTACCCCATTACATGTTAGTGCTTCAAAAGGCAGTGAGTAAGTAGGGCATTTGTAAGAGAAAATGGAGGGATTTCCTATGGGCTTATCTCTCTGTGGTTTCTCAGTCCGATGTGTTCAGTATTCCCCCATGGTGATCACCAATACTCTCAATCCTGTCAGTGCAAGCCCTTCTTGCTGCTATCAAGAACTCTCTCCTTTTTCATTGAATTTGAATGTCCTCAGCTCCCTAGATTTTCTTATAAAAGAGATAAATATTAAGGTCGTTATTTTTTCTTGACTAATTTTTGATGGGGAAAAAAACATGATGTGGGAATTGTGCCAAAAAGTAGAACTTTCAGAAAATCAGTTAGTTTTGCTGATCTCTGTTTTTTTCTGGAGCTGCTTTTGCTGTCCTTGAGGAGGTCAGAGAAGGGGAAGGCTGCCCATTTCACATCTGCTGCACTGACAAGCTACCAAATGTACCTTTTGGCTAGTGGCTGGTGTTTTGGCAGTGCAAAGCTTCCAACTCCCACCCTTTTACAATCAGATGGGATGAATAGCAGAGCTGTGCTATATTGGCAGTTGGCATACGTGCTAAGTACATGGGCTGCATATGAGTCTATTCATCTGAAGTTATCCTTTCAGATCACTGCTTAGTTTTCTAGCATAATCTTCTTGGAAAAGAGCTTGGCATATGTGTCCCCTTTTCTCTTGGCACATGGCAGTTTTGTTCTTTCTTTCTTTCCTCCTCTAGTAATTTCCTGGTGTGCAGTACTTATCCTAAGCAGCAGTACTGGTATCTGAAAATGAACGGACGTAGTGCAATCTGGAGAGATGTCATGTCCTTCTGCTGTGGATTCTGAGTGATACAAGCTGTGGAGGGGTGTGTGTAGTGGGCATGCTATAAATTAAACATTCTCTTTGCTTCAGGCAGGGATTAAAGAAGAGTACTCCCACACTTTCTCATTCTTTCCCATCCTTTTTAGGCATCTGAGAATGGAATAAGCCAGTCATAAAAAGCAGGGCCAGGTCAGGGTAGATAAGTACCTTCCCCTGTTGTAAAATTCAGAGCAGCATTTAAATCCCTGCCTCCCCTAACACACCTCTAGAGAATCACCCAATCACTTGTAATTACTTGCTTAAAAGAGCATGGAAACAGCTGAATTTCCCTGCATTAAGGTAGCTCTTTGTTATATTTCTGCCCTTTTCTGGACCAAAAAAAAGCCTCAGACTCCAATTCATGGTTTTAGTCTTTATGATGTGTTGGTTGTGGGTAGCTAAGCTCTCTAAAAAACAGGAGGGAGAGTAGAGACAGTCAGTTGAAAGTCCTGTTCATATAATAGCTTTTCCATCCTTTTACCTTGTCCTCTGTATTTGGTTCATCCCCCTCATTTCACCTTGTTTTAAATTATGACTGCTTTTGGGGGCAGGAGCTGTTTCTTTACTGTAGGTAGGCTGCATTTGGCAGCATGGAGTCCTCTGTTTGGAGCCATTATTTGCCACAGTAGTACAAACACAGATATGCTTGGAGGGCAAGGGAAATGCATCCTGCAAGGCAGAGAGGGTTGCAAATTTATGTAATTTCAGCAACACCTTGGAATATAGGAACATGTCTTTGGTGCAAATGGAGTAGACAAAAAGTTTATAGCTCCCCTTAATTCTTTCTTTGTTTCCCCCTTGGATCACCCATGACTGGAAATTATGCTCAAAAAGGAGGAAAATAACCAAACAAAAAGCCATCCCACCAAAACACTGCTTTCAGACTGGGGCTTGAGATTTTGTGTAGAGCTTTCTGCTGAAGGGTTAGTTAAAGTGAACTCCAGAGAAGGAAAATTGCTGCTGGATTGTTTGGTCTGAATGTGTGCTGTGGGTCTGGTGTTCAGTCTTCACCTCTACTGCACCATTCCTCATAAATAATGAAACCATTTCAGGGCTTGGGAGCAGTGTAGGAGCATTAGCATGAGAGTTTGATTTTGACAGTTTTGAGACTTGCCCATTGAAGGCTCCTTTTGGGCTGCTGGAGTTCTTACACGTGAATAGCCCATTATTCCCTAGCCTGGTGCTGATCAGTGTCACAGGAGACACAAATCCCAGTGTTGCCTTTGTCGTGTACTCACTATATTAATGGGTTGTAGAAACAGAAGTGCTAGTTCTCTGGCATTTCTCCTGAATTGGGACTTTACTCTGATCCAGGGTCTTAATGTGTCTAGATATTATATCTGAAATAGTGTTGATCAAGGTCTCCTGTAATAAAAGTAACAGCCGAGACCACAGAGTTTCAGTGGGCTTCTTTCTCCCTCACTTCTGTTTCTACCAATGGCTAAATTGACTGTGGCAGCTGTTGCTTTGGCTGCAGGTTTTTCCATTTCATACTGAAGACTGACACATGTAGTGAGGTTATCTGTTGAGGGGTGGGTGAGTGATAGGACAGGGCAATTTCTCAGTAAATGGTGACATGTGTGTGTAGGACTGACAGCTTTGATGTGTTTCCCTGTGGGATAGAGTGCTGCCATGGAGGATGAAAGCCTGATATCTTTGGCTAAAAGCTAAGCAGCTCAAGGGTATGCAAAAGAAGTAGAGGACAGAGCAGAGAGGCATTGTCCATGGACTGTTTTCTTGTTCCTAAAGCAGCTAGAATATGAAGGCTGTATGTAAATGTAATAACCTGCATATTTCATACTGGGGCCTGTAAAAATGTGCCCTTCACTCAATTCACACAGCCATTCACTCAATTCTCCCACCAGCAGGACCACGGAGAGAATCGAAAGAGTAAAAGCTAAAAAACTTATAAATTGAGATAAAGAGTTTCATAGCAAAAGCCACACACTGCAAGCAAAGCAAGGAATGAATTCACTGCTTCCCATGGGCAGGCAGGTGTTCAGCCATCTCCAGGAGGGCAGGGCCCCATCACATGTTACATCACAGTTAAATGGGAAGACAAACACCCTCACTCCAAAGATGTCCCCACTTCCTCTCCCTGATCCTAGAGGTGGGGAAGTGAGCGAGCAGCTGCATGGTACTGGGTTGCTGCCTTGGTCCAGAGCAAGGATCCAGTCTGACAGACTTGGTACTTACTGACAGCACGGAACAGTCTGTCATTGCAGTCTGGAGCCTCCCTGTACCTCCCTTCTGAAAGCTGCACTCAGGTTGTGATTGGCAAGGTCTTGAGGATGCTGATGTGAACACTTGAATGTAGAAACCTTGGATGCTGCAGAAGATGGGGTGATGATTTATTAGGTGACCTGTTCTTTTTAATTTAACTGGTGGAGTTCCTTCCAGGTCAGTTTCTAAGGCAAAGACTTAAGTGGTCATTAACAAGTGGTATTACTTCCCATCACTCTGTATAACTAGGATTATCTCCTGTACTTGGCTCCTTTCCAGCTATAGACTGTTTCCTTAGTTCACCTATCTTTGTGGTTTCCTTTGTACTATCTGCAGTGTGGAGTTACATTCTTTCTTTAAATCTCTTCAGCGTTTTGCTCTGGAGGAGACTGCATTCCTGTGGTGATGCTGTAAGGAAAGAAGCTTGTCTTGTGCTTTATTTATCTGTCAATTGAAAGCTGTGAAGGGCTTTGTTTGTCTGTAGTGTGTCATAACACTCCATGATAGGCATATTGTCTTCCTTGATGGAGGTGCTAAGTTTGCAGTAGGAATTATTTTGGCCTGTCCACACAGCTGAGCTGGGCAGGTAGTGTATGATGACACTGTTTTTGTGAGTGTGGGGTGGGTTTTTTTGGTTTGTTTTTAAATGCTGGCAGCTTCCTCTATCTGAAGCATCAGTTATGGTCTCTGATTGTGCTAGCACCCCTGGATCAAGTTGCTACCCTCCCATGTTTACTCTGGGACTATATCCTAAGATCTGATACCTGTGGCTGAAACTTTGCTGCCTCCTTGATGTTGTTTTTCTACATCCCTTCTGAGTAGATGCAAGATAATATTTTTTTTCTATCATATCCCTTTGCTTTTCATCAGCTTATGATGATATCCTGCCAAAAATCATGTGGTACTTCAGCAGCAAAGCCATTTCCTAGCTCTTTGGTAGGAGAAAATTTTGATGGAATTAAGAGTCAGGATTGTTTTTTGAGATGGAAACAGTTTATGCAAAGTTGTGCTGCTTCAGCCTGGTCTCTGGTGTGCTCTTTTTCCTTCCTTTTTTACAATTTCATGATTTTACTTCCTTGAGTGTCAGGCAAGGTGCAACCTAAAATGTGTAGAAAAATTGGATTCCGCTTTGCATTGAATATCAGCAAAAGGTAATAAAGAGAGAGTTCTGGGTACCCATTTTTCTTCTGTAGGAAAGATTAAAAATTAAGCTGACAGATAGTTTTACGTAATATGGATGTGGCAAGATGTGCCTGTTCTCAGGAGAGCTGAGGTTTGTGGGTTTCAGCAGGTGAAAGAACTGTTAACTGCAACACAACAGCTTATTCTGAGCCATCCAGTCTTTCCTTTAAGGTGGTTCTACTTCAACTTTCAGGAACATTTTTGTCTATGGCCAGTATTATTAGTGCTTACAGGAGAACCTGTGTGCTGGGTGTCAACAAGAGTTATACTGGAGACTTTGGTCAGTGCCAAGTGCTCTGGTAATCTCAGCCACTCTCAACTGACTGGGGGAGCAGAGCTAGAATTAGTCACTGCAGACTAAACTGCCATGTGTTTAATATTGATCTACCTGCACCTGCAGAACCAATAGCTCAAGCCTTTGCTGACAAAGCATTTCAGGGCAGGGAGTGGGAAGATGGATGCAACACAGAGGCCGTGGCTGATTTATAACTGCTGATTTATTGAGCTACATGCATAGTAGGAATTCAAAAGGTGCAAAACACAATGTGTACATTACTGGATGAGGAGCTAACCTGAAGATGGGGGGGGGGGGGGGCAGGGGAAAATGTCTCCAGTATGTAGCATTTTAAACACTTACATGTGTAAATCAGTATGTTACCTGTCAGCCAAATATTATTGATCTCAGTATCAGGAGTGAGGCTACAGGTCATTTGCCTTTAGACTTGAAAACTAGTCATTTGGGAATTTATGCCAAATATAGAAACTTCTAGTTGTTCTCTCTTGTTCCTTGGTTTACATTGTGAAATACTCCACCCTGTCAAAAAGAAAAGGTTTATATTGGTATGAATTCTCTTCAGGTTTTGATTCTGTATCAGCCATTCTTATAAGCCTAATAGATATCTCACTTATGGTGCCATAAAAACATAAGGCATTGCTAACCTTTTGATTCCAGGATCTCTAATCTTTCTAGAGCTGGGATAGCTAATTTTACCTATCAAAGTATATATTAAATATAAAACCAAAAAAGGGGAAAAGAATTCTGAAAGTGGAGCAAGCTACTACAGTACCTCTTTCTCCCTGCAAAGCATTGGAATGATGGTACTTCTTTGCTGTTGTCCTCATGGATATTTGAAGAAATTAAACTTAGTAAAATTTGCTGTGCCAGGCAATTGTTGTTGGGAAACTGTTGTTATCGTAACGTGGAGTAAAGATGTCCAGGGTACAGAAATTACTTAAAACCAGACCAGGTGATCTCCTGAAGCTTCCTTGGTCTTTGTTGAAAATGCAGTTATAACCCTTCTCTTTCAGGAAGACCAGCAGAGAAATGCTTATTGCAGTGTGTGACAGGATTTATAAACTGTAACACAAAATCAGTGTTCTAAAATCTCAGTCTTCATATCTGCTTAAAGTTTTCCACAGATTTATCTTTCATACATAACTTGAGCCAGGCCTTTTTATTTCTTACAGACCTTGAGTAGAAGGTGAATGAACTAGTAAGAAGAAAGTGATTGTTCTCTAAGTAAAAAAAGCAACAGTGAGGCAAATCTGAGCTGTAGAAAGCACACATAATCCTTGCCAGAAATATTGCAGTCTCTAATTGAGAAGCAGCTAGTCTGCAGCCAAGCTGGCTCTGGAGGAAAAGTGTTTGATCTCAGCTGTGTTACCACCTGTATCATGCCAGGGAAGTTAAATGCACTGAAAGAGCTCCACTTACTATTGATTTTATTTCTCCAAATGAAGAATGTGTTGATAAATGGCTGATGAAATGAGGTAGCAGTGGGTAAATGGGCACCCTACCACAATCCCTTTTTTCTGTTGGAGCAATAACCCTGGCACCATTAAGAAATGCTTCTCTGCAGTAATGGCAATGCTATGAAAGTGAGTGGTGGCCCAGTTCCTGCCATTTGAGATAATGTGATGAAAATCTGAGATACAATAAAATTATTTAGAATCAGGAGAAAAACACATTGCTTTAAGAGCTCCAGTACTTGCTATTATGGTCTTTCTCTCTCTCATGCCAGTGTTCATATCCAAGAGCCCTCCTTAGATAAAAGGGCTTAGAATGGGAAATATGGTTGTGTTGCACTGGCGCATTAAAGCAGGAAGAAGCTCTCTGTGTAGAGGCCACTGTGAAAAGTGGATATGTAGTGCTTCCAGCCTTCCCAGAGCAGCTTGAAAAAGCATCAAAATGCCAAGAGAGACACAAGAGCTGGCGGTTCTAAGAGTCTAGGGAATAAGTCATATGAGGAGGGAGGCTGAGGGAGCTGGGGTTGTTTGGTCTGGAGAAGGCTCAGTGAAGGCTCAGATAGGACTCTCTACAACTGTCTGAAAGGAGGGTACGGCAAGGTGGGGATTAGCCTCTTCTCCCAGGCAGCCAGTGACAGGACATGAGGACATAGCCTCAAGCTCTGCCAGGGGAGGTTCTGGTTGGATATCAGGAAGAATTTTTTTAACTAAAAGGGTGGATAAGCATTGGAATGGACTTCTCAGGGTGATGGTGGAGTCACCATCCCTGGAAGTGGTCAACAAATGACTGGATGTGGCACTTAGTGCTATGGCTTAGTTGGTATGGTGGTGTTTGGTCAAAGGTTGGACTCCATCTTATAAGTATTTTCCAACCTTGATGATTCCATGGTTTTTATCTACTGTCACTGAACATGGAGACAGTATCCCAGTGTGTCCTGGTTATCCATCCTGCCAGTTAATGGTTGCTTAGGGTCTTGGGAATTGAGTTGTTCTTATTAAAACAACAGCACCTGCATTCAAAGAGGGACCATTTGAAGCCTCCTTTAATGGAGAGACTGCTTTATCATCACTTGCTGCTCTTGAATTGATTCTGTGAGGTCTTTGTATGCAAATATGGTATAGAGTAACCTGATCTGTGGCACAGGGATGAAAAGAAAACTGAGGAGACACAAGTCCAGCTGACCTAGCATGTGGCAATTAAGAGCTCAAAATAATGAATGAGTGGCATTGAGTTAATCACATTGGGTTCTTCAATGGGATATTTAATCTATAAGAATCGATAATCTTAGAACTGTTGAATATCAGTTTATATGATGTATGATGACTGACCAGTTTGTTTAATCTGTTCTTGTCTAAGGTGTTTGGTATCTAGATAAAAGGAAATAAAGAGAAGGTTAAATGAGAGGAATAATATATCCCGGTCCTTAACTCTAGAGTGAGACATGCCTGATTAAAAACTCAGTTGTGTCCTAGCTATGTGAGATGGCCCAACAGTATCTCCATGGAAGATAGCATTTACAGATGTTTCAAGTGTCTTCTCTGGGTGATTTGGGAGGACTGGGAAAAGTCTGGGAACTGGCTGGTTAAAAACATCATGTCAAAGTGATGCTATGCTAGAAAATGGCCTTCTCTATTAAACGTAGTTTTCCATTAAAAATGCAGATGTGAAATACTATAGAATTCAGTGTAAAGCCCACTGTGGGAGGAGGAGAGAATGGGGCTAAGACAAGTCTAAAATTTTCTGAAAAGCAGGAAGCGTGTAATTAATATTAACCAAGACCTTTCCTGTAGCTTGTGTCTTGCATAACTATCAATTCCTATGGCATCTGGATTCAGTGGGGGCAACTTTGTCATTGCAGCCATCTTAGATTGTTATTTCTGAGGTGACTTACAAGTATTAAGGAACCAGCTCTTTTGAATGTAATTCTTTTTCACCTTTTTGAAATGCCAGACTAGGTCCTTAGGTTGCTTGTGCCTTTTCCTCACAGGCGTCTTTAAGACATTTGAATTGTTTCTGTGACACAGACCCAGAGAGGTTATATACAAAAGTTAGTAATTACTGTTATTTTCCCTGAATAATTCTGAAGTGGCTATATTTAAATTTTACCAGTTTTTTTATTTCAGACTGAATTGGTTTGAGTCATGTAGTGAATGATGCCTTGGCTAGTACAGGCAACTTGCTGTGCACAATAGTGCTTTGTTTTATACATCTATCAAAAAAATAACTGGGGTGTTGGAAATGACACATGGATTTCTCTCTGGCAATAAAGTACCTGACTGGCTGTGTTATATTATAGTGATGGTTGCAGTATAACAACCGTGATAGATAAAACAGTAGCTAACCTTTGGGCTGGGACATCTAGGTCAGCAGTTTAAAATTGGAGGCCATCCATATCAGCTTACAGTTCCGTCCTTGTCATCTAACACTCAGCTGTTGTTCCATGTGCTTGGATGTCTACATGCTACAGAAGCTCCTAGTTGCCTATTTTAATGTACAAATGACATGGTATTTTCTCTGATTTGCCACAATTACTTTGTACTTTTACTTATGCTTGTCTTCTCCTCTGTGAGTCCATATTTAACGTTAACTGCAGTGCAGATCAAATTCATCTCTGTGAAGATGAGCATTTGAACTTGATGGTGAGTGAATGATTGACAAGGTGCAAGTATTTTTGTGTCAAGGCTGTGACATGTCATTTGTTGAGAAAGCTATTCAGCCGAATGCTGTACTCATCTGAAAGCTGGGAGTGAAGAATGTGCCAGATTCTCAAAAGGATGCTGCTTGATGTCTAGTGGCACTATTAGTGACATTTTGATGTTAATGAATAAGGGAGCACTTTCTGCTCTGGAAATTATGCTTTTTAAGGTTAGAAGAGGACGCTTTATGAACTCTGTGCTACACTATTGCAATCCATGTAGTCGTCCAGTTTTGCAATAGATAATGAAGTTACAGTTTGTGGTCTGTAGTGTTTGCTGATCACATGATTAAAACTGTGTGAAAGACAGCTGAAACAGTTTAAATGTCTCTCTACTATTTCTTTGCTGCATAAGCACTTTCTGAGAGTGCCACAGGGATGTTAGAAGTTTGTTAATGGGAAAAGGGAAAGTGTTGTGGAGGTTGCGCCTCTATTAAATTGTGTTCCACAGCGTGAAGAAAATCTGAAGAATTGCAGAGATGGCTCGACCCCAGTTAATGCTGCGTTCTCTAGTGTGGAAACATAAGATGTTGCCAATATTGAGTGTAACTACTCAGCTTTCAGAAGTACTGCTGTTAATTAGCATATGTTTCCCTGTTTTGTGAGAATATAGGCTGCAAATGAGCAAGTTTTAAGAGTGATGTCAGGTAAATTTGCTAATCTAAAACTACAGCCTTCCTGATGCATGGAGAATCTCTTGGATTTTACTTCTGAATGAACCAGCTAGATCAATTGATTCTTCACTAGTGTTGCTTTTTAGTGGGAGATGAAAAATACCTCATACTATAGGATTTGTAGGCTTTTTTCCTCCAAGTCTAATATGGTCTTTAGTATTTTAAAATGTGTCCTTTGCCTAGGTGTGCTGCATCTCCTCTTCAGACTTGTGTTTCCAAATATTGTATAGGAATGACCACAGAAGTCAGAAACAAAATTAGTTTAAGAACATATAAAAATTATGATGTCTTTTAAGTTACTCTGTAGGGCATAGTGTTGTTTCTTCACATGATAATAAAAAGGGTTTTTTTTCCCTAATGCCTAACAGACTTTCTGAAAAATGAATGGATTTTTTTCTTGTGGAGGAGAGGAGGAAATCTTTACCAGGAGTTAAAGTCTGCTACCTTGTGGTTCTGACTGTGGATTTAATCTCACCCATTTCTTACAGATACTGATGAATTGCTGCATCTCTCCCTCTTTGATATTCTAGAGCCACAAGTGGTCTGACTAACAATAACACCACTGCCTGAAAGATCAGAGCACAGAGTGTGTACACCCATGGCTGTTGTTGTTCCATTTGATGAATGCAGTGTATGCTGGTTGATTTACTTTGCTTTGAGTTTTTTGGGGAACAAAAGTCATTAAAATCTCTTCACTGCTCTTTTCCTGAGACAAGGCTGGGGAGGGAGGTAGAGGAACATCCTGCCACTGTACTGTCTCTATTAAATTGCTGCCGCAGATGCTGTCTTGGCTGCTGGTAACAGCGTCAGAAATGGCAACCTTCTGCAAAAGTGGTTTAAAAATAGACCTATTTGGATATGCTTGTTCCCTTAAAGGGACACTGTCAGTTTGATTTCGTCCCAACATTTTAGCTTGGTTGCTGTTAGCTATGCTTCCTCTTCTGAGTTGCCAGCCAATTTGGCCAGGTCTGCAATGGGTTTGGTATTGTTTTACATAGAGGCAAATATGCTTTGAACATAGCATAATAAAGTTTTACTAAACCTATTAAATTGGTGATACTTTTTTTTTTTTTTTTTTTTGCTTGTGTCTGTTGCCATGAAAGCAAGGCACAGCTAGTATTCCCTTTCCAGTGTTTTCCTTGTAGTTGGAGGCCTTGTGCAGTCAGGTTACAGTTAGCCATATCAAAATAGACCCCTCTTCTGTTTTTTGCCATGCTGCATCAGTGCCACCAGGAACCTGCTTTTTTTTTTTTTTCCTGAGATGGAAATGTTATTCCTTCCTTTTGCCTCTTTCACCAAAGTTAATTTGGGCAATGCAGTGGAATAAGATTGGAAATGCACAACCCCCATCTTCAATCTACCTTAAAAGCCCAAGGTTGCTTTTAAGGGTGAAAGTAGTTATTTGAAATTATGGAGTTTCTTGGGATGGTGACTTCCTCTCTTCAGAACAATGCAACATCATGCTGCTTGTGTCAGGAGGCAAACAAGAAGCTTGACCTGCAGCACATCCACCAGTAAGACATTTGTTGTCTACTGTTTCTGTCAGAGCCAAATGTCCTGGCTCTGCCCAGTGTTAACACAGGTTGTGTTGCAGCCCTGGAGAGTAGAGCAGCTACAGTCACATGACTGCAGTGACTGGTAAGGAGATCCATGTTTCCATCTTGAAAGCTCTGTTACATTTTTGTCCTGCCTGTAATATTTGTTCCCTTCTGTGGAATGGGATGGCACTTGACAGCACTGAGCAAAGGCTGTCTGAAGCAGGCTGAGAGGGGACTGTTGAAACATGCTTTCAAACAATTACATCTGGCTTTGGAGTGGGACCATTGATTTAATACCTTTCTCCTCCACCATCCTTTCCATGTTAACTGTTTCTTTCTCCTCTGCTGCCTTATTGCCCTTCTGCAATGTTTCTTACTCTTTGACATGTCCCCATCTCTTACATCAACTATCGCTTCCATCTAGGCCCTCGAGCCCCTTTGTAGCCTGGTTTCCACTTGTCTAATCTTTTTTTCATTAAGAGTTAGATTTTGCTGACATCTTTAAGCTTCTGTTTCTCTTGACTTTGAGAGTTCAGCATTGATTTCAATTAGAGCCCATGCCTAGAAGGCTTCAGAAAACAGCATCTCCTCTCATGGTAATGAGTTGTTGTTACCACTCTCCCAAATGCGCTCACTTGTGCACAGTTCAACACTTACTCTGATTTGTGGTCTCTGATCAAATCATGCAAAGCAGGGCAGCATTTCAGGGGTCCTCTCCCTGCTTCTGTTGGATGGACAGGTCAGGAGGCATCTGCAGAGGGCTTTCCTCTCAAAGGAGTCTTGAAATGCTATGATGGTAATTTGAGGTCTTCAAAGTGTGCTAGATTGAGGCACCTGCCATCTAGCATTTTAATTTGTCCTTTCTTGGTTTTGCCCCTGGCTTAGTTGTGCTTCAATGAGATACATGATGCACATCCTGTGACAGGTATGTAGGTGCTGAAGCCAATTTACCTTGTGTAACCATAACCAGTTTTTAAAATGATGGCATGTCTGTCTCTCTATGATACTGATGATGGTGTTTGTTCTTGGATTTGTGGTGAGGTTCCAGAAGCCCGGAAGAAACCTAATGTTGTGCCAATGCATAAAAAGGGAAAACAAGACAAATCTGGTAATTACAGCCCTGTCAACTTGATGTTTATCCCGGGCAAAATAATGAAATGGCTGATTAAAGGATTTGAGTAGCAAAGAGTTAAAAAGAGTAATATAATTAATGTCAGTCAAGTTGGGTTTATGGAAAAGCGATCCTGTCAAACTAACTTGATATCTCTTTTGATAAATTTAGTTGATTAAAGGAAGTTCTCTAGACATCTCTAAAGTAGTTGACTTGCTACCACAGGATATTTTGGAAAAAAGTGATAGAGAAGTAGCATGGCACACACTAATGATATTACCAACTGGACAGCTGTGACAGGTCTCTAAACATGATGGTTAACAAGGAAGCATTGATGAGCATGTGTTTCTAGTGAGGTTCTGCAGCATCTAGTTCCCAGATCTGTTTAATGCTTTTAATTACATGAATGTGAAATAATCCCCCCAGATCATTAGTGATTGAAGTCCCCCAAGTCCTCTGCCAACAAGGAAGATAGTATTCTGTAATACCAGGTTTCCAAGCCAGTAGTACCATATAGGAAAATGTAAGCAAGCAGATGTGAAGCTTCCTAGTAGGGCTAAAAGTTAAATTTGGCATCTAGGAACTAAAGAGGTTGTGGTTCCAGAGTGGGAGACCCTTTTGGGAAGGGGTGGACTCTGAGAGGCATCTGCTGAATAACCAGTTCCTAAGTCACCACAAGGATTAATGAGGTCTTTGGTGTGAAAACGAGGGATTTTTAAATGAGAGGCTAGAGGTAATTCTTTTGTCACTGGTGCAATTGCTTTTGTAATAGTGTGCTTGGCTCTCATTTCAACAGTGCTAGAAGGATGCTGATAAATTGGAGGAGGATCAGAGGCAATGTCAGAATGATTAAAAGGTCTGAAAAAATGTCCTCTAGTGAGATGCTCTGAGAGCACAATCTGCTTTAGCTTATTTTGCAGAGATTTAAAGGTGGCTTGACCAGTCTATAAGTACCTATATAAGGACCAGAAATGTTCTATCTGGCTGACAAGTGTGCTGTGATTGCTGCTGACTGGAAGTTGCAGCTGGATGAGTTTAGATGAGAACTAAAAGCTGTGTTTGAAAAGAATGGGGCTAATAAACCACTGGAGTGTTTTACTAAGGGTTGTCATGGATTTTTCTCTTTTGGCAATTTCAGTCTTCCTTGACAGCATGCTCTAGTCAAAGCAGGGACTTCATTTAGGGACTGGTAGGATCTGTGTTTTACAGGAGGTCAGAAAGGGTGATTGGTTTGGTGTCTTCTAGATGTAGGAGCTGAGAATCCATTTTAGTAGTTCTTGGCGGTGCTGGGTAGTTTGCTTCAGCAAAGAGGAGAAAGAAGAGCTCTCTTGTTTTAACTTGTGTAAAATGGATGCAATTTAAGAAAATTAGACATTAGTTCACATAATGAATAACCTTGATTTTATCACTTTGAAGTTCTATTTTTCTGCAATTTGACAAGTTTAAATGGCATTCAGGTAGCTTTTCATGTAAGGTGTCACTCTGTTTCCTTACTAATGCCTGAGCAAGTACCTTACCTATTGTCAGATTGTTAATTCTCTGTTATTAAGTACTCAGCTGCTTCTTCGTTGAAAGGACTGTCAGTTGTCAATGTGGATCATTTAGATTAAGAACCCAGCTTGTCAGATACTCCTCTGCTTTTACAGACTAGCATCCAACAGCATGAGCGTTGTCTTTCTAGAATTTAGATTTTTTTATTAATATTCCCTCCCTGCAAAAAAACCCTCAACCTACAAGTAATCACTAGGAAGGAATTCACCACATTCTACTTGTGTGCAACATCTAGAGGTACAGGTGTGCATAAAACTCGTTCCTGCTTTGTTTAGTAGTAATGCAGAGGGAGGAAACTGCCTGTTTCTGAGTTTATATTTGGTTTTGCACTGATTATGATATTTGCTTTCCAGTTTGGAACTTGACAGGCTTTACGTGGTTGTCTGACCTTCTCTCTTGGAAGAGAAGCACTGTTCTAGGGTTTGGGAGACCTGACGTCATCTGTTGAGCCTGCCAAAGGACTCTGGTGTGACCGAAAATTTTCTTTTGTGCCTGTTTCCTGTTAACAGGAGCATGAATAGCAACTTTTATATGTCTTGCCTTGATTTATTTAAAGACTTCATGGCAAGAGAGGTTTTCCTGGCTTTTCCTGAGGGTGTCAATATATAGCATAGTGGAAGGATTTGAGAAACTTGTACTCTTTGCTTCCCAGAATCCTGTAACTGGTTAATGAACTCATTTAGGGTCTGGGTACTTTGAGAGCTGGATGAAGGCCAGGCTGAGTTGGGAGTGTTTGTTTAACATAAGTACCATATATGGGTACCTCAGACGAGCTCTTTGGAGCCCGAGCCCCTTGTGAAATCCCTTGCCTCTGCAGCTGCACAGGTTTGACTTTTCCTGTGCTGTGGCCAGGTGACATGATGGCAGGTGTTAGTTCAGTGGGTACTGTGTCTGCACAGTAAAATGCAGTTGTGTACAATACTGATCTAGCTGCCTGCCTCTTCCCTGTGATGTTTTGATCAGAGGCTGGATAGGATCTGTGTTTGTAGAATAACTGGATGATAACCTAGTCAAAGGAATGTATTTGTAGGGGAGGGGACTTAAGAGTAGTGACAGAGTGGTTGAGTAGCACTGGCAGAATCTAACTGGGTGTTGTACAAGTGGAGCTGTATTTCTGCTTGGCCAGATGCTAAGCTGAGCCATACCTACATCATTGAATTCAGAGTGATCTTGAGATTACCTGTTTCTAGCACCTTTAGTTTCTAACTCAGGCAGCTTTCACCAAGACAAATGTCATAAAGCCAATCTTCAGTCTGGAGGGCTGTATATCTCTCAGCAGCTGCAAGAAATTGAGGCTTTTAAGTTTTTTTCTTGATAGTTTCTCTACTGTCATCTGGAAGCACATTCCTCATGCTATATTTGGTTTTGTCTTTTGCCATTGTCAAAACTGTCTCTGTCAAGTGAAGGCCCCCTGACCAAACATGAAATGAAGAGGTAGGTGAGAATCTACAGTTAATTGGGCACTGCAGTGTCATTCAGCTACTTGCATAATACTTAATTAAAGTGGTTATATTCTGTTCTCTCTCAGACTCTTTATTGGAGACTGTCTGGCTTCATGGTTTCCTCTGTTAGTAGATCTTCAAAGCAGTTGCAGTTGCAGCAGGAGGTCAGTACTGTTGTCTGTGGCTCACATGGAAGACTTCCAGACTTCTCTCTCCACAGTAGTCATACAACTTGACTAACTCCTGATTTTAGCCTGCATGTGTATGGTTCAATACAGAGGCCTGTATATTACAGGCCTTCTTTTATTCAAAGAAGTCTTGTGTGGGGTGATTGTAATATTGGAGGCTGTTCCTCCTGTCCTCCTAGAAGAGCCAATTAATGAAAACTATCCCCGCAACATCAACTGTCATTAGTTTTTTGAGGTAGAACATGTATAAGCATATGCTTCCGCCTTTAGTCTTTGAAAAGAAGTTGGCTAATATTGAACATCAAAGATAAATTTGCCCTTGGAAGTTTGATCCATCAGTTCCTATCTGATTTGCTGAGAAAAGAGAGACATGGGTAGTTACATGATGTGGGAAGTCTTATGAGATTACAGAGGAGTTGGCAGGAAAATAAAAGTGGAACAAATAAGTAATGATTTATTTTCTTTCTTCTGAAGTAGGAGTGAACTGATTACAAAGCCTGGGTGAAATTGTTCTCAACTTTAGAAAGTCTGATTCTGAATGCTTATGTCTTAGTCCTGTCTATGATAAGCATCTTTTCAAATCGGTGATTTGATGAAGGCCCTGATGTGTATTCTGTCTGGCACGAAATGTGAATGTTATCATTAAGCAACAGATAGCCTGGGTGGCAATTTAGAATATTGTAATGTGGCTTATTTTTTTAAGTGCTTTTCTGTTGGAGACTCTTGTTTGGAGTATAGTCTGAGCACCAGTTAAAGAAGATGACAATGGTGCTGGCATGGAACTGTTGTTTTTTCTTGTTGTTTCTCAAAAAATTAACCTTTTGGGTAGAAAACAGGGATTTGGAGAAAAATAAATACAGAGAGAATATTTTCAGTTTCTTACTCTGGCAAAATGAAATGCTTTTTTGAGTTTGATTGAGGTAGCTTGTAAGGATGGTTGTTTAATGGTTTAATATCTCTGGATTGGGTCTTTGCAGTGTTAGGAAACTGCCTCAGGTCTGGGCTTCTGCTGAAAATAATTCTTAGATTTCAAGTGTGAAAAATGTTTTTGTAGTATTGATTCTTGATTTACTTAAAAATAAGATTTGTTCTTCCTAAAAGTTCTGTCAAGTATTGCTACTGGTTACTAGCAAATAGTTGATTAAAAGAAAAAAAGGCAAAGAAACACTTAAGCATTAGACATAAAAAACCTGGCATATACAGTAAAGCTGATATCAGTTCAAAATGCTACTAGGAGAACTGACCATTAACAGTTGCACAAATCTCAAAGTATGTTTTTCTTGTCCACAAAGGACCATGCTTTATGAAATTAATTAATGTGTGATCTAGGTTTCAAACTTGCAAATCCTTGTGATTTCTGTGAAGGTATGGAGCTCTGAGTATCGGTTGCTATTTAAGTCTTTGTTTTGTACTAAGGTGCATAAGTACCTGAAATCGGGTGCTAAGCTGAACAATAATGCAAGAAGGAACCTACTAATTTTGGACTTAACTTTGTAGAATATGTTGGAGTTTCTTTGATGAATGGCTTAATATAAACTGATTTCCTTTTCTTTCTTTATAAACTCTCATGGTCTTGATTCATTAAAAGAAGGAAAATACACAAGATGAAAATGAATATGGGTATTTTTCTTTCTGCACTCTCTTGACTTTGACTTTTGGTTTTTTGTAACTTGTGAATTTATTTCCTTGTTGATGCATAGCATAATTATGAGCATGGTATACTCTTAATACACTCTCGTTTTGTCCCTCCAGCATTGCCTAAAAGACCTCTTCAGAAAGCATGGTTTTACTGGAAAACCTGCAAAACCTGGATAATCTTATTTTATTCCTTATGTTTTGAGTAGCCTAATTATTGCCATGTTGTCATTCAGCACTTCAGCAGTGGAATGAATGGAGGGACCAACTGTCTGAATAAATGTAATGCACAGAACAGGTCAGGTTGGAACTCTGAAAAGCCATTATTGATTTCTTAAAGTTGACTGTAGTGACAGTCATGCAAAGTTGGGTCCTAGCAGAGGACAGTTACTTTCACAGGTCCTACAAGGCTGGCTCCATCACTGGAGTGAAGTGATGGTGAAGTCATTCTGGTGGGAAGGTAACTTGGATTCTGGTTGAGAATGTTAATCACTCTGGTTGAGTGATTAGAGATGACCTGCATTCTCTCCTGCTCATGTTTGTGGTTTGCTGGGTAGCCTTGGGTATAAACCATTCCCATTTCTTGTGTCCAGTTCTGTATCTGGCAAGCAGGGTTGAGGATTCTGGTTTCCTTTAAGATGCAAAGGGAAATATATAAATTTCTCAGTGAGCATTCCCAGTGCAGGAGACTTGTCCTGGTACTCTTGATCTTCTGGTAAAAAGTGCTACTGAAAGTCTTAGGTGCTTCTTTTTCTACCTTGTGTTGCAGACCTTTGAAGTAAGCTTCAACTCGGATTGAAGCTTTAGTTTCAATTTTTTAATACAATGAAGCAGGAAGGACTTCTCTGTCAATGAGAAAAAAATTGGTGGGAAGAAAAACCCTTATTAGGACATCTTTATATTTTTTTCTAAAATCAGGTTTTGAGTTTGTAATATTTTAAATTAGTCATGAAGTAGTGACTTTGTGAAGCTTCATTCCTTTCTTTGTTGTTCACAGTAATAAAATATAAAATAATCATATATACATAAATATGTTATATATATATATATATATAAAATAGATATTTTATATAAAATAAAGTAATAAAAAATGGTCACTTAATATAAGCTAGGATTTAGAAAATTTACCATGTGTGCTTCAGTAAAGATTACCTGAAGTTGCGTGGTTTCTGTTTTGTGCATCTTTGTAAACCTTACTCTAATATGTAAAATGCCAGTAGATGGCAATCAAGAATATACAGGCTGATGCCTCTGTCTTCCATAGGACCAAAAAGATTCTTCTATATGACAAAATATCAGCTTTTAACAAGCATGCAAAACTGAAGTGCCTGGAATGAGAGGCAACTTGTGCAAGGCTGGCTTTGGTCTCTTAGTCTGTAGTTAACCATATCTGTTTTCCCTAAGGAGCAGATAGGGGTTAGATATTCTTTAAGAACTTGTCGCTTTGATTTGGAATGTTTTACCTTCCAGATTGCTCCAGCTAAACTTTCACCTTTTGGGCTGTTGACAGCAGCCAAAAGTGTACATTAGGAGTCGGAGTATGTCCTTGCATTGCAGGGGGCTGTGTCCTCAGGCTGGCTATGTCTGATGGAGAACAGATGTCTCTGCAGGGTGACATAAGGAACCTGCATCACTGCAGCCGGAAGGGAAGCTGTGTGTGTGACTCAACAGTGTTACTCCTTTCAGAGCTTATTTTGCTATTGCAGGTTTCCATGATTTTGAGTTACTTTCAGAGTAAATCCACTGTAGTGACCTGGGAACTCACTCTGACCACATGAAGAGTTGTGAATTGAGAACAATTTTGCTGTAACTGCACTCAAGTCAGGCAGGAGTAAGATTTTTCTATCTTCCGTCCCCCCTGTGGGATAGGAAGAAATTACTGTTCACTAATGAAGTTAACAGTTGATAATTTGCTGGTAATTGGATGGACAGATTTATTTTTGGTACAGCAGGGAAATCTTATTGCTATACATAAAACTTCCAATGAAACAGTTTGTAAGATTAAATTGTAACTGACAGTGCAGCATTTGCCTCTACCATTTACCAGCATAGTAAATGACTTTTTCCCACATCTGCCCTCAGCTTGATCTTTCCTTATGATAGAAGACTTCCATGAAAGGGAGAAAGGTGCAAGGATTTTGCTTTAGGAGGCCTTTTTTGCAAAAGAAATGGCTGTGGCATGAGGTCATTTGAAACACTGACTGCTTTGTATTGGTATTGTTAAAACACTGTGACCTACATTGCTTGGGCAATGTGATCTGCTCCAATTAATGGATCTGTCAACACAGATTAATTATAAAACTGACAACCACTTCTAGATGTAGTGGGTGCTGGTGACCTCTCATCATGAGAGGAAGATGCTGACTTCTGCTTCATGTGTGTGAGAATGTAATTTGTATGACTCTGTTCTCTGGAAGGTGTCCTTTTTAAATGCCAAATCCCATGTACCACATTTGAATTGTTTTTTAACCAGATTTTAGTTACTTAATACACTAGAAGTCTCTAATGCCAAATTCATTTGCATCTTGGAAATTTGCTTCTAGTCCTGCATTTTTGCCTTACTTCAAAAGAATCAGTGTAATCATCATTGCATTCTGTCATTAATGTCATTAGTGAACTTCTGCTGATCTTACGTGACTGCTTTTTAGTCATTGCATGCAAAAGGCAGCGGAAGTAAAGGGTATTGCTTGAGTCTCCTTTATGTAGCCTTGTGTAGCAGCAGAGAGCACAAACTCCTGTATAACAGATAAAAATAATGTTTCTAGCTCCTGTGCAGCCTCTTCTAGATTCCACTCATCTTCCTAGATCTGCTTTCAATTATCTTGGTCTCTTCCTTGTGCTTCTAGAGAGAAGATTGAGGTAGGTATTTCAGATGACAGTTTGATTTAGAAATTGTCTATCTGTGTGTGGATAGTTTTTAAGCTTTGCTAAACAGAGCCAAAAAAAGAGGGAACCTGTCTGCTTTAGTAACTCTTCTGAGTGGGAAGTGAGTATGAAGCTTTACTGTGATTTTCAGGTTGACCCCTCTGCCTTTATTCCTCTGGAAGGCCTCCCTTTGTATGAACAACTCCACAGTGTACAGGAGAAATTAAGATTGTTTTGCCAGAGTACATTAGTTTGAACTCAGGCAAGTGAAATACCGTCTGCCAGTGTGTTTGTTGGTCCCCCAGAATGTCCCAGTACAACTGTAGTGTCTCAGATTTCATAGCTCACATCAACTGAAACAATTTACTTTTACTAGAAATCTTGTCCTACTCCACATCCCACTTCTCTTGTGTTAGACAAACATTCAGGAAACAACAGACTCTCAAAACCAGGCCGTGACTTCTCTAAAGGCCCAGGCAGCAGGCAGTCATCGGAAAGTAACAGGGCAAGAACGTGACATTAATGTCATGTCACTTAACTGTGGGATGTTTCTGTATGGGAGAGGAATATTCGTAGTGACATGTTCCCTTTTGGTGGCTGATCTTTAATATTTCATGAAACCAAACTAGTTCAGAAACATAAAGAAGCCTTTTACTAAAGTGATTTTCTAGAGCAGACTTGGCATAATACACATAGGCTAAGTCTAGCCAGAAAACTGTCAAGCTTCTTTCTCCATTTTCCCTTCTCTAATAAGCCGAGACACATTGCTCTTATGCTTCAAGGCATCCCAGAAAGCTGGAGATCCCGTGCTTCTGAACTGGTACAACTACAGACGTTTTCTCTAGGATTTATCTAGTGAGTCTTTCAGCTGGTCTAGAAAAAAATTTCCTGTGCTTCAGTGCATAGTAGAGAAATTGTCCAACGTTGTTTAGAAGTATTCATGCACTAAAATATTTTATTTAAATATTTGGACAGGACTGAAATTGTACAATGATCTAGTATGAAGCATGAACATATTGTAGGCAACTTTTATTCTTCACAGTAGGTAACATAAACCATTTTCTGTGGAATGTCTTTTGTATCTTCCTTTTAAGAAAATATTCCTAATTCATATAGGAAAATGGGCACAAACTACTTTTTTTTTTTTTTTCTCAGTAATGAGGGAGCAAGTTTTTAGGTGTACGATAAGTTGTTGCCTTGTGAGTACTTTGTCACCTTCACTGCCTTTTCAGGTTCCTTGTAATACGAATGTTGTGTTTCCTCACGCTTGAACTTATGACTGCTGAGACTTCACCATATGGAAACTTTTGTCTCATGCATTAGCCACCATAACTAAATCTGTGCACATCAACGCCTTAAAAATGGGAATGAAAATCTGATCTTCAGAATGGCAACGTTAAAAACACATAAAGCTTCATGGCTTCAGATGAAGCAGAAATCCTGATCCATTTTTACCTCACCCTATTGCCCCAAGGAGTCCAGATATCTCATTTTTTATACCCTCCCCCAAGATTTGTATTGCATGTCAGCATACATTACAAATTTTTACATTGTACTAAGTACAACATCCCCTTCAGCAAAATCCTGATTTTGTAGCTTTCTACTGTGGCTAGGATTAATCATAAATGATAATTGTGCTATTAAAACAAACTGAAAAGATTTGTTGAACCAAAGTCTTGATGAAAAGAGCAAAACTAGAACAAGGAGGGCATGGGCATAACACATTCTTAAATCTACTAATCTTCCCACTTATCCCCCTCCTTTATGAGTATGGGCTATGGAGCTGAAGGTCAAGTTCATGTCCATGATGGCAATGGTGATGTGGAGAAAGGTGTTGAGTCTGTTTCTCCTGCTCTGTCAGGATTTTTCATTGGTTGCCTATAGAACTGAGCAAGGCTTTTTGCTGCATCCTGTAAAGAAAGGCTGGGTGCTTTGCCTTTTTGACAGCACAACACAAACTGGTTGAAAGAAGTTGCACGTTCCACAACTGAAATTGATCTTAGTAGTTTAGATGTGTATGCGTTTCTTTCTTTTGGGTGAAAACGTTGTGTTTTCTGGTTCCATGTCTGTTCTTAAGAGTTGTTTAAGCTGCAGTTTTCACTGTTTTTATAATGTACTGCTTGAACATGCAACATCTCTGTTGGGCAGGGAGGTGCTGCCTCTTGCAGGCCCAGATAGATTTATCCCTCTTACAGTTCTGGAAAGGATTCCACCATCCAGCCATTCAAAAGACAGCAGCAGTAGTTTGCTGGAAACGTCTATTTATTTATTCCAGGTAAATACTCTAAGTAGAGAGAAGTAGAGTGAAAATTATAAAATACACCCAAAACTTATGTGGCTCTGAACTAACCTAATCTTTAGATTTCCTTGTTGGCTAAACAAGTTCTAACTATTGACACAAACTGAGGCCTGGCAATTGTTATCAGTCCAGCACTTCCCCCCTTCTAATTATTCTCCCCATAGCAAATTGGTTTTAAATCCTTTCCAGATATTCAAAATGTTCCTTTGATTCAGAGTCCTGCGTTAAGTCTCATGGTTTGTGTGTTTCCAGATGTACCTGCAGGAGTCCTCTAATGGAACTCAGGCTTTGTTCCATGAAGGACCAGGCTGTTGAAGAGAAGATGCTGCCTGCATTCCTCAAACATTGAAGTGCTCAAACTGGATTTAAACTTAGCATTTCCTGGAACCAGGAACTAGATAATCCTGAAATATATATTCGGTTGATGTTACTTTTTTCACTCCATCTCGCAAAATAATTGCTTCTTTCTCAGTGTACAAAACTGCTCCTGATTGTCCAAGCTCTTTGCAGCAGTTACACAGTTGAAATTATTACTGTCATCTGACAACCTTTATTAAATCTCTGCAACCTTTATTAAACACACATAGGGATCCCCCCACTGCCCTTAAATTGGCAATGAGCCAGAGTGTATTTTTTAGATGTGAACATGTAAACACCTTTCTGAGGTGTTAGCTAATTGTGTTATGCAGGAAACTCTGCAAATTGCCCTCAGCAGTACCTGCTGTATTTTGGATCCATCCTTTACTAGCTGACTCTGTAACTGGGGCAGGTCCACCAAGCATTTTCTGCCAGTGCACCCAGTGAGGAAACCAGCAGTGGAAGAGTGAGGGATGTTCTGTACCTCTGCCTCCTGCAGGACTAGAAGGCTGCACAGGAAGATAATTTCAGGAATATCAGGAAAGAAAAGCTGCTCTTGTAGTGAGAGAGGAGGTGATCTCCTGTTATCCCCTCCCTGGAGAGTTGTTGGACAGAACTTACTTTGCAAGGAATACTGGAGCCTTAGATATGGGAGTGTTCTGTATTAGGACATGCTGCAGATTGCTTATGCCTGATGCTGTGTGTTGTATAAGTACCTGGAGTGTTCTTTTAAGAGAGGACATTTCAGATAAAACTGCTTGAGTGGAGGGTCTGAGCAGACTGTATTTCTACTTTGCAACTTAGGGCAGGATGTATTTGGTAATAGGTTTTAGTATTTCTGGACAAATGATAGTCAACAAATACAAGTTTAACTTCAGCCAATTTCTCCCCTTACTTCTGTTTAAAGACATAAATAATGGTGTGTTGGGCATTTTAATGCTGAGTTTAAAATAAAGGGCTCCAAAGCTCCTTAGGCTAGCAGCGTCAGTCAAGAAGGGATGGAGTCTCAGCATCTCATATGATCAGGAAATTTCACTGAAAAAGGAGGCTGGATCTGGATAAACTTTCAAAAGGCATCTAGAAATGTCCAACTCTTTATTGTATGACTGAAATCTCAGAACCCTTTGTCCATGCCATATTCGTAAAATAGATATTAAAGGGAAGTAGGAGTATTGTATTAAGTATCTTCAGGAACAAGACCATCCTTGTCTTTACAGTATTGTTCTGAAGTTTTAGTCTAATAGGTCTAGAGGAAAATCTGCCATAAGTGATGGATGGAAGGGGACATCCTGCTCTTATTTTGCCTTTACAAGGGTTTCCTGCCTCTTAAAATGCCCAATCCTGTTGAATTCTGCTGTGATTTCAGATAACTTTTGTCTTAGTGACAAGTAGCAAATCCTAATAGTAATGTATCCTGGTGTCAGTGTTTCATCTATAACTCACTATAGTTAAACAAAATACTCTTAGAGTGATCTTTAAACCAGACACTGTGAAAAGAGTAAGTCCCTTCATCAGGCCTGAAAGTAAGGGACCAAATAATTCCTCCAAGCAGAGCATGACTGAGTATTATTCTTTTCCACTGCTTTAGATACAAGTCCTATAGTCCTGACTGCCTACATGGTGTTCTGAACCTGTTATATGTGCCTTTTTTCTCTGTAGGAAGCATTACATCTTAATCTGCAGCCCTGTCAGTTTGTCAAGAGATGGGAAGTCCTGATAAAGATGGTGCTTGACAGAAAGGAGCAATAGAGTGTGCAGAGAATGAAGAGACCACAGAGACACAGGAGACACAGGACTTTGAGCAACCTCATTTAGGGTTCTGCTGGCAGATGCTGGACAGAGCTGGATTTCCTGAAAAGAAGCACATTAAGGAATTTAGTACCCTTAGCTATGGACTAAAACTCACTTCATTATATCTGAAGTGAACAGAAAGCTATGTTGTCTGACCAAAATATATATCCTTTTTATTAAAAAAAACAAACCCCAAAGCAACAAAACACCCAACCTCCCCTCCAAAAACCCAGGTAACACCCCAAAAAACTTCTTTTCCCTCAAAAAAACCCTCCTAGGAATGCAAAATTAAGGATCCTAAGGATCCTTCTCTTCATGAACACTTATGTAAATATTCTCATCACAAGCTTTGTATCTAGCCATTTAGTTAACAGAATACATGAATGATTCATGGTAGCCCTATACATAATGCATAATTAAATCACAGACTGATGGAGTGGAATTTATTAATTGTGAAGACACATGTGTTACCATGATACTAATTTATTTCTTTCAATTTTATTGGCATATTGCTCGCTCATCTGTGATTGCCTGCTTTGTTGCATTACCCGAGAACAGTAACATGTTGTTAAAACAAATTATCTGGATGTTTGGATAGGCTGTTTGTTCACTGATGGGAACAATATGTATTTAGCAAAAAGATTTAATGTAAATTATTATACATGGAGTATTATCTTAGCACAGAACCATCACACCAAAGCTGCTCTGATGAGCCATATTAATTTCTGATATGAGTAAAAAAAATGTTAGAAAAATAACTGCAGGGACTCTGGCATGAAGAAAAAGTGGAATTTTATAGAAAATTATCTTGGCAAAATTGCATGGTAACTTTTTATATATTTTTATGAATCCTTGCAATATTAGGTTGTAAAATCTAACAGCTATTTTAGCTCACTTTTAGAATTTGTGTGCCAGTCTCAAGCTCTTCTCTGTGGTTCCTGTCATGTCTTGATAGGATCTTTGGAAAAAGTTTTTTGTTTGTGCTAGATAAATTCCTTTGATAAGGCATGAAATTCTTGATTTCTAGCATGGATATATTGTGGTATTTTTTTGAATGCTAGTATTTGAATGAAAATTAGGGAAATGCTTTTTAAGGAGACTTTAGACACCTTCCTTTTCAGTATCTCTGTACATTTGCCAGAGCAATTGGAAATTTAAGCTATGGCATTGAAAACTCAAGTAACTATTCTGCTGTGAATTTGATGAAAGGAATCAAGTGTTTCACTTGGAAAAGAGACCATATTTTTATATACATTACATTTTTCGCCTTTCTGTTAGTCAGATCATTATAACCACAGTGCTGAAAGGCAAGGGCTTCTTCTCTTGAGAAACTCTGAGGGTACAAGGCACAGTAACAAGTGGAAATGAAAAATGTAGACTCTCTTAGGAAGATTTGAGTAGAACAGATGTGTAGTTGTCTTCAGAAAATATCGGTTAGATAGGTACTTAGTGGAATATCTCAGGTATGCTTGAGCCCTTAAATCAAGCCGCTGTCAGGAGCAATCTGCAACAAGCCCAAGTGATTGTAATTCCACTGCTGTGTGGTGGAGAGCAGCAGTGCCTATAGAAAGTTTTGTATCTTTGTAGCCAGAAGCTGATGTTAGGTTAAATATCATAAACTATCCTATTTCTTTTGCTATCTAAGCCAGGAAATAAAGCCAGAAGGGACATTTAATGCATCTCATTTTACCTGTTGCGTACCCCAGGCTGTTGTTTTGTAATTCTGCCATGATGGCCAGTTGCAGTGGTAGGGTATGAATCACTGGAGGGTCTTCTAACTCTGGCATACCTTGATCACTTTCTGTGTTGTCATATCTGCTGTACTGGGGTTAGAAAATACATTCTGCTTTTGTGCAGCAGACTCAGGTTTGGTCATCTTTTAAAATAACTCAAAATTGTTGGTCCTGAACTTGCTTCAGTGCAAAAGCTATTTCTTTGTTTGATTCTTCTGGAAAATGTATGGTGACTCCTCTGCTGAGCAGAATTTCCTCCATTGGATACACACAACAATTGGGTTTGCACTGCAGGTGGAGGTGGAGAAGAGCTTGGTGGTTGATGCACAAAGCTTCCCTCTGTTTTGCTGTAAGATTAGCTCCTTCTTTCAATTAAAATGATGCTGGAAGATACTGGAGGAAAAAAAAATGCATCTGGAAAAGAAATCGTAATATGTAATCAAGCAATGTTTTGGAATTTCTTGTGATAGTGGAGGGAAGGGAAGTTGGGGTGTTTTGTTTGGTTTAGCCAACTGCCAGGACCTCAGCAAGTTAGGTGCTGTATTGACACATATTCAGAATTGGTCCTTGCTCATAAAGTTTGCTCTGGTGAGAGAGCAAAAGCAAGATGTGATAATTTCAATCACTGCTCTTCAGAGACAGACCAATTGAATTGACAGATACAGAAGTAATTGAGACCCTGGCTTAAAAAGAGTTAAATAACTGCCTGAGGCCCTCCAGGAGTAAAAACCGCAGAGCTGAAAAATGAATCCAGGTTCTAGTTTAGGCTCTTGACCATAACACTGAAGGAAAAATATGCAAGCTGAAGCAGAGACAAGAACTGCAGAAACTTACTTCTCAATACTGTCCTTTTTAATTTTAAAATTACATGTAGCTTAAGAAAATTATACAATGTAAACTGTTGTTTCTTGACTTATCAAAGTTGTTCTGACTGATTTCTGTGACTTGAGACCACATTGTGTCAGCAAGAATATTGGTAAAATTTCAGCTTATTACAAACTAGTTTATACGTTAGATTTCCATACACAGTTTTTCTAAGACCTGCCTTTTTATGAGTAAGCTGGTTTCTGGTGTGCCTGAGCTTCTGAACAAGACCATCTCAAAGTTTATCAGCATGCACCTCTTCACTAATACTGCAAGGAGTAGCTCTCACTGTACTGAATCTGTTTCCATCAGATAAAATATAGTATCTGTAGTATATTAGTCATCCTGAACAACAGAGGGAAAGTTACTATTGCAGAACTATCAGAAGATAAATATTTTCTGCTTTGAAATTAATCAAGTAGTTTTCTCTCAAGCTTTATCTTTTGCCTTTTGCTCGTCTTGCAGGAGTATCATTGGTCTCTGTATCTTCTGATTTGTGACAAACTACACTTGAATTAACTTAAAGAATTTAATTTCCCCCCACTGCCCTGCCCAGGGCTAATGACCAGATCCCTGCAGCAGGTCTTGTTTCCATTGAATGTATGTCTGTTCTATTAAATGTGCATTTAAGCATTTACAGAAAACTTATTTTAGGAATGTTGAGCTGAAATTTTGAGCTGTTAAACTTGAAGCTTTTTCCAGCACCAGGTTTCCTGATCAGGTGGATCAAAATGTTGGTGTTCTTAGCTGAGATGCTGAGAGAACGTCTCAGCTCAAGACAGCTAGATGCTGAAGTAGAATACTCAGAAAAGTTGTAGAAACACCACCAATGGAGGTTTTCTGGGTTGGGTTTGTTTCTTTAAGTTATTTTAGTTATTTAACAATTTTTTACACAAAAGGCCCTGTAATAAGAGAGCATGTATGTGTAAATGCTCTGTTCTGGGAGCATCCTGAGGTAATTTGCAATGTTTTTACCTGATACCATGCAGACTGTTCACATAGTAATTTTTCTCATCAAACCTATGAAATTTTGGGCTGGTGGGCTTCTGCCCTTGCATGCTTTATAAAGTTGATGGGTTTTGGAGAAGGTTCTAAAAGAAATTTAGGACTCCATTGTTTGAACATATAGCCCTATAGAGTAACATGCTAAGAAAGGAAAATCTCCACCTGTTCCTGAGGACTTGGTCTGAGAAGCACCAGACTAGAAATGGGGCCATTAGGAATAAATTCTGAGGATAGGGTTAAATATACTTCTACCTTCCTGTCATAGTGATGTGAGTATCAGAGTAGTTTCTGTGTGAGCTAGAAACCACTGTATTTGAAAGGGACCAAGTGGAGAAAAAACAACTAAGCCTTCAGTCAATGCCAGCTTCCAGCATCATAGGCAGAAAGCAAGTTGAGACCTTCAGTTCAGGCCTGGGCCTGTCTGATTTTAAATCTTTGTGTGGCTTTCTTGAAGTGCACAGAGTGATGCTGTGGTGAAGCTATAGGATCAGTGGTGTTCTTTTCTGAATGTGACTTGGAAGTGTTCCAGCTTTTTGCCTACAGATGTGGTGTGTTATCTCTATTTTGTAACAGGCTGAGGAATATTGATGTGCTGAACATTAAGCACTTGGGTCACTGGAAGGCAGCAGGGTGCCCTCTCATGCTGGATACAATATTACCTATCGTTGTGGAAAGGACTTTGCCATATCCACAGTTACCTTTAAATCCAAATGGCTAAATTAAGGACACTGGTCTAAAGAGTAAGCGCTTTGACCACGACCTTACTCTATTTGTTCTGATTATCTTATGCTTTGACTGGGATCTCTGTTCCAAAGATCTGTGAACTTGGGCCTGTTTGTATTATCCCTGCTTTTATGAGGCCTCAGTTTCTAGATGTTCATATAAAAAAAAATTAAATCTAAATTTGTTTACTTCTAACCTGTTTTTTGTGATGAGAGTGCAAAATTCTGATGTGAACCTCACCCAAAATGGTTGACTGTAGTTTATCTTTTATCCACAGCAGCTGCTGGAGATATGTGGATGCAACACATCTTTAATAAATGAGATAGTACTTGCTTTGACTACTAGTACAGGAGATGGTTTAGCCTGAGGCATACCTACAGGCTATAGATATTTCAGCTGGCCATGAACAATTTTTGCTCTAACTTGAAGCCATGCAAATAATAGATCATAGTCTTTAAATAGATATTTGGCTGAAAATGAAAGGATCCAGGCAATGTGTTATATTCATAATAGTTGATTAAATCACTAAGAGGAGGAAGAGGGGATAGTCCACCTTTTCTTTAGCATCTATAAAGAAGCCAGTTGACTAACATAGTTTTTTGGGGGGCAAGATGTCGTACCAGGCTACTTAATTGCAAAGTTATTGAGAATGCATAAAACCCAGCCTCAGTTTCCACAGCACTGGAAATACCGTTACAGGAGGTAGTGAGTGTAACAGAAGGAGACTGATGAAAATAGAGGGTAATTAAAGCAGGTGATGCAGATTTGATGTACGAACACTGTTGAAGCTAGATGTTAAAGTTACTGAGAAGGACTAATATCAGCAGTTTTTGCTCTCACCCAAAGTGAACTCTCGGCAGTATTCCCAGCAGATTTCTCCCCTAAAAAACTTAAGAGGAATTCTTGCATAAGAGAGGGAGAAGAAGGACCGACTATTTATGCTTTAAAAGCAGATAGGAGAAAAACAGAAAAGAAAAAGCCAGCAAATTATAACACGTTTACTTTCTCCTTCTGTGCCATATAGACAGGATTGGGTTTTGTTTTTGTTTTTTCTTTTCCCATCTCTATAGTGTCACTTAAAAGATGAAGTTCGTATGACGTGGCATCTTTTAGTATGGAACTGTAATGAAACTGCTGGATAACCCTAAGTTTTTTAAGGGGAAAAGATCTGATTAGAGAGAGTCTTAATATTCTACCTTCCATATAAGGGAAAGTAATGGAATGCCTTTTAAAAAACAGCCAGTGTGTACAGCTGCAGCCAACATGTCAACAAATGTAGAGAATTGGACATTTATTGTACAGGCTTTTGAGCAATTGTACATAGTTTTCTGTGGTTCAGAGAATTTGTTTTTTCATGTTAATAAGAATTAGTGCAAAGTTTGAAACTTCTTGTTTGTAGTCTAAGTGTTTTTTTGTTTTTTCGGGGGTGTATAGTTTGTGATATGCTGCACTCATTCCTATCTCACTGTCCCTATATTTTAGGATTGCCAAAATTGGGTCATTTATCATCCTGACACTCAGCATCTGTTCTGCCATATAACCTGTAAAAGAGGATATTGGTAATGCATTTGTAGGCAGTATTGGAGCTCATGAGGTGGAGCACATAGAGAGGTGAGAGGCTGAGTGCTGGTTCCCACCTCTAGATGGGTTAGCAGGGTCTCAGCCACACCTACTGCCTCCCACAGGGAAAGGGGTTTGACAGCCAGCATGAAACTGGGTAGCAAAGCAAGCAAATAGTGTCTGCATAGCACTAACCATCTCCAGACTAGTGCAAAAATTAAATTAAGCTGAGATCTATCAGTTACTGTAAATTAACACCTCTTGATGACTGTTTCACTCAGTGTTGAGGGCTTTGTATCTCTGGTGCAGATATCCATGACTTTGAATCTACTGCTACCTTTGGCACTTGGGATGGGTGGGAGAGATGCAACACCTCTTTCTTTTACTGTGATCTTGCAGCCCGAGGTGGATGTAGGGTTGCATAAACTTATTTTTGAGGTGAGAGAGCCTAGGGAATGCTCAGGAGAAAGGCTTTGTACACAGGTGTTTTTGCACGTATGGAGTAGCTCTTGCTCAACTTGACTGTGTGTGTTACCCAAGGAAATATGTATGGGCAGACACAATCACTCATAAAAATATCTCATAAAAGTCCTCTGTGTATGTCCGTGTTAAGTTTATATAATACAAAGTTCAGTGGCAGTGCTGGCTTATTGCATTTTCAGCCCCATGTCACTTATTCTGCTGCACTTGTGATTCAGTGCTGCCTTAGCTGTAGTTTCATGTTCAGCTGTAGAGCTCTCCTTGAGCTGGATTAATAGACCCAGCTGAGAAACACCCACTCTGAGCCCAGGGTGGGGCTGATTGTTGAGCTGAATCAGCTTCCTTTCCAGTAGTTAAAATCAGTTTGCTTAGAAAAATATGTTTAACCCAGGAAAATAACTTTGTTTGAAGTTGTTTAAATAAATTATTTCACAAGCAATTACACCAGCAGATCTGAGAGAATGTATCTGTGAGGGCAGGTATGGCTATGACAAATAGCTGGGATGACCTGGAAGTGGCAAACACCTGAGCAGGACATCTGACTGCTTTATTGAGGGAAAGAGAACAGCTTAAGGGAGAGAAAATCCAAAGGTACTTTATGGAAATAAAAACTTCATGTTTGTAGGGAAGTTTCCTGGAATGTGAGATGCTATCATCTACTTGAAATTCAGGATCAAATCTGTTGCATGTCTGAGCAGTATTGATTTACCAAGTGGAGTGTGTCTCCCTTTGGGATTTCTGCCACAGTTTAGGCTTCAATTGGTGTAATCTCAGAAGAAAAGCCATGCTTCCCCTTATAAAGCATTCTCACCAGATGTCTTGTAAATTTTTCCCTTTATTCTTTTGAAATGACTGGGCTTGACCTTAGCTTTCCTAATGTTATTTAGCCCACATGGAATATCTATAGCTGAAAACTCTATTAAGAAAAGCACATATGACCTCTGCTTGTAATAACAGAATGCAATTAATGTCAGGCTTGTTTTGATGATAAATTGGGGGGTAACAAATGGATTTTGCTTTTTCAACACGCTACTATGAAGAGAAAAGGGAAAATGAGCTTTAAACTACTTACTGAAATTTTAAAAGATCTCTTCCTCCCCACCCCAGATCTAAATCAATCAATACAACTGAATATTTAGCAGATTTGTACATTCTAAAGAAAAAAAACCCAACAAATTAAAAAAAGCTTTCTATAGGTAACTTTAAATGAAGGGCTGTAATTGCAAATGGGGATGTTCTTGTGCTACAAACTAGGAGAAAGTTCCATCTGTGAAGCTGTGTAATTGTGACTGTTGCAGGAGTTCCATGGGGACATGATGAAGATGTTGTTTCTTCAGAGGTCTTCAGAGGCACTTTGAAAGCATTTGCACCACTGTCTAGCATTTAAATGTCATGGCTTCTTCTCTATGTTTATTGACAAAAGTACCATAAGCCACTAGGTTAGAAAGCCTTGCTCTTCAGTTTAAGCTGCGGTGCTTATAATTTCAAAAGGAAATAGCTCTGTTTCAGCTCAAGGTAGTTATTTCTTAATTAAGTGTTTCAGAGGATCAAGATGACCTAGGTGAGTTTCAAACACAAGCAGTAAGTTTGGCAAAGAGCAGGTGGAAGATGCCCAATGGAAAATGAAGTGCTAGGGTCACAATTGCAGAAGAATGCAATTGTCTAGGCTGACTGCATGTAAGTGCCTTTCCTTCAGCTGATCCCCTCCTTTCTCTCATGCTTTTAGTCTGTGTAGGGAATTTGAACTTCCTTATGAAATTTGATTAAGTTATCTAAGACTGGATAGCAGTTTTGCAGGGTTTTCATCTCTAACAGCCAAATATGAATAATTCCCTGGTCTAATTGACTTGTCTTTTCCTCCTACTGTCTCATGACTGAGAGACCATGGATAGTAACTCTGGTGTAAGTCACCAGAGGTTCTTGTAAGAGCTGTGTATTTCTCATCTAAGGGGCAGATGGCACTGAAATGTATTTGGAGCAGGTGATTGCTTAGAGCAGAGAAATGCTCGCTGATTGTGGTGCACAAGCAGCTGGACTGGGAACACCGTTCATTTCCTAGTTTGCTTAGGGCAGCAAATTCCTAGAATTAGTTCACCTACAGTTAAAAAAAACCCCCAGAGAACATTTAGTTTCTGTATGCAGTTTTCAGCATAGCAACTTAATTTCAAAAAAATCTGTGGTAAAGCAAAGAGGAAGCCACAAAGAGAAAGGCATATTGCTTGTGCACCAATATATTGATGCACAATATATTGATATACTGGAGTAATTAGTCTTTTTTCTTTTTCTCCTTGTTCAACCCCCCCCCCCCCGCCCCAAACAAACCAAAATAACAAAACCCCTTCCAAACCCATCACCAACTTAAATTAGCTGTACTAATCTGCAGCTGAGTCAATTATTGCTAAAAGTGTTGTTTATCTTGAAAGGGAACATAGTATGGACAACTGCTACAGCTATCGTGGAGCAATTTTGCTTGTATGATAGAGTTTGACAATGTACTTGTCCTGCTGACAGGAAGGAGTCCCTGGGCATAGTTTTTATATCCAGGATTTGCTCTAGGGACAAGGTTTTGGTCTGTAATATTGCTCATCCATTGAATTTTGGAGCTGGCATCAAAAGCTGTATGATGTGGCCCAATGTCACTGTCTCTTTTGGCAGAACATTGAACTTTGTGAGGAGGTGTATTGGGTTTGTTTGTGTGGCATGGTTTTGATAGTGCATGTCAGGGGCTACAGCTCTGGTGTCTGTGAGAAGGTAGTATGTGCTTCCCCTGTGTCTCATGGATTCAGTGCCAGCTACTGGCCAAGGCTTGAGCCCATCAGATGGTGGTAACACCTCTGGGATAAGAAGGGTTAAGAAGAGGGAGAAGTTGCTCTGTGTAGCAGCAGTTTCAGCCAGTGAGAGGAACAACTCTTAGACATCAGAGTCCAAAAGGAGGGGCAGGAGGTGCTCCAGCTGCTGGGGCAGCCCCAGGTGAACACCATGGTGAGGCAGCTGTTCCCCCATAGCCCGTGGAGGTCCATGGTGGAGCAGCCCATGGAGAACCCCACAGTGGAGCAGGTGGATGTGTCCAAAGGAGGCTGTGGCCCCAAGAGGAGCCTGGGCTCCTGGCAGGGTCTGTGGACCCATGAGGAGGAGCCCACAATGGAGCAGCTTTGCTGGCAGGACTTGGGACCCCATAGGGAAACCCCTCTGTTCCTGAAGGACTGCCTGTCTGGAAGGGAGCAGTTCACGTTGGGAGCAGCCTGTGGGAAGGATTCACCTTGGAGAAATTTGTAGAGGACTGTCACAAGTGAGGGAACCCCAACGCCTGGAGCAGGGGGAAGATTGTGAGGAGTCCTCCCCATGAGGAGGAAGGAGCAGCAGAGGTGATGTGTGATACACTGACTGCAACCCCCATTCCTATTTCCTTGTGCTGCTGGAAGGAAGGGTGTGAAAGTGTGTGTGTGTAGATAAATTAGGTTTAAAATTAAACCTGAGAAGGAGGGTGGGATGGAGAAGATTGTTCTACTCTTCATTATCCCACTCTAATTTGATTTGCAATAAGTTAATTATTTGACAAACTGAATCTGTTTTGCCTGTGACAATAATGGCTGAGTGATCTCTCCCTGTCTTTGTCTTGACCCTATTTTTATATTTTCTTCCCTCTGTCCTGCTGAAGAGAGATAGTGAAACAGCAGCTTTGGCTGGATGCCAGGTGAACACCAAGGTCAACTCACTGCAGAAAGTGACATTTTTTCCATATCATTCTTGTGAAAGTTTGGTGGAGGAATGCAGTGGATATGTTGGATGAGAGTAATTTCTCTCTCAGACTACTGTTTAGCTAATTGTTTTGTATTTATGCCAATATCACTGAAGAAAGAAACTGTTTTGAATTTTTTCTTGACTTGCAAGTTGTTTTCAATCCTGTAACAAAGTTCAAAATCACGTGGGAAAAGAGCAGAGACACAACAAGTCTATCAGAAGTGTGGGAGGTTATTAAAGAACGGAAGACTTCTCTTTCTATATGATGAATTTGAAGCGACTATGTTTTGGAACATGGAACTTCATTGTATTTTAGGTCACTGCTGCCACCATGTGGAATAGTTTCCTCTAACTCTTCACAAGGTCTTAACCTTGCAGTTGCCTTCAATCACCTGCTGGTTCATGGAAGGAAAATAGGACAATTTAAAAATCCAGCCCAATAATTAAAAAAAGCTGTTGAATGCACCTCAGAGTCGTTGGCTTAAGATGTCGTCATTGATGCCTAATGCGCTGCTTGTCTAAGCATCTAAGCAGTCACATGGTACAAAGTGGGTTGGGAAAAATGCTTACTCTGTGCATGACAGAATTTGGAGCAAAAGGAAAATAATGGCATTCATCAGTAATAACACATGAGCCTTAAGAAGAAACATCAGCAATTTGTTGAGTTTTACTTGAGAAATTTGCACATACAAAATAATGTACTTGAGTTAATGTAGCTGTTTTAGTTGCTTCTCTTTGACTAGTTACTGTGGGTGACTTTTATCCTTTGCATCCTCCTTTTGCTTTGCAAAGAACCCTGTGTCAAAAAGGTGGCTGCGTCAACAGCTGCTAAAAGCTTCCTTGCTTAAGGTGTATAGTAATGGAAGGCAGCATCTGTATGAAGAAGTGTGGTGTGGCACTTTGGAGGAAGGATTTGTTTATCCTTAAGTCTGCTTGGTTGATTAGCTGACTGATTATAAATGTGAGGGAGTTCCTTCAGTAGACAGTGGCACTCTTGCTGTCTCACACAGCCTGTGCCACTGTGTTCCCAAAAAGGTGATTCACAGACTTGTGGATCAAAAGGGGTGTCATCAATATACTGTAGCTGGCAGCACTGAAATTGAATTTCTATTTTCATAAAACACATTTTAGCTGGCAGCTGGACAATGTTTTTTCTTTTTTGTGGAAGTAGTCTGCAGCAATGTCTGAATACACATTTCCAGGCAGAAGCATTTCAATAACAGTTTTGGAAAAAGTTCATTTTCTCTTGACTTTGAAATTGAACATGCCAGTGATACTGAGCAGTGCAGCCATCTGAAACAGTCATTTATCAGCCTACTCACAAGGGTGTGTTACTTGAGTATTTCCTTTATGAGGAGTCTTGGTTTCATAAGAGTATGAAATAATAGTCAGGTGAAGAAGTTCTAGGTCTTCTTGTGTGGCTTTTTTTTTCCCTTCTGGTGCTCCCTAATTTCAGTTGCTTGACAAATGATAGTCACCACATGTACCCCTGCAGCTCATTCAAATGTATTCCTGAAATGCATTTCTGCACTTGTGTGAGCCACTGAACTCACTGGGTGCTGGTTACAACAAAAGCATAGAGAAGGCCTTAAATTTTCTCAGCTGACAAAATTGTAATGTTCTGTTTTGACACTGCTGGCTTGCAGTATGTTCTGCCTTGCAAGTCCCTTCCCTTATGCTTTTAGTTCAAATTTTATGCTGGAGAAAGGTACTCAAGACCAAAATCCTCTCTAGGCACAGAACAGATCCAAGTGATCCAAATACTTGATAATACTTCAGACTGTCCCTGGGGAGAAGAAGAATGTAATTTCATTTCCGGTTCTGATTCTAGATTTTATCATTAAGGCATGGAGATCATGCTGTGTTTTGTCTATGGATGCCCATGCATCAGGATCGAGCAAGTTAATGCCATGAAACCACTTTGTGTGGATGTATCTAGCTGACAAATATGTTTGCTGTCCCTGAGGGTAGCTATAATGTTCTGAAAAAAACATTTTTGCTTCTCTCATTGGGTGTAAGATTAAACATGGAATGAAAAGTCAGGAACACTTCATTTTAGAGATGTCAGAATGCTTTTATCTTGGAATACTTTAGCACATGTAAGATTATATATGCTGATATTTTAATAAAATGGAATACAAAATTAAAAGTCAGAATGAAATACAGCCTAAAAGACAAATCTAAGAAGTGAAATTAAATATTCCATCATTGAAATCAATATTTCAGAAGGTTTTGTTGTTGATAAAACTGTGTTTGTCATCTGAAAAGTCATTTTGCTGTCTAGTTGAAATCTTTTAACAGGGTCTGGTTGTGAATTGCTGAATTCTGTGTTTAAGAATGTGGATGCATTTCAAGGAAAGCATTGAAAGGCCACTTAGATGATTATGAATCTTCATGAGTAACGTATTGAATTTGATTTTATATACTTAAGTAGAGAAGAATTGCTTTGTGTCTGGCACCAAATTTCTATCTTAAACATTCTTTGGGTTATGTTGTATTTATCACCAGGACAGAGAAGTATTGTCTTCTTCAGGCTAGAATTTGCAAACAAGTGTTTCATGTTTGATAGATTTGCTTAGGCAGTGATCAAACCACTACAGTGGAAGAAACAGAGGTTTCCCTGCTTGCAAGACAAAAAAACAAGAAGTCACAGAATTGCAGCACTAGACTGAGGCCTGTTAGTTCCTGTCTTCAGGCAAGCTTGTCTCTGGATTGAAGTCTCTTTTCCTCTTCTTTGTGTGCAACTTTAAGGGTTTCTTTATGCTGATTGCTATAAAAAAAAGGTCCTACTAATGGGAATTTTAGATTATTTTCTTCTGGATTTAGAACCTGTAATGCATCAATTTTTTTCATGTAGTGAATTAACGAAGTTGTTTTGAAATACCCTGAACAACTTAAATTTAATCTACGTCAGAGTTCAAATTGCTTCATAAACCATAAACAGAACAAGATTTAATAAGGAACAGCTACTGTTAGTAGTTGATGCAATGGCAAGTTTTAGATAGTGAACAGTTTTTCTGGTTCCTACAATTTGCCAATTCCTTCCATTAGTTTGAGAGTGGGTCCTACTTTATTCAGCTTGGAAACAATCAGTTAAATGTCTTTGAGAATTTAGAAGAGGAGATGTGGAAAACAGGCAAGGAATCTTTTGCATTACCTATTCCCCGCTCCCCACTTTTTTCATGTTTGGGAAATTCTTGCCAGTTTTTAAGGGTCCCAGAGGAGCCCTGTCAATATTTAAAACTCCCAGTACGTGTAAAAGGTGTGTGAAGAAGGTTATAAAATAAAAATAGCACCAGGTTCTGCTAGTGGTTTCTCATAATGTTTTCTGATGAAGTAGTCAGGAATTTGGCACCTTGGAAGACAGAAAAGTTGTCAAATCAGTGTTATTTTTCTATCTAGTGTGGATCATGAGTTTCTGAGTTTTTCAGAGTCAATGTGTGTCATGTTTGGAGCCCTGTCTCGGTCACTGTTTTTTGCTTAAGGGGTAACATTTCAAAGTCAGTAGAGGGGACTAGCGCATCCAGCTTCCAATTCCTTCTATTATTTTGGAAATCCTTTGCCAGTGTTCTTTGAAATTTTTGTTTGTTTTCTCCGCTCGTTCTCTTCACGGTAATGTGATGTGGTTTCTTCCTGCAGTCTTTGCTCAGGCCTCGTTTCCACTGAAGTCAAGTAGACCATTCAGTAGGTGACTGGTCTGGTTCTCTAGTGAGGTTTTTTTTTTAATAACTGGTGTAAAAATAATGCTAGTGACACTTGCCAAAACTTTTTGCTTACCTGCACGTGGGCTGATGAATGTTACTCTCCATCACAGAAACCAATGTCAATGTTCCAGTCATTATGGTGTAGCTGATTATTTTGATAGTTTTCAGTTCACTGGATAGTGTAAGACATCTTTCTTTCAACTAGTTTTTGGTTGATTTGGTTGGAACTCCCAGTGATGACATGGCTTTTAACCAATAGTAATGTTTTTTCTGGGTCTCAGTTCTGAATCATAATCCATTTAGATGACTGGTTTCATTAGAATCTTCCAATGCAAACAGTAGATTTGGGTTTCATTCAAGAAGTCATGTCCCAAAGTTGAATTTATTATAGAACCAGCATTCTGTACAAAGTCAACCCCAAGAATGAAAATATTTATTCTTGGCAAGAGTACCAAAGTTTGTTTGTGTTACCTTGTCCTGTAGAGTTAGGTCAGTAGCCATCTATTTTACAGCTTTGCACCAGCAAGTATTGTTTAATGAAAGAAAACATCAGGCTCCCAGGAACATTGAGAAATATTGGCTTCTTGCCTTGATAAAGTGAATGATGATCCACTAATGATGACTATCTTAGTGAACTATCTTGTGTAATGACACACAATTGTCTGCACATCTTAAATCCTACCTTACATAGGATTAAATGTAGAGACCTACATTAAATGTAAGTCTCTACGTTAATTAAATGTATTAATTAACGTAGAGGCCTACATTAGCATCTGTGAAAGAACAGCAGCTTGTATTGTTAAATTCTGTAGCATTTCCTGTTGCCATAAAATTCACAGACTGGTTGGATATCAGGTTGTCTGGCATAATTAGTTCAGGGAATCTGTGCTTAGCACTTGATTGCTGTATCTCATTTCCAGATATTTTGGATAAGAAATAACAGTGTTTGGCTGCTGAAAAATATTTACATTCATAAACTAGAAAGCCACCTCTTCCTTTCTTGTTTGAAGTTTCTCATTGAAGTTTCTGGCTCTGATTCTGTGTCATTCCCATTGCCACAAATTACACTGTATGCTCCATTGCTCAAGTGTTCATGTTTATATCATGCAAATAAAGACCTGTTTGACTGAAAGTCTTTTTGATATTTGAAAGCATTTCATTCCCTCATCAATGTTAGCTGTAATATCATACTACTGAGAAGCTGCAAGATGGATCTTATCAGACAGAGCTAGAAGACAAGACCCTCTGTCTCTTCTTATAAATAAATTGCCAGACTGAAGAGGATTACAAAGTCATGGAGTGAGCAGGAAATTTTTTAACTAACTAACTTTTGATTAATGAAAATTTTTTCTCACAACTGATAAAGCCCATGGTTTACAAGCTATCTACTTTGACGCTATTTTCCCATGCTCTCATCTTTTTGTTCTCATTTCTCATATTGACAGTACTCCCCACGTGTAATGAGTTATTTTTTGAGATGTTAAACCTGAATGGATAAATAAGTTAAAAAAATCCCCAAACTGAACAAATAGCATTGTCTCTGACACTACTTCTTAATCCTTTAAGAGCTTTCCTCTACAGGAACCTAGGGAATTCTGCATGTTTTAAGATAGAGTAGAACTGTGTCAAACTAAGCAATCACTTTCAGATTTTTATACCCTGCAGCTCATCATCTGATTCATAACTTTTTATCTTGTAACAGAAGTTATAAGTCAAGTTATATTCATAATGTACTGCCCTCAACAGCATTATCGCTGGATGACCTTTTATTTGAAGTTAAGGGAGGATTTTTTTTTTCCCCCTAAGACTTCCTTCTCCTTCAAGGAGAAGTTCCTTGTTTGTTATAAATTGTACTACTCAGGAAAATTTTGGCTCAGGACAGTTCATGTACCACAGAAATAAATATAGGTACAGAAATACTGCTTCATCTGGATTCATGTAGGAATATACAATTTGCTAGCAGCAAAAATATCCTTCTCTCTCATCTGAAAACTCAGAAAATGTTCTTCTTTACTCAATTTCAGTGCCATCAAAATACACTCAAAGCTCTTGGAAAAGTTAGTCTAGTATTCTACTCCAACTGGCAAGTAAAACCATTGTTTCTCAGTGGCATTCACTGAAGTATTTTTGAATAAGTTAGAGGAGTGGAGGTGAGGTGATAGCTTGCCTGGGTTCCTCACGTGCCTCTGCTGAATAGTGCAGTATGTTCCTGTTGTGGATCTTTCACCTGTGTAAGCCCAGAGGGGACAATGGGAATGTACTGGAGCTTTACCTTATAGACCTGGCTTGGCAGTGGGACCTTAATTTGTACTTATTAGTAATTAGGAGGTGTTAGGGGCTTGGAGGAGCAAACTCAGCTTGGGATGAGTTTTCAGAGTTGGTGGCTGGGAGAAAAAATATTTTTCCACTCTTTATAAATTCATTATATTTGATCTGAAGTTACTGAAAGACATGAACTATGGAACCTCACATCAGTGTTTTTACAGTAACTCTGCAGAGAAGACCAATGTGGCAGATCATGAAAGGAAGCAATGTTGCTCATATCCTGTACAGAGCTTTAAAAATACATCCATAGTTCTAACGGCTGCTCCGTGGTTTCCTGAAGATAAATATTTTTCAGTTCAAGCAGATTTATGCCTGAACAGCCAATATACTGAAGGGTAGATTCTAATCTAAGTTTCACGTACTGCAAATCCAGAGTAACCCAGGAGTCACTGGATTTTTCCCTGTCTGTGAGATGGCTATTATATCTTTATCTGACTATTAAATCAAGCATTTATGTTGTTGTGGCCCTTTTGAAGGGGAATTTAATGACTGCTTTCTTTTACACGCCTTAGTTTTGGGTATTAAGTTGGTTAGGATAATCATAACTTGCAGTCTTAAATTGCCTGACAGTTTAATTTTTTTCTGTGATTTGTCATTCTTTAAGAGTAGGGTTTTGGGTGGGGATTTAGGTGTGTTTTAAGAAGAATTTTAGTTGCTGTACAGGATATGGTTACTATTCCCTAGTTTCATGTGAAGCATTCTATTCCCTTTCATTTTCTTCTTCCACTTCTATCACTTAGAACACTTCTCCTGCAAGTATATGTTTTGTTTATCTTTTTGCTGGCTACTCATGATGAATTCTTACTAAATCTGGGTATTTTTGACTATTCGCATAGGATGTCTCTTATTTAGTGTTATTTTTATATTTATCTGCAGTCTTTAAGAAAAATGATTTTTGGAAATTCAGTGGAATTAATTTGCTTTGCTGCATACTTTGTGTTTGTGTCTATATTCAGTCTGTAATAATTTCACTATTTTTCATGCTAAAACATGTGAAACTGGCATGTTTATATCAGTCATTTTCCTTTTGTGGTTTTCATTTTCTAGATAGAGTAGAAGGTGTGGAAAGTTGGGCAAATGGAAAAGTAAAAAATGTAATTGTAGTCAGAATACATATCCTTTTCATAAGTGAAACTCAATTAAACTGGCTTCTTTTGGTGCTAGAAGTAAGAACCACTGATGACACAGTTCAGCATCATCTTCTGGAGAAATTTTGCTTTTGTGATGGAAAGCAGCAAACTGTAAATGTAGCTGGTTGCTGTCACTGGCGCTATTTTTATATATGTGTATTATATTTATAGCAGTTCAACAGTATGTTTTTAATAGTTACCTTGACTGTCATTTCTAAATCTATATAATGGATCAAAATTGCTTTGTTAAATAGTCTAATGACCAGATATTAATTCAATTGTGAAATTCTATAGTAAAATAGTTCTCTTTTTATGCTAAACCCAAACCAGTCAAGTTGTATCACAATTTTCATCTGCACTCTGAACCCTCTTATCACTGTCTGTCTTATACACTGAATCCTTTGGGCACCTCCCAGGAAGCTGTCATCGTATTTCAGATACGGTGAGAGTTACTGTGAAGTCTTATACATAATGTGAAGTCTCTTACATAATTATGAGTGAAATGAGCTGTTAGAATCCAGGCTGAAGTTCAGATTAGCTTCTATGCTGTTTCATGCTACTGCTACAGCTTTTCTGAAAGCCTTGTTTCTGTGGCTGGAGTTATGGGGATTCCTCACAAGGCTCAGGTGTTCAGTGAAGATAGGATCACTTTATGACCCCCTAAAACATAAGGTTTATGCCTTTAATATTTTCCACGTGCCTGATGCTAATCCCACACAACTGGACAGTTCCTGACCTGCTTCTTCAGTGAACTCAGAAATCAACTGGATGCTAATGTAAAAACCAAACAACCCGCCACCCCAAAACCAAAGAAGAAAAAGAAAAAAGGGTGATCCTCAAAATCATTGTTGCTGCAGAGCAAAATGTGGTAGGATTTTGCATCAAGTCTGATGCATGCTTCTCTAGTTGCACCAAATCATCTGTCTTTGGAGTCCATATCAGCATGCTGCGAGTCCTGTCATGGAGGATTAGGGGAAAACCCTTCCAGGAGGGATTACATGCATTCCTGAGCCACTGCACAGAGAAGTTAATTAGAGTTGGGGGGAGGAAGGCAGGAATGAGACAAAGACTGTATTAGCCATCTAATTTGGAAGAAAACTGTTGTATCAAATCATTATTATTGCAATCATTGCACCCTTGATGAACCTTCAGTAACAGATGAGTATTCATCAGACTGCATAAATTAGAGAGAAAAAAAAAATTTTCATGAGGTCATCTAATCTGTCCCCTGAGGCCAGTCCCCTGGAGTACAGCTTCTAATGCTTGTCCGGTCTGTTTCTAAACACCTCACATGATGAGGCTTACTTCTCAGTGGGTAGCTGGAAGGAGAATAATGTAGGAGTGACTGGGCAAAAATAAAGCACTGTAGCATTCTTATAACAGTGGCTTCGAGTGCCTCTGTTGAGTGTTTGAGCTTGCCTGGTGTAGATGAGGACAGACTGAGGAAAGTGCTGTATATCCTGAGTCTTCTCTGAGCCCAGCCTCCTCTTTGCTGTGTGACTTAAGAGACTTACACCTACCATGGCCTTCCAGTAGCCAGTCAGTTCTCACTCTGCCCTCATCCTTTCTAGCTCTATATTCTAAATAATTTGAGTTCATTCTTTTGAATGCTGCGTTGCCATTTTGGAAATACGTGTTTTGTGGTTGAAGTGCTGAGTCAGTATGTTGTGTCGTGTGAAAACAGTGGGAATTTTTTCTGTGGTTCTACTAGGGATAGCACCAAGGTAATGCTGCACAGAAATGATGGGTTGCTGATCTACAGTAGCTGAGTTGAAACATCTTCCTTCTATTACTACGGGAGCCAAAAGAGAGGCTGTGAGATGTGCGTAATTATGTTGTGTAGTTTTTTTGTTAGATATGGCATAAATGGCTAAATAATGACATATCAATGGGACTTGTTCTGTTTCTAGCAAACATTTTAATTTAAAGCACTTTCACCTTTTGATTTACATTCTTTTGTAGGCTCTTCCAGCCAAACCACAGATACATCTGAGCAGAAGACTAGAAATGAGAGCTGTCATTTTGCTCACGTGATTGTCAGTCCTTTGCGATTGGGAATATTTTATCAATGGAAGCTCTGGAACAAACAGTACTGTTGCAGAGACTGGTGCAAATCCTGTCACTCTTCTGGAGGCTGTTGCACATCCAGATTAAGAAGTGCTGAGAGTGGACAATGGCAAAGGTGTCTTGAGAATATAAAGAAATAGTGGTAGCCTAGCAGAGGCTCAAAGGACAATGGATTAGTCACAAGTTGTCTATTAAATCATCAAGTTTCCTGGCTCATGCAACCAAAATATTTTTTCATAAGCAATGTACTTACACTACTCCATCTCTTGACACCATGAGCTAGTTGGAGTAAGGTCCCATGCTGCATTTTTGGCTTCTTTTGCCTGTGCCATCTGTTGTTTTGGTGTATCGTTGAAAGGTTGGTGTTGCTACTGCACATGTGAGAGTAAAACAGAGAGACAGGGCATGCTGTGTCAATATGAAATGCCAAAACATGGGCTGCATTTTAAATTAATTTTCAGTAGGTTGAAGCTAATGTTTTCTACAAGGTTTCTGGATTTGAACAGTGTCAAAATGACACTTAATGGTTGACTTTTGGGCAGAGATGACTTCTGAGAACCATTCAGCTGTTGGAACACTTGCTTTTGTTCATTTTCCTTCCGTCCTCATGTCAATCCAGCATTTGTCATGGAGCTGAGCTCTCCTATCTCATGTCTCGTTCAGTGCCTTTAGGTATTATTTCTAGCTCAACCTTTTTTCCTGTGGTTTTTTTTTTTGGTTTTTTTTTTTTTTTTTTTTGTTTGTTTGTTTTTTGTTTGTTTTTGGGTTTTTTGTTTGTTGTTGTTGTTGTTGTTTGTTTGTTTTTTTTTGTTTTTTCCCCCTTGGTTTGTTTTGGTTTTGGGTTTTTCTCTCCCTACCTCTTTTTGTCATGGTTTTTCTTTTTTTTCCCACCCCTACTCCCTTACTTCCTTTCTAGCCATGGGAATTTGAGGTTCATCAGTTCTACAGGCTGAATTTGAGTGCCCAGAACATCATTATTTTGGAACATCCAGGTTTATTAAGTGTATTTTTGTGTAGTATGTATAGTTGGCTTTTCTGCATAATTCATGTGAGATGAGTTTCTTTGCCGATTTTTTCTTACTATTTTCTGTTATCCCAGTAGGTCAGGGTTCTGTGTTCACTGCTGTTCTTTTTCACTGATGTGCAAAACCTGACTTCTGGCCTGCTTTGCTTTCATGCTTATCTGCTCTTTCTTCTTCTGTTTCCCTACCAGAAGAATTAGTGATGGCATATCAAATGTGAGACTTTGTATGTTAGAAACACACACATTTTTCGTTACTATTATATAAAAGTGAGTACTTGTGTTGGAGGCATTGCATAGAGGTAGGTATATGGTAAGAATGGGCTGCTTTTTGATGCAGTGGGATACCTGTTTAGAATATGCAAAGCAGTTTCTAGATTCTTGATTGTCTGGGGAATGCTGAAACTGAATCCATATTGTAAATAGACTGAAGGCTAAAGTATATGTCTTCATACCATAAAGGATGCTGAGGAAATACAAATTTTTGCTGGTTTGTGATCCTGTGAGCCTATCAGAGCAATGAACTTATTTATTAAATGTATTATTTTTTGAAGAGAAGCTGAGAAATGTCTTGACAAATGAGACTTCTGTTTTTTCCCCATTTCCCTTCCCCTGCCCCCAACATTTACATGTTAACGTTCACCTTGTTTTTGTGACTGGACACTGTATTGGATATCATAGTGCAAATAGTCATCCTTATGATACTTTCATACCGAATTATTCACAGAAACCCCAAGTAGTAGAGGTTAGAAAGGATCTCCCTGCTCAAACCATGGTCAACTACAGTAGGCTGCTAGAATCATGTCCATTCAGGTTAAGCAGAACTCCAAGGATGAAGTGTTGAAAACCTCTTTACTCAGCCTTTTGCAGAATGTAATCACCCTTACAGTAAATGGATGGGGTTTTTTCTTCTAAGTGGCTAAATGGAACATACAGTATGTCAGTTTGTGCCAGCTGTCTTGCCCTTTCATTGTCTGCTACAGCACCTGGATCTGTCATCTTTACTTGCTTCTATTGTTTATTTATTTACATGGATAAGATCCCCTGTGAGCCTCCTCTTCTCTAGGCTGAGTGGTCCCACCCAGTTCTCTCAGCTTTTCCGTGGATAACAAATGCTCCAGTCCTGTGACCATCTATGTGGCCATTTGCTGGATTTGGTCTAGTTTGCTGGTATCTGTTCCTTCCCTCCCCCATCCCTCCTGGGGAGCTCCAAATTCAGCACAGCACTCCAGATGTGTTGAACTTGATGTGATTCTCACTGACCAATTTCTTCACAATGTCAAGGTACCTCTGAGTGGCAGCATTGTGGTCCCATGTGTAAACCTCTCCTCCCAATTTATCATCTGCAAACTTTGAGAGTGCATTCTGTCCTGTCATCCAGGTCATTAATAGAGATGTTAGACAGTACTGATGCAAGTGCTGACCTCTGAGGTTACAGCATCCGTGACTGGCCTCCATCTGCATTTCATGCACTGGTCACAACTGTGTGAGCCAGGCAGTTGAGCCAGGTTTCAGTCTACAGCACTGCCACTTTATCTAGCCCCTCTTCAATTTGTCTATAAGGATATTCTGGCATGCAGTGTCAGAAACCTTGCAAAAGTCAAGAAACAAAATCCACTGCTCTTCCTGCATCTAATGAGCTAGTCAACTTGTAGAAGTCTTTCAGGTTGGTTAAATGTTATTTCATTATCTTGTTCTCTTATCCATTTGTTATAATATTCTACTTTCTATATCTTATTTGATATCTTACTATGAACGTATACATTACTTTGAGGGCTCTTATATAAAAAATAATCTTGATAGCACAAGGAATGAGTCTTACAACTGAAAGACTTCCCAGACTTCAGAATTCAAAGGTTTTTTCTCTTTTTTTGATGTTAACAGATGTCAGGTTATCATCTGTATATAAATATAGTAAGTCCTATGGATATAACAAGGCTTAAATACTTAGTGTTTAGCTGAACAGAATGCAAGACAACTGGAAAGTATTTTCTCTCTTTTTGGCAATTTTTAGGATGTGTTACTTGTCTGTTAAAATAAAGGGACTGTGAGAAACAATGGTTTATGTTTAATATCCATTTTGAGTTGTAGATGCTGGCTGTTCGTGTCTCTGTTATTGCTAATCAGAGCTGCATGGTTAATTTCCCCATAAGTTACAATGAATATTTACTCTGGAATGTGTCATTGTCCTAAATGAATTTAAGGCTGCTGTCTCTTGCCAACAGGACATGTTTCAAGAGACATCTGTTTATCCTCACAGTCTGGACAGTAGGAAAAAAAGAGCCAAGGGAACCATTCTGCATTTCCTTGTGGATGCTGTATATAAGTTAGAGGTTTTCTTTTTTTAAAGTCACTATCACTGGTGCAACTTGAGTACTAGCAGAGGTGTGAGGATACTGGCACTGAGGTTACAGCCACTCTCTCCCAAGCTTTATTCATTTCAGGGCTGGCTATCTGTTCTTTAAATCTACTGGCCTGGATTTCAATGCTGCTAATATTTGACTCTAAATAATGCTGCACAGCTGTGAAACTGTTCAAAACTGTCAATGTGTTGTGTAGACAAAACCATGCCGAGCTGGACAATTGTGCAATAGGCTGACATTTTAAGTTCTTTTTCCAATTTTTAAATAAATTAGTTTGTATTGAGGTGCCCTCTATGGTAGCTCTGTGCATGCTCTGTTTTCCTTAAAACAGCAGTAGTAGTGTATTGGAAGCTTTTTAAATTTGTCAACATTTTTTTTTGTGTGTCTTTCCAATTGCTTATGCTTGTCTCATTAGGATTGAAAAATAAACTGAATGAACGGGGAAATCCAGCTTGTTCTGAGTATTCAACACTTCTGGTGGGCAACTTGCAGTGATGATACTGCAAATAATTTTGAGCCACTAACATTTGTGGAAATAATGTTCTGTTCAATGTGCTCATTACACTTTACGAACAGGGAAATGTTTTAATGTATTAATTTTAGCCAGTTTTTCTAGCTTTGGGTTTTACTTCTTAGTTGGTGAGGCCACATTTAGCATGTGAGCATAAGAGTTAACTCTCCTTGGCCTGTTCATTACAGGATGCTTCCCATGAAGCAGCATAAGTGTAGCAGAGATGAGAACCACAGGCTGTACTACACCTCAGGAAATGTCTGCCTGAATTGCCCCTGAAATTTTGGTCACATACAATGCTCTTGTCTTCCACATCCAAGTTGTTGTGGACTAAGATGATGTTACTGTTACATGGAATGGGTGCTGTGTTCAAACAGTCAAGGGTATGTTCTCACTACACGTGGCTTTTGTAGTCAGAAGAGTGCATCTTGGGACCCATTTGATGAGAGGAGTCTGATAATGAAAGATTATGATGAGAAAATGTAGTTATCTTGCATAGAAATTGCTAAAGCATGTTTTAAAACACTGAGGGATAGTAGAGAGCTAGGACTGATGAATTCATTATGGAAATCTAGCGGGAGATTCTTGCCACAGTTATAATTATAGCTGATAACCTTAGTGGAGGTAAGTTTTTATCCTCTGTTGTCATTAAGTGTGGATGTACTCATTTGCATATAAATATGACGGAATACACTTGTAGGAAAAGCATGTTAGATAAACTAACCACAGAAGGTAGAGCCCTGCTGTCATCATGATTTAAAAGAAAAGCGTTATATAGAAAATGATTAATGCCTATTGCAGGAAGCTTTTTGTACCCTTTCCTGTGCTTGGAATATGTTTCCTAAATGGAGCTACTATTTCTTTTGACCTGCAAATCCTATCTCAAAGTATTAGGCCTTGCTTTCTTGCTCTCTCACTCCCTCTTCCTCTCTTTGATCTACGTCCACATGAACATATTATTTATCTTTTTGAAGGATTCATGAAAAGAATGCATCCATGCCCATTTATTCTGCCTTGAAGGAAAAAGCAATGAATGCATAAATGATGTTACTTTACATGGAGGAACTGTGAAGAATTGAAAAACATCTTATCAAGTGAGTGTGCTGGAATTTGATTGGAAAAAAATAGTATCTGTGAACTAAAAATGGAATTAGCCAAAGGTGTAAAGTCTTAATTCAACCTGAGCTTAGACAGTTAATGTTCACCTAGGGAGGTTGTTTTTCTTAGGTTGTGTGCTGACAGGACTGAAACCTCAAATGGAGCAAAATGAGTATACCCAGTGCACCCAGGACAAACAGGATGGCAGTGATTGTAGCCACCTTACAGAAAAGTTATCAGCCAGTAGGCTTTGATAATCATGTTGCTGTTTTCAGTAGGGTAGCATTAGAGTGATTCTATATAAAAAGACTCTTTTTAGAGAACATGAAAAGTGATTTCTGAACAATATAAAAAAAGAGGGTTTTCTGTGCCTTTTTTCCAATGAAGCATGTGAAAGAAAGTGTAGAAGTAGGCTTTGGGGTTTTTTTACATAATTTTAAAAAGAAAGATCTTTTGGGCAGGGGGAGAAAGACGGACCTGACTCCTGGGTTTTCATTTAATAGGAAAGTATTTTTTTCCAAAATGTAATTTGAGTAGAACTAGGGGGTTAAGCCTAGCCACAAACAGGAGAAGGTGTTTGTGTAAAAACCAATGTCAAATAATCTTGGTATATTCCTCTGACTCTGAGACTGAACACACGCTTTGGGTAACTGGTGTCCAGTAAGCATTCATCCACCTTGAGAGTCTAGTAGTGTGTGAGACTCTGTAGTGTGCTTTTTCAGCTCCTTAGAAGGGCCACTAGGAAGACTGGTGAAGCATTCACCAAGAGAATAGGTCTGAGGGATATCATGGGTATTTAATGGGAAAAATAAAGAAGTCCTGTAATCTCTAAAACTCTTAGGCCTTCACTCTGTAGAGCTAAAGGATGTAACACATAGCAGCATGAACACAGTCTCTTTGCAAGTCACCTTGGTGGAGGGAAAAAGAAAGGGAGACGTTCATGTAGACGAGGAAAGGGAAGCCAGTTTCAAAGCCTAGTGATACATCCTGAAGAGCAGACTGTCATTTTAAGCAGCCTTGAGCCAGGCTTGTTCTGGGGACCTGCAATTTTGTCTTAATCTCAGCATTTTAATTCTTTTTTCATGAGCAGTATCTAGGATATGAACTTTGAATGTGTTTTGCCTGATTACTGTAGGACAGGTGTACAGATAGGGTTGAATAAGTGCCGTGAAAATGTTGTAGCACAAAATGGCTATAGATGTCCTAATTCCAGACACTCAGCATTATGTATTAGACAGCAGCTCTGCTCAAACAGTAAAAGAACACGTCACTATATATCCCTGTCAGATTAAAAAACTAATTTGAAAAGATTAATGTATTCCATTCCTGTTAGCCTGAATCAGATACCGCTGTGCCTACAGCAGCACTGCCTCCTGATTATTGAATTTTTATGGCCTTGTAATTAATTGCAGATTCCCTGTTTTGTTCTATTTCTTTTTCTCTGACATTTTAATTTCAACAAAAAGCAGCGGTCTCCATGCAGCCTCTCTCAGGAGATCCTAATGGCCTATAAAACAAAATGACTTATAGATATGGCACCCACTTCAGTTGGCTAGCGATTGTTCGAAACCTTGCTGATCACGCGGAATTTAATTTTTTCCCTTCCTCTACTGTACTTATTTCTTGTCTATTAAATTGCAGCTCCAGTGTCCTGACTTAACAAATGGATGGTAACAAAGTGCCACCCTTCTGTAATACATTACTGTTGCCACATGCAAATTTTTTTCTTAAAAAATTGCAGTTCATTTTATCTAATTATAAATGAATAAGTGACTCTTGCACATGAATAGAATATTCAGTGCATGTGAGAATTTTATGTTCTGGTAAATCATTTAGATTTATTATAGATTTAAAGAATCAAATGTGTTTTAGGTTCATTTTGCATTTTCTCTGTTGCCTTCTTCTCTCCAAAATACTGAAATGTGCAAAAATGATTTATTTCTGTGCTGTAGAAAGGCATGTTAGCATGACTTGCCATCTCCCAGTGAAACTCTTGGAGTTACTGAAGGCTAGTAGGAGTGAATTATTGTTATTTATGTTACAGTAGTGCCTTGAGATCAGAACTCCATTTTTCTGGGCACTGTACCAACACATAATAAAAGATCATCTTTGCCCAAAAGAGTTTATAATGAAATGAAAGCCTTGTCAAAGGGAGGGCTGCAGGTGGGTTGTATCTTGTACGGGGGGGGAAAAGAGTGGGTAGGGATTGGCTGTGCCAGTGCATTGAGGGATGTCAGGGAAGGCTGTTGTGGTGATGGGGGATGCTCTAACCCAGGAAAAGGCTGACTGTGGGGAGCAGGAATGACGAGATGACAAAAACCTGTGATTGCCATAATGCTTCCTGCAGAGGTGTCATAGACTGGTGTAAGTGTCATTTCTGCTCTCTGCTCTGTCTGCACCTTCCCCGGGTGAAGCTGGCTCAGTGGATTTTCATGTTACACCCGTTGGGCTGAGCTGTCGTTTCATTAGCACATTCCTTCACTGTGCTCCCAGGAGTTTCTGGGCAATGTCCCCTCTCAGTGGTGAAGTACTTGTCAATGTGGTGGGGTGTGAGGTGTTTGCTGGAGTAGCAGGGCTGAGAGCTGCTGATGGAGAGCTTGCATGAACTGATTTCAAAGCAGCAAGCTGAAATGTTTGTAATCTGACTGCAGCAGCGCTAAGTTTGGCATTGAATGTGAAACCTGCTTGCAAAACAGAGTGAATCAGCTTCCACGCTGCAAAAACAAGTCTGTTCTTAGATTAGCTTAGGTCTAGTTTTCCACAGGTGTACCTGCCTCATAAAAATGTCTGAAGATTTTGATGGTGAGGTGACCAGCAGCTGTGCATTCCCTGTTCCAGAGAAAGGGCTCCTGACTCCATGCTAAGCTTGTAGCCTTCTTCCCAGGTTTGGAAATTAGACATAAAGGCATGTGTCGGTGAGTGGAGTGACAAGAAGTTACTGATCCAATTCAGCATGTATTATCTTTAAAGTACAAACTCATCTAAATGGTAGCACTTAGGGGGATAGTCAATACTGACTGTAAATTCCTACTGGTCCCACACTAGAAATCTCTAAAATAATAAAAAAAATGGTTTTGCTGGATTGGAGTCTTGCTTGCTGCTGCTTTCAGCTCCCTAACTAAAATCCAGGTAGTTATCTTTTCATAGCTATTGCAAAATTCTGGAGAGAATTCCTGACAGGGATGGATATCGTGTATTTCTAAGAGGAGCTATATCTATTTTCCGTCACCTCTTCTCTTTCATGTGTATGTGTAATTCAAACAGACAAAAAAAGGACCCCTACCAAAACACTCTTCTCAAATTTAAGAAATAATAGTTTAGACAAAACGGCCCTTTTAAATGTTAGTCTGACCTTTGCTCCTCTGCTGTGTTGCCTTTTCATGAGATATCAGAGCAAAAGCCATTCTGCATGTTCAGTGTCCTGAAAAAGGACTGCCCCTTCCTTCCATCTCTGTTTCTAACCAAACCTATCTGGTCTGGCAACCTTTACCTGAAATGTCCCATCCAGTTTGTTTGGCCATCTAAATGGTGGCAGGAACCTTGGCTGTCCCATTCCCAAAAGTCCTGACTGGGGTGTCAAATATGCGCAGTGGTTTTGACATATGTTAGAAAGACATGTTCAAGAGGTCACCTGAAATCAGTGAGCACCCAGAGAAGCAGTTACATTTTAAATTTTATTATTCAACTTAGGTTAATATCTAGTATAAAGAAGTGTTTTCTTGTTTGAGGGGAGAAAGCTGTTTTCACGGTCCATGGCTTGAATGGGCTCTAGCTAAGAAACTCTGGATCATGCATTTGTACCAGTGAAAATCCCCTGTCTGCTGTCAGTTATGTTCCCTCTTTCAGCCTGGAAAGGACTCATTCATTAATATGGGTTTTTTTTTTTTTTTTTTTTTTTTTTTTAAAGCAGTTATTTAAGAATTAAAATCTGCTCTGGTAATATCCAATTCACATGCATTTAAATTTTTTTCCTAATTTTCTAGTGCAAATAGAACATCTGAAATACTTTCTGTGAACATATAGATGTTCTTTTACAGTAGTGAATAAAAAAGTCACTATCAGAAGTCAGCTCACCCAGACCTGGATATCAAGCTCAATTCAGTAGTTTAAATGAGGTACTCCTGTATTTATGTACTGCCTTCCAAAGTATAGAAATAGTGCGATTACATTTGCTTCTGGCTGTTTGTATTTTAAGAAATGCTTTATCTTCTGTTGTCATTTTATCAAGCTGTAGTTCTGCTGTTGGGTACTAGGAATGTGCATAGAGGAAAAAAATGATACAGGAATAGACTGGTGGATTGGGAACTCCCTGACTGTGGCCACATGTGATGTTGCCATAAGGATTTAAGCAGGTATATGCTGCACAACTGAGCACATGAAAAATATTTCTGGATCTATAAAGCTTTCATCCCACAGTGCACTTAAACATCACTTATTTATTTGTGCAGTTCCTAGCAGAAGTTTTAACACCCTGTCCTGGTTTTGTCCAGACCATACCAGAACTTGGTTTCTAAAGAATTGTATCGCATGGAAGAAAGTATAACCAGCAATTATGTTTGTGACTGGAGAAGCAGGAAATGTAAATTCTAGCTTTGATTCCCTTAAAATTGTCTCTGTTGAAAAAGGGGTTTTCCAGACTATCTAAGGAAATTGAGTTGTTTTGATTTATCCTTCTCTGATTTTTTGCTATGTGAAGAAGTTTGGTATATCTGTATAAAAACCAAGAAGAATCCTCATTAGGAAGGACTGCAGTGTTCTTTGATTTAGTGCTTCTTTCACCAGGGTGATTTTTCCTTTTCTAACTTGTAAGGAGAGAAGTGCTCTAAACCCTATCATTTCCATGTGGGATTTGGTGTATTTTTCAGTTTCAAATAGTTTAGCACATCTCTTATGAAACTAAGAAATCCAAGTACTCTTTCTGCATTAAAGGTACTATTAAGTTCAGGTGAGACAAAGCAAAGGTTAAAAAATGTAAGGGGAGAGAGCAATTAGGAAGAATGACCATAACTATTGACCTAATTGTTGATATCTAAACCAAAATGTCTCCTTTAAAGTTTGGATTAGCTTTTCTGACATCTGTGTTCTGGTGGTTTTGTCACAGAGTTTTAACTCTCCTACAAGAAAACAGTAACCCCACCTGAATCAATAAAACTGGGTTTTCCCAGGACATGAAACAGAAACCACAGTGGATTATGCATTAAAAGACTAGGTTGTATAAAAAGGAAGAGTGGTTATAAAGAGGACAGAGGAATCTGACCTTTTAACATTGGATTTACTAGTCTAAAAAAAATTGACATTTATATTACAAAGAGTGGGAAAATATTTTCCAAGTATATTCTTCCAAATGCTGTAACTGAATGATGTTAATTCTAATCAGTTGACATAAGAAGAGTGAATTTTTGATTGCTGGTAATAAATAAGTGTATTATCTAGGTTCTTTTTGTACAGGAGTTAATGATGCATAATGGAGATGAGTTGTGGTGTTAGGCATGGTATTTCAATTTACACATTCTAGAGTCTAGAGATAGTTAAAGCTTGAGAAAGTGTTTCTTTGCTTATAGCAGATTATGATCTGCTTCAATCTGTGCAAGACTAGAAGAATAACTTTTAGCCCCTGGATGTTAGTGAAAGGATATATGACCCCACTTGCAGGAGTTAGTCTTTGTTTTCAGCTCACTTTGACCTACCTTTGCATCATATTTTCTGCATGTGTAGAGTTAAAACTGGGTTTAGTTTATAGTGGGGATTAATGAATTTGAAAAAGGCTGAATTTACCTAATCTGAACATGTTACTATAACACTTTATATAAAGCCTTTAATCTGACTGATTTAATTTCTCTGTATATTGTGGATGGTATATTTGCTAGTGTAAAGGGTATGCAAGTAAATTTAAAAAGATAAATGAGCCTTTGCTCTCCAATATAATTTCTCTACAATCCTATCTCTTATTTATACATTCAGAAAATAGACAAAATGGTGATGTTTTGGCTTGAAGAGCCTTCAGAGTGTATAAATAACATGTATTATTGCATATAAATTATATTGGAGTGCAGATGCTCATTCATCTTTTGAAATTTATCTACATAGTTTAACGTTCCCATCCACAAGTGCTTGAAACCAATCTGGCACCCGCAGGAAGTGATATGTTTCTGTGCTCCAAAAAACAGTACTAAGGGAAATGTCAATCAGGACTTGACTGTAACATATCCTCTGTTTGCTGCCACACACACACAAATACAAATGTCCCTAACCGAAGGGACTGAAGTTTTTGTCCTGTAATTGTTGTGATTTAGCTGTATTCCAGGTTGTCAGGTCCAGAGCTGTTGACTTCTGTGAACAACTTTGCAGCTAAAGCCACATAAATTAGGACCTGTACAGCTGGTTAGAAACAAGTTTCTTTTTCGGTACCATTTGCTTCTCCTTTTTCTAGTTCTCAGTTAATATTTTTTTTATTTGTACTGTTAGTTCCTGCAGACTAACTGAAGTCCTTAGGCAAGGTTTACTCCAGAAGCTGCATGAGGTTAAAAATTATACCTGTGCATCTGAAATATAACATATTAATGTTCCTCTTTTAGAAATAGAGCCGAGAAGATCGAAGCACTGCAAGATAGGTAGAGAGAGTGAATAAGGATAGAGGTATTAGAAAGTGTCTTTTGCAAGGGATTAGAGAAGAGGGAGACCTGAATCTGGAGATAAGTTTTTGTGAACAGTAAGAGGTTGAGACAGACACAATGGCAGGGGCATTTAAGCAGTCTAGTTTGTTACTTGGGTAGAGGCAGACTGATATGCTTTTTCCTTAACTCTCTGCCCTTGCTACCCACCTTTCACCCATCAAAATGCCTTTAGGCAGAGTATGCAAAAATCTTTCAATGCTCCCTGGTGGCTGCTAGTGTGTAAATTTGTGAACAGTCCTTTTGCAGATTCTGCCACTTTCATGTTGCTCAGGTTTGTTGAAGTGCTCCTTTCCAATAGGAGTTGGAAACATGCAGAAGGCATGAAGTACATCCTGCTGACTTGTGGCTGCTTTGCCAAGGCATAGAAGGATTGGATGTGGATGGTGTATGCAGGAGTGTGTGGCCCTTTGGTAAGAAACCTGATGATGCACAGCCTGACAGGAGGGGCAGGTGGGAGGTCTCTGAAGTGGTGATGGTGTGGAGCTCCTGGTACCCACAAGCCCCAGAAAAGATCAAATCTGGGTTTTTCAGAACAGGTGGAACACAGATATAAGAAGATCCCTGCAGGTGACAAAAGGGAAGTTTGGTGTGGAAATTGGGAAAATTGAGAGCTAGACAGAGGTACTGTGTTTGTGCATTGTTCTCTCCACTTAAACACTCACATGTCTATGCAACCTTTGAAGGCTACCTAGGAATTAGGTTTTGCACCCACTCAGGTCTTATGTTAAACCTGCTTGAAGTGTTATTGCCTCTCAGAGCTTGTCAAACTAATTGTGGCTTCAGTTTGTGATGTAGCTACTTTGATTTTTGTGAGCCGGGAGAAGTTTAAGGTGATTGAGATTGAGACTCCTATGGGAATCCCATGACGTACCATCCTTAGGCAGTCAAATGCTCTTAAAAATTGCCCTATAGCATATAAATTATGTGAGACAGAAGTTCCAGTTTCAACATTTTTCTGATTGTAGATTATATTGCTTCTAAATCTTTTATTTTCACCATCACATTCCAATGATACACTTTCTCCACACCCATGACCTGCTTTCTGCCCAAGGCAGAATGGAGAAGTTGCTCAAGAAACACATCTCTCAGAGTAAACCCTGTGGACTGTGTATGTACTACCTTATTTTTAAATACTGTAAATGCAGATGTAAGTGTTTTGTCGATTCTTAATCCCTCCCCAGCACACTGCTCTATTAATAACAAATGCAACAATATGTTATAAATACTCAGAACACCAATGTGTTAGCATAAAAACAGCAATAAATTCCTATCTTTCGCATAAAGTGAAAATCCCTAATAGTGTGCTTTGCAATTTACTCACACTAAGAGCAATCAAGAACCAGACATAATGTAAAGGAGCTGCTGTGAGTAGCCAAAACATAGAACATAATTTCATTTTGTGTTCAGAAAAGCTGATCTTTGAAAAGGTCCCTAAAGAAACTCTGCTTGGCTGGGAGTAACCTAAAAGAACCTGCTACAGTTTAGTACTGCACCTTGAATGTAATGGTGTGTTTCGGAGTAGGAACCAATAGTTATGACTATGTTAATATGTTTATATTTTTTCCATCTTATGGTAAGATATGGAATTTATCCTCTAGCCACATAAAGAAGTTTCTGTTAAATGAAAGCAGACAGATGGAGTTGCACCAAGCATTAAAGTTTCTCATTTTAAATAAGGATGACAAGGTTAAATTTAAGAAGATAATTTCTGTAAATCGCTGATCTTGGAAAGTTGAAAGTCAGAACCATGAAATTCAGTGTAATGTAATGATGCTATGGCCAACAAATTTGGGGGTTTGCATTCCTTTGTCTGTTTATCTGGTGCATAATATCATTTGTTTCCCAGTTGAAAATGTTCAGCTACCTACACCTCCCTGCTTTTGGCTGAGACCTTCTGTGTGCTTGGCTGTTACACTGCTCTCAGCTACAACTGCATCACAGCAGTTCAGTTTCTGCATGTACAGTGAATTAATCCAGAGTAAGAGCAGTGCAAGAACTGAGTCAGCCAAATGCAACTCCTACACTTTGCAGCGTCTTGGACATCTCACTGTTTTTCTCAGTATCTGATTCTTGGCGATGCCCATTGGTGGTCTGGGTGGTATTCTGTGACTGTAGCCTCTTGCTGTGGTTCCCTTGATGTTTCTGAATACTTCTTTCTGAGGTACCTCACTTTCCAGAGATGTGTGTTAACTTTGATGTGGTCACTGCATCACAGAATGGGTCAGGTTGGAAGGAGCCACAACGGTCAATCTGGTCCCACCTTTTTGCTTAAGCAGGGTCATTCTAGAGCCCATGGCCAGGAATGTGTCCAGACAGTTTTTGAGTATCTCCAGTGAGTGGGACTCCCCATCCACTCTGGGCAATCTGTTCCAGTGTGCAGTCACCTGCACACATAATAAATTTGTCCTTACCTTTAGGTGGAACTCATGTGCATCAGTTTCTGCCTGTTGCTTCTTGTCCTATTGCTTGGCACCACTGAGAAGGAGGCTCCATCCTCTTGACACTCTCCCTTTAGCTATTTAGATGCATTAGTAAGATCTCCTCTCAACTGGTCAATTGGTTGGTGGCAATACACTTTCTGGTTTTGTTTGTATGGAACAGGATCCTGGCAGTATGCTCAAGAGATGGCCATTACAGAAGTAAAGAGTATTGTTATGTGTAAATTCTTTAAATTTGGACTTATTGTTTAATTTCTCTGGAATATGCAGCATAGGGATGATGACTGTGTTAGAATTTGGTGGCCTAATATCTGATGTGTTTAGTTTTTGTTACTCTGAATTTATCCCTCTCTGTGGTGCGCGTGTGCATTCTCCGTCCAGATGCGATGTCATCATGACGAAACTTTGGTGCCTTTGCTGTTCTTTAGAAATAGATTAAACCCCTTTTTCATTCCTTAGGTCAATTTCCTTTTTACAGGAAGCACAAAGCTGTTGTTTATTAGAGGTTGTGTAAATAGATGGTAACATTACACCTTCAAACCCAGGCCTCCTGTTGTTGTGTTGCCATGGTACCTAAAAACACTCAAGAGATGCCCAGCCTAATTCTGCTGTTACTGGTCATGGCACTGGCACTGATGGAGCAGTTTTAATATGAAACTGGAAACAGACCCTTTTCTGTGGTACTCTGAGCAGTAATCAGATAGAAGGAAAAGGGAAGCAATTTGCTGCATTTTTGTGAGTTTACTAAACAAGTGGAACAGATAGACTTGAGAGCTATGGTTGAACCAAATGAGTCAAGGAAGGGCTTTATTACTACTTTGCAGGCAATAGTGCTCTATGTCCTTAAAGTTACATGAGTGGAAAACTCATTCCCATGGGCAAGAAATGTTCTCTAAACTATAGTGTGTACCTGAATTGCCATTGTATAAAAATGCTGCAATAGGGTTACAGGAGCTAAAGATCCCCTGTGTCAGGAATGAAACCCAAGAGGAAATATATAAATACAAATAATTCCACTTGTAAGCATACTATTTAAATGGAAATCCAGGTTTAGTTTTATTTTGTGTCTGGCCACCATTATTACTATGGCAGTTTCTGCAGTTTGAACAATATACTTTTAATACAACATGCATTAGTTGTTAGTGGAAGACTCTTAAAGCACTATACAATTTTCTCTTCTTTTTGAACAAGTATTTTAATGTAGAAGTAGATTGATTCATAGTACTGTTAAGCCAATTTCTTTAGGACAAGTGTTGGTGAAAGCAGCCTTTGACTCAAACCATTTCTGATGATATGTGAATGAGAAAGTCATCTTCAAAAACAGAAACTATTACATGGTAATCTTTGCAAGATACTGTAGCAAAGGCACGGATACAACTAGACAGTATTGTAGAAGCATTTCAGGACATACTTGATGTATACCAGCAATGTTTGGTACTGTACCAGACCAAGATGTTTGTTAATATCTTTGTTTTGAGAGCTAATGCCCTTCTTCTCATCAGCCAGCATGCTTAGCTAATCTAACTTTTCAAAAAAGACTCATAAATCTGAGTCCTTAGAAGCCAGCTGGCAATACCATAAAGCATAATCTTTTATTGCAAACAGGATAAGACTGATGAAATTAGTCTATTTTATTGTTAACTTTCTAGAAATTGCTTGCATTTATACCAATAAAATGTGTGAAAATGGATCTCTAGTCAAAAGGCACCTGTTAGAACTCACCAGTAGCTCAATAGCTTTTGTTGGGTGATTGATTCATTTTTTTTTTTTTTTTTTTTAATGTGTTATCTACTGTTTAATATGGATGACAGCCAAGGTTGTGTCTCATATTCCTACGTCTAAATATTGGTCACTTGTAGATTTGACAATTGTTAAGAAAAGGGAATCCAGGTGTGAAATGACTAAAGACAGTGTTTTACATTTCTGAAATATTTGCTACCTGAAAGTAATTCCAGAATATGTGAATGCAACTGCAAGTTTTTGCAGTGGAGATAAAAATGTTTTAGGTAGCAGCTGAAAATGCAGTTTATCTTCCTCTTGCCTTCCCAGAGCTCCCTGGATTTTAGGTTGGGTTTGTTTGGTTTTTTGGTGGGTTTTTTTTTCTTTTTTTTCATTTGGTTGGCATTTTTTGATGGTTTTAGTTTTGGGGGTTTTTTGGGGTGATGGTGGTAGTGATGGGGTTTTTGTTTGTGGATTTTTATTTGTTTTTTTTTTTCTCAGTTTGGTTTGTGGATAATGTGGTTGTTTTGATTTAAAATTCTGTGTGATAATCTAACTTGTTGCATTATGTTTTCAGCATATTGCTCCCCTGGGAAGGCTGCAAATTTTCTGTTGACTTACTTCAGTGCAGTTGAAAATAGCAGTCTTGTATGCAAAGGTCTCCATCACATACACAACCCCAGCAAGAAAAAGGAGAATCATATGCCACCATTGTGTGATCATCCTCATACTCCAGCTGATCCAACTGGCATTGGCTGTTCTGTCCTTTAATTGAATGGGGATGGAATTTGCTCCATGTTTCTTTTTATTCTTCACCCTGACTGGTATGAACTGCCTTTTCAGTACTGAAAGATCTTGTTTAGCAAGATTTTGTTGAAAAGTCATTGTGTAATTGCTACAGAAATGTGGGAGAATGTTGGATCACTTGGATATTGTCAGAGGCAGGAGATGTCTGAATCTCCATCTCCCACTCATAGGACTATTCCACGCTGCCAATATTAGTAAGTTTGTCTTGTCCTTTTTCTCTCTTTTTTCCTGGGTCAGGTGTAAGTTTGTGTCATCTGTCTCTGGTAACTTATCTTTTGTACTTCATGACAGTTAGAGGAAATACTTCTTTTACCTCCTGATAATTCAGACAATGGAGGAGAAAGCAACTCTCTGTCACACTGACTAGAGTCTGTCACCTCTCATTTTATCATGTACCTTTTTTCAGTTCAGTAGTCTATGATTCTGTATCTGGGCAGATGCAGCTTTCATTTTACGCTTCCAAATGAGGTGAGGTAGCCTGCAGTTTAGTCAAGGGATCTCTAGTAGCAAGTGACCTGTATTATCAGTCTTGAATAATTTGTTCTTCTCAACCTATTAGTGTATGTTGGTGATGGTCACTGATGGCTTTAACAAGCTGGCACCCATTGCTATTCAGCCTGATTTTGGTATCCTGGAAAAGCAATACAAGATGTATGTTTACCTTGCTCTCTCAGTTTCAAGTATCTCTGCAAAGCATGCACTGCTGTAACATTTAGACTGTCCGATAAACTACTCGTTGCAATTTTCAAGCCCTTTGGGTGTGTAAAAGAAATAGCAAGAAAAGAAATTGGAGCCCAGCAATAATATGTGACAATAGTTACGATGATTTCACAATATAAATACTTTCTTCTTTTAAGGACCCATAAATTGCATCAAGATAATAACTGTATAGTCTCCTGTCTTTTGCACAGTTCAGATTGAACGCCAAGAAAAAAAAGCAGCACAGGGTTAAAGCTGAAATACTCTTTTTAAAAAATTATCCTTCCCAAATTTGCCTGAGTCTATATTCTATTAATTTAACTATCCTAAAATGTTTTGTGATATGCGCCATGCTTCTAAACTGTGTAAAGGGAGATGCTCCCCCAGGCTTTCATAGAAATCATGTTTATAGTACATGCTCCTGTTTTCTTCTCATTCCCTTAAGCAGAAAGGCCCTCACTGGTACATTTTCATTGGCAAAAATGTATACATCATTTAAGTCATTACAGGTCGACTGCTCATTTGTTACAATAAACTATATCATCCTCGCTAGGAGGCCAAAGAGAGCCTGTAGCCATGAATATACATCTTCCTGGGGTAACTCAATTCAAAGCAGCAGCATGCCACAGTAAAGTATTACTTAATTTATACTGCTAATGTTTAACATTGATTCTATGTGGGAAAATAAAGCCCAACACATTTTGAGAACCTACATCATTAAGGTTTAATAATTTAGACCTAGTTAATGTGATAATGAATTTACTGACAACTAAAGTGCAGTTTCAGTACTTACATTTCTAGAAATACTGACTCTGAAACTACATTTTCTAGGCAGAAAATGTATATTATAGGATTGTTTCTGTAATTTACCCGTCCTCACTCTCTTAAACCAAAGCAAAAAATTTATCTTTAGGTATGTTTACTAACTAGTGGAAGGCAATGCTTCTTTCATTCTGTACATCTAGTAAAATATGTACTACAAATAGGGTTTAATAGGGTATTTGTGTGTTTAAAAACCTTAATTGATGGAAGCTAATTAATTTTTTAAAAATGTAGCAAAAAGAAAGCTGTTATTGTGGTCGCAAGTATAACACTTTGCTGCAGTGAGCTCCAGACCAGCACACAGGGAAAAGCAGGCTGTCTGTTGCACATTTGCATCTCCTCACTGCCTAGTCCCAGTCAGAGCTGTTGCCCCGACTACTAGGTTGGCCTGTATCACCACTATTTGACAGCATGATATGTAGGCCATTTCCAAAGCTCTGGTAGGGGGATGGGGTATTTATTTTTCAAATCTGACTTAGTGCAGTCCCCCTACCTCTCCCTCTGACCTTCCTATGTCACTGTGCAGACTGCAGCCATCTTCTACTGCCCCTGTGGGTGTCTTATATCAATCAGAGTACCTTTCAAATGGCTAAAATAATGGGTGTCCTCCATGCGTCCGAATGTGTCAAGGCTTCCGCAATATAACTGGAAGCGGGAGTCAGGGGCACTTGGAGCCTTGTGGGAGGTACTTACTCAGCAGCTTGCTGGATTTGGCCTTGTTGCAGGATGTTTCTGAATATCCTTTGCATAGTCACCTTGGTTTTCTTATACAACATGGCTACAGGGAAGACAAAGGGAAGCTGGAAGTGCTGTAGCATGGTTTTCCCAAACCTCTTTTCTCTCCATTTTGCTGGAAGTGACAGCAGTGAGTGTGTTTGGTTGGTGTTTGTGTGGGGGGGTGAGGGGTGTGTGTGTGTGTTATTGCTCTCTCAAGCTTCAGTAAGTCTTGGATCTGTGATAGTCCATCACTTATTTGAAGTTTATAGCTCAAAAGCCATTATTATGTATTGCCATGATGGGATGGCTATTACCTGATGGTGTATTGGATCAGATTACTGAGAGCATGAATCCTCACACTGGATGGAACAGGGATACCTGGAGTTTTGGGTGCTGGTCAGAGAATTCAGTGTCCATCCTCAAAGAATTTCCAGCTGCTCAAAGCAGTGTTATGTTTTCTGGTGTGTTGTAGATGTGTAAACAGGTTAATGAGATATTTGGGTGTTCCAGTTTTGTCCAGGAGAGGGCAGTTCACATTTGTCCTCGACAAATAATTATTTTGTTCCTTAAGAATGTTATTATTATTAGCAATATGATTGATCTGGATTAGAAAAAATACACATAATTTCTTTGCACAATTTTGTATTTCTTCAGACATATTCCTGATTTCATATTAGGAACAGAAGGTAGCACAGACATATACAGTTGTTTTCCTGGTGGTTCATTCAGTTTGCACCCTGGACAAGTAATTTTGTCTCTTGGTGTGCATTTCACCACCATTTTCTTTCCATTCTTTATGTAACTGCTGTATTAAGGGTTTTATCCCTCGGCTAGAAGACTGTCCTGTAATGTTCAGTGTGATAGAGTCTGATTCTTGGTTATATAAATAATAAGAATAAAATTTGAAAGGAGAATCATAGTCTTGCAGAACAGCCTTTTCATGGATGTCTTTTGTCTTTAAATTATGGAGTGAAGCCAAATGGATGTACCAACAATTTAGATAGGTGTCATCACAGAATCATTAAGGTTGGCAAAGAGCTTTAAGATCGACTTCAGCCATTACCCTAACACTGTGCAGTCCATCACTAAACAGTGTTCCTGAGTGCCACATTTACACATTTTTAAAAACCTCCAGAGTGATTATCCAACAACTTTCATGGCCAACTGGTTAAAATGGCTAAGCTCCCTCTTAGCTGAAGAAGTATTTTCTAATATTCAATCTGAACTGCCCCTGGGGCAACTTGAGGCAATGTGCTCTTGACCTGTCTCTTGATACCTGGGAGAACAGATCAACCCCTATCTCACTACAACCTCCTTTCATGCAGTTTTAGAGAGCTTTAGGTCAAGTCTCCCCTGGACCTCCACTTCTCCTGTTTAAACACTTCCAGTTCCCTCAGATGCTTCTCGTAAGTCTTGTGCTCCAGACCCTTTCCCAGAGCTTTGTTGCTCTTCTCTGGCCACACTCTAACACCTCAGTGGCTTATAGTGAGGGGCCCAGAACTGGACACAGGATTCAAGGTGTGGCCTCACCAGTGCTAAGTATAGGAGGATGATCACTGTCCTGGTTCTGCTGGCCACACTAGTTTTGATACAGGCCAGGATGCCATTGTCTTTCTTGCCCACCTGGGCACATACTCATATTCAGCTGCTCCTGGCCAGCATGCCAAGTTCCTTTTCCACTGAGACACTTTCCAGGCATTTTGCCTCCAGCCTGTCAGGGGGCTGTTGTGACCCAAGGGCAGAACTTTGCCTTGTTGAACCTCATATGATTGGCTTTGGCCCATCTATTCTGCTTGTGCAGATCAACATCCTGCCCAACTTTGTGTCATCTGCAGGCCGACTGAGGAGGCACTCGACCCCCTCATCCAGGTCATCAGTAAAATCTTTAAGCAGGACTGACCTCAGAATGAGCACTGGGGGACACCACTGACTGTCTACTAGCTGGATGTGACACCATTCACCATCCCACTCTGGATGTCGCCATCCAAGCAATTTTTTTACCCAGCAAACATTGCACCTGGGCACTGGGCTGTGGGCTGCCAGCTTTTCCATGAGAAAGCTGTAGGGAGACAGTGTCTAAGGCTGAGGACTTATGTAAAGCCTTTCTCTCATCTTCCAAGTGGGTCACCCTGTCACAGGAGGTGATCAGGCTAGTCAGGCAGCACCTGCCTTTCATAAAGCCAAGATGGCTGGGCTTGCTAGACTGGTGTGCTGCATGTGGTCTGTGATGGCACTCAAGATCATCTGCTCCCTGACCTTCCCCTCACACTAAGGTCAGACTGATAGACCTGTAGTTGCCTGGATCCACTTTCCAATGGTACACTTGCTACATTCCAGTCAACTCTGACATTCCCAGTTAACCTGAACTGCTGAAAAATTATTATAAGTGCCTGAAATGTTCCTTTTTGTGGCTCACCTTTTTTTTTTCTTTTTTTCCTAAAATATTACCTGTAACTGTATTTGAGGGATACTATCTGTCCTTTGCCTGTTAGAAAGAAATGCCATTATGGGAAGCGATTTTAAATGCTGCTGAATGCCCATCAATGACTTTAGTATATCTGAAATTATTTTCTGAGCTCTCATACATCATCAGATAATACAGTCATTTCCATTTAAGTTCTGTGGATCAGTGCTGTCTTAGTACACTCTACACAGGCTGATTTTTCTAACCAAATCTGATGTGCTTTTCTCTGCTGTCCAGGCTGCGCAAAGTATCATTGTGCAGTGTTAGCCTGATCATGTAGGTTTCCTCTCCAATGTTACACTCTGCAACCTCTTCTCACTCTGTAAAACCTCCTTCCTTCTGATTTGTTGAAATGGCCTTCCTCCTCCCTTGCCGTTAAGAGTTTTTGTTTTGGTTGAATCTAAAGTTTTGTAGAGGTATTGTTTCTTCTTTTTGTTTCTCCCAGTTTCTCTTCCTTTTGTAATGTTGTTCCTTAAGTTTGTCACTGGTATCAACATAGTGTGAGAGCCTTGTGCGTTGTACTGCTTGCAGTGTGCCAAAGCACTCATTTACATGCTAGGAGCTAGTGATGCAAGTAAGCCTTTTTTTTCATGCCACCTTGCAAAATAGTCATATGTTATCCAATTTTCATTTTCAAATTTTATTAAGACCAATTAAGTACTTATTTTCTCTCTCTTTCATTTCCAAACACAAACTCAGCAAATTTGAAGCATCAGTTGTCCATAAGAAGCCTTTTTCTTTTCACACATCCAAAAGGCAAAGTGACTTTGGAGCTGTCTAGAAGCTGTGCAGAATAAGTATTGCTGAATTTCCTTGGAGTGGTTAAAGAGATTACTCCTTACCCCAAGTCTGTAAGGCCTTATTACACAATGGAGATTGCCATGTGTCTAGCCCTTACCTGCAGTCACTCATTATCTGGTTGTTACTGTATAACACTGGATGATGAATATTGTTGGAAAAGAATAACACAATGTTTGTTTTTTCCCATTTGTATGTTTACTCTCTGTAGGATGGTGCTGATTATTTGATACTTATAGCACTGAGTTATGTAGCTTGCTTTTGAAGTTGAAGACCAAATTTGTGTCTCTTCTTCTATCACTGTATATTGGAACCTACACCTTTGAAAGCAAGGCAATTCACCTTTGGAAGTAGACTAGTGTGGAAGAATGGAGCTGTCAGATTCCTTGGTGGCTCTCTGAGATTGCTCCAGATGTTGCTGATGTGTGGCTAAATGAATTTTACCTTTTTTCCTGAATTTTCTTCCTGACACTGCTGACAGCTGTTTTGTGACTAGTTAAAAAGTGAGCCTGAGACATCTTGCTAGAACAGATCAAGTATCATTACCGTGCACAGTATTTCAAAAGGAGAAAAATTATACATTTATTTCAGCTAATTTTATATATGAGATGAATGTGCTTCTCATAATGTTACACAGTGTAACCATAATAACACAGCCAAGATGGTAAATTCATTTTAATTCCACAGAATTCATAATTGGTGACATCACCAGTGGGAGCAATTGATCTCTGCTTTCCATTTGTTCTTGACTGTTTCCACTTCAGTGAATTAAAAGAATGGGGCTGTTGGGACCCCACCCTCTGCATGTTCATACAGCATATTATGCAAGAGCAATAGCCTTCAGAAAATTGCTCGTAATAGACAATGCATGCATTAAATAAAAAAGGCAATAGTCCCCAGCCTGACTCAATATTTTAATCCTTTTCATGTTTTTATTATACCTGATGTCTTTTTGTTCTGTAGTAGAGCTAAGGAACAGGTGTAATTCAGTGTAGTTAAATTGCATTATTTGAAATTAATGAGTTCTGTGTTTATTCTTGTAAATTAATACAGTTTCTAATAAATCAGAAGAGAATATGCACTTCTCTGTGTTGGCCTGCATATTACCTCAGTGGGAATAATTAACATCTTGTGACAGAGAAGTCATATGTCAAATCTGAGAAGTTATTACTAGCCTAGTGAAAATGATGTTGCTAGTGACCTATATTGTGACCTTATTGATGCAGTTAAGTTCACTCATTCAAGATGTTCAAATCAAGTCATGTCACTTCACAGTCCTCCCTGTTCTTTGGGAAAGGAATAATATTAATGTATCTACAATAAAAACTAAAAATCAGAGGTAGCTAATGGGGTAGACATCAACCTGTAATACCTTTTGAAGTGTGTATAATTATCACTCTTTCATTTCCCCCCTTCCCCCCCCCCCCCCATGTTTTTTATAAAAAGAGTAACCAAATGCTTTGTATTCTTTAGGCTCTTCTGCTATAATTTAGGCTAGGTTAAACCATTTTTATCTGAAGGAAAAAAAAATCATGGTTAAGGTGTGTTACCAGTAATTCTCAGTGGGTAGCACTAGTTTCTTGTACCCTACTCCTACCTCTCCAAGGAATGTCACCAAGTTGTTTTCAGCTCTCAAACATTCAGCTGATTGTCTTGCCAAAGAAAATCACAAAAATAAAGTGTGTGTTTTGGATCAAAGAAAAAATGAGAAGAAAGTACTCTCTTGTATCTTCATTGTTCACCTGGTTTCTCAAGATTGGAAATACTGCTGAATTAGGTGAAGCATTTAAACATTTTTTGATAGAAGTAAAAGCTGTCGAAGTCTACTGTAAATTCATTAAAGTAGTTTTTGGTCATCCTGGTTGAATATTCCTTTTGCTAATGCTTATGTTGATCCTAGTTCTGGGTGTTGCAGGGAACTGGTGATAGGAGATGGACTCTTTCCTCTTTAGAGGTGAGATTAATGAACAAATACTCTAAGATTTTCTTCATACAAGAGGAGGCTGTGCACAAGTCCAAGTAAGTAGGTTTCTGGTTAGAGTAGTACACGTTGTGTTGAAGTGATCCACACCTGAAGGAAATGGGAAGTTTTAGGCTCCTGTGAAATAAGACAAAGGTCTTAATGGGAAAAACAAAGCTTAAAAATGTCTTCAGTGATAGTCAGCAGAGTTAGTCGTGCTTAGTAAATTCTCAAGTGGATAACTTTCCATCTCTAGATGGAGACAGAAATGCCTCTGCTTGAAGTTGCCCGTGTACTGAGAGTCTTCCTGTTGTGTAACGCCATTTTTGAAAAGTCTCAATGCCACTAGATTCATCTGCATAGTACTGTCTGTTTTCAAGTTGCAGATATTTTGCCTTCCTTTTTTAGCTACTACTGACTTTTAAAAAAAGTATTTAAATGTATGGGAAGCCTAAGGGGGTGACCTGATTTTGCTTGTTGTGTCATGGCTGGCAGAGTTTGCATGTGGTCTCATACAGGAGCTTCGAGGGGAGGAGAGTATTAGTTTAGTATGTTTGTGTACCAACTGAAATAATCATTGCTTTTAGTAACAACTTTGTTACATACTTAACTGCTTATCACAGAAATGGAAAAGTACTGTTAAGTCGTTTGGTAAGTGTTGGTGTCCCCAAGGCTGGAAAGGTGCAGTCACTTGTATTCACCCATCAGCCATGATCAACTGTGTCTACTCTAGTTGATGGAAAACTGAACAAAAACAGGCCACAGTGAAAGAGCCTGAGCACTAAATAATGGAAGATGTTTTCTTAAGGGCTTAATGAGTTACATTCCTGTGATCTCTGCTAATTTTGTCGTTGAAGATAAAGTACTAATTACCATTTCCTTTTGTCATCTTCATTTTGATGTCTTGACTTTCCTTAAAGTTGGGCTCACATTGCTGTGCTTGCTGAGCTTTCTAAAATTTTCCTTCTGAAAAATACTTCACTTTTCAGTGATGCATGTGGGAAAAGAATTTTATTGGTGCTGTGTTTCTGCTTGCAAAAAAGTCAAGTATTGCTTTGTGGAGTTTAATGGCAGCGGGCCGTATTCTAATCTCAGTTATATAAGCTGAAATCTAGAGTAGTGCTACTGAAACCTGTAAGTGTTCATTTCTAGTTATATAGCTGATAGCTGGGTAGTTTTGGTGGAATAGGTTGGTATTGATATATGTATTGTCATAATTTCTTAAGCATCTGCGATCTGTATCTCCTGTTTTTGTGGATGGAAGGAAGTGTATTTTCATTTTTTTCTAACTTCTCTTTCAAAAGTCTTTTTTAAAGTAGCATTTGGTACACTCATTACCTTGGACATCCATTGACTTCTCTGTCTTTGAAGGCTTAATTAATTTCTTCATCTAAAACAAATACAGTCTGTTGGGTATCATCAGCTGGGCCCTACAAGCACCAGGCTGCAATTAGATCATGATCAAATATCCTGCAGCAGGTGGATTGTGGCCTGGATTCTTAGAAGTGGAAGTCTGCCAGCTTTCATCCTTCATGTCTCTTCCCAGCTATTTTTGAGATGCAGAAATAATTGAAAAGACTCTTTAGAGAACCCTTTACTTTTCAGAGAACAATCTCTTAAAGATGCCACTAAAAGTATCTTTTAAAGAATCTCAGTCTCTGAGTTGTCTTTTGACTGGTGTCTTGACATACAGACTGTGCACCCTTTATTGTTCTCCAGCTCCTGCTCTATGAAAAAATTACATTCTTTGTTGGAAAAGTGCATAACACCATGGGCTAAGTTTCTTTGGAAATCAGAATAAGAGTTCCTACTGTTGGACTTGATTAGGTTTTATCTGACAATTGTGACATTTTGCATTTTTAAAAAAAAAATATTTACATGCTGTTTGCAAGCCATCAGATTTATGATGAGTCTTGCTTTGCTTAACCCAGCCCTAGAATGGTTCAAGATCCCATGTGGAAGTCCCAGTGACATTAAGGATGTCCCTCAGTGACCCCATATTCTTATGAAGCAGACCCCAAGTGTTTTACTCAAAGTCACTAACTGAGCATGAAACAGAACTCAGAACCTGTGACTTCTAGTTGTCCTCTACTCTTCTTTTCACTGGAACACCACTGTTAGGCATAATTCTTCACTTCATAACAATTCATCACCACTAGTTTTCTAGTTTAAGTCTCTGGAAAATAATGTGGAAGGAGAAATCTCTGCCTTTTGTTTTTTTCTTTCCCCATTCTTATAGACTTCACAGTATTACATCTGCTTTTCAATATGTGAAAATGAAGTGTCTGACTATTTCATAGAAGTTTTTGTTCAATCATTGCTTTTTCTTGGTCCTGCAGTTGGTGTGTTTTGTGCAAATCCTGTATACCTTCTAGGCTGAGGAAAAAAAACCCTTTTAGTCACTTTAAGAGTGACGAACTAGCATTTCCTGGATGAAAGAGACAACTTCTGCAGTTTCAATTAAAGGAATTACTGGGATTAGGAAGACAAAGGCCCACTTCTGAAATCAGCTTTAGCAGCATTTATGAGGATCAAGTGATCACTTCAAGTTTCTCATTCTTTTCTAACTGGCTGCTTCTCATGCTCTGAAAACGTTGTGCTGTGTTTGTACTGAGGATGGAAAAATCTGTTCAGGCTCTAGATGGTTCATGAAATGAACCTGATTGACCATATAGCTGGGGAAATGTATGGCTGTCTTTTATCCTTTGCAGCTGCGTACAGGGGTGTTCTCTGAATTTCTATGTTATTATATGTTATGTTATTAACTTGTTATTTTTGAAGGTAATTTAGTACAGGGAGTAACTTTGATTTCAGAGCCAAGGCAACTCTTCCAGTACCTGCATCTCTTGCTGTAACAGCTAGTTTTACTCACGTTAGCAGAGTCAGCATCATTACAGCAGATACTAAGTTAAAGTAGCAAGTCTGTCTGGTTAGCACAGGAGACAGGGAAAATTGATTTCTCGGGCTATGAAGTGATTGCTGTAAGACCTAGCTCACATCTTAACTGTGTTAGGAAGCTCTAATGCTGACCTGCATCTTACATGTGCTTGCTTCTTCAGCACTGTGCAACGTAATCCTCCTAGGAACAGTTTGGATATATGGGATTTAAAAATCATGGCAGATAGGTCTGTTAAGGCTTGCAGCTGTGATGAGATTGAACATGCAAAAGAAATAATAACCAAGAAAAACTCAAAACAAAAAATCCCACAGCAACAAAAAAACCCAACACCTCATTTTTGTTACACAGGCTGGTAGTCACTGCCTGGAGATTTTATCAAGGATTCTGGCTGACTAGTTTCTAGTTTATCTTTTTGCTGCAGTTTAAGGTGTTTCCATGTCCATCTGTCCACCCCAATTCCCTTGTTAAAGGTTCCTGCTTCTACAGCAGTTTTGGTAGGCTGTCACATGTACCTATGGGTTCTCTGTTCCATTAGACAATTGATGCAACTAAATTCAAGCACCATGTTTGGACTAAGATAGCAAAAAAGACTTGACTGAGATACAGGCATCTGCTCCCTGCTGCCAACACTTCTCCAGATCTAGTGACAGGCTGGGTAGGCAGCAGCCTGTGACCCTGGAGCAACCAATTTCAGGCTGAGTGCAGCTGGAGCCAGGCATGAGCTTGACATGGCATTGGGCACTGTAACATCATGGGGCAGTAGCCAGGGACCCCCAGACCTACTCAGAGGAGAAATTGAGTAATCTCAGGTATCTGATGTCTAGCCATTGGTGTCACATTCAGTGCTGTTTTTCCCTGATGTGTTCCTAATTCACACTTCTCACTGTCTTAGCATTGACCAGGATACCACATTTTCTTTTGCTGCCTTCCTTTCAGGAGAGATTGTGCATAGTGTTTATAAATTTATAGTAGGAAAGGAAACACGTGTTTTCTTATACATAACAGAAAAGTTACTGATGCAAACAATGCTTTAATGTAAGGTCTTAAAAGAACATTGTAAGAGTGGAAGGCAGATTCGTAAGCTAGGAAATGCTAAAGATTTAAAAAAAGGGGTCACATGCACACTCCCTATGCACATATTTATGTATTTGTCAAACTGGAGTTGTCCTCATTCTTGTATTACTGTTCCTGTGTGTGATTAAAATGGTAAAAGTACAAGAGTAAAAACACCCTTTTTTAAAATAATGATTTGCAACCCCAAGACCTCTTAAACTGCAGGCTGATGGATCTTAATTTAGTGACACTAACATGGCACTCCCAGAGAAACGTGTTGTGTAATGCTTTAATCATTAATTACCATCATTCATCATGCAGCTTTCCTTTTAATGTCCATTAGCATCATATGCCACTCACAAATGCTTGTAAGTGTATAAATATGCTGGTAATCCAGCTGAGTGGGTTTACATTAACTGTAAATTATCTTTTTGACCAGTTGGTTGGCCTTCCTGGCTGATGGAGTCATCTTATTTGTAGCATTAGCAAAGAGTCTGGGAAATGAGAGACATAGATAATATGTGCAGGTTTGTCTTAAAATCTAAGACCAGCTGCTGCATGGGGATACGTTGTGAAGTGTTAGCTTGGTTGTGCCAGCATGCGTCAACATCTTTTGAGACAAAAACCTACCGTCTGTGATCCCACATGGCAACAATCTTGTAGAGATTGCCTAACACCAGTTTGACTTAGTTTAAGCCAGTCCGTTTAACACCGCGAAACTGTTTTTTAAAAAACCAAAACAAATGTAAGCGTAGACAAACTGTTTGGAAAAACACTCCAAAACAACAAAATACGAAGAAACAAATGAAAATAGGTAAATGCAAAGAAGCATGAGGGGCGCTTTCCCACAGCAGCTTGTGAAAGTCAAACAAGCATGTCCCCATGCCTCTTCTTTTGTCATTTTCCTTGTATAAGCATTATATGGGCGCACTCTGTCTCCAAGAGCATAATGTGGCTTTAGGAACAACATTATGTTCTGTATTGCTGCATTAATGATTCATGTGAAACATGCAAATCAAAATATAACATTTGACTACATGTCATTAGGGAGCAGTTGAGAGAATCATGATAAACAAATACAGAAGGATCGATTTTTGTTGTGTATATGAAACATTTAGTTTGAAAGGTTGATCACGCCCTACTGACAATCAACTCCTCTTGAGTTAGCACTGATGAGATTTTTGTCACACAGATCAAAACTGGACTGCCTTAAGAAATAACTTTCCACTATGTACAGTAGTGCTTTCACATAGTCATGCAAGATGCATTTGCTGGTTGGAACTGAATTTGACAGCTCACCAGGCAGCAGGAAATTTTCAACACAGTTCTCACCCTTTGTTGGTTAGATGGAACACATTTGCTTGCTCCAAGATCTGCTGTGTATGCAGCTAACCACCAAAGGCTAGAATCTGATTTCTCATATGAATGCACATGGTTTTTTATAAGAAGTGAACTTACAGTGCAATTTAAAATATTGTATTGAACATGAATGTACTAGGAAAATTGTTTGGCTCTTTGTTTCCTTTAAAATTACTCAGTTTTGGTGATTGCGGGCTGGCATGAGGCTAGATTTTCACCCACCTACCGTGCAGCAGCAATTTTCACTTGACAGAATCTCTAGAAGATAAACTGACATGTTGTCATCAACACTCACAAATATTTGAGCAGTTTGACGTTTTGCTTACGTGCTGAGCATCAGGTTTTACATAAAACTCCACTAACTAGGCATCTCTGTCTCTCAGCTAGTGTCAAATCCTGGCCATGCTGAAGCTGATCACAGGACTTTGAGGGAAGAACATCAGCTCCATTGAATAAGGTTTGTGAGTTTATAAGAAATTCAAACGTTGCGTCAGCAAGGTTCTCATTTCTAGGCAGGGCTCCTTGGGTTTTCAGAGCCCTTATTTTAGTGTGGATAGCATGAGCAGCAGGGTGATTCAAATTTGACTCCTGAAGCACCTGTATCATGGCCTGCTTGAAGGGAATTTTTTTCCTCAGATCAGCTTAGCAGAGATCTGAGTCTGACCCCACTGTTATTTCTGTGCTCTCTGGTTTTGTTTTTTTCTGTGATCTGATAGTGCGGCTGAGTTCTGGGGAAGGTAGAGAACTACTCTTTCTCCAGGTGCAGAGAGGAGGTTGTGCAAACTTCTTCTGCCAGAGCAAAAAAACTTGTATCTTCTCTTTCATTGATATGGCAACTGTTCCTATCATTAGATTCACTGACAGGAGGGGAACACACACAGGTTGTTTTTTTTATTTCGATGCAGAGCAACACCTGCTGTCTTCACAGAAGGCAGCAGTTGTTGGAGGTAGAAATGCTAATTTGTTGTTTTCAGCACAAGTGGGGCACAGGAAAAGACATGCTCTTTCTGAGCAGCTTTGTTTGTTCTGGGATTTCTGCCACCTGTCATGCTATATCCCTACTGTTGTAGATCCCCTGTCTGTCATACCCCCACTGTATTCGGAACACAGGATCTAGAGCAGTAGTATGGCTCTAGCAAAACTGTAGTATGGCCATGGCAAAACTATTTTTTTCTTACAAGGGTCCTCTGCAGTCTGTTTGAATTGGTGACTTCCTGCTCACCACCACTAATGGTATAAACCTACTCCCTTCCTTATATGTGATAGTTATGCTGCACTGAGCCTGGTAAGAGAATAGTTTTCTTTGCTATGGACTATGGAGACTTTCAATTCAACCAAATGCACAGTGCCAAGGAGTCCAACCACAGTCCCAGGAGCCTCGTTAATTACTCATTTAATTCAAGGGTAGAAAGATCCAACAATGAATTATGATGGTATCCAAATTCTAGTTTTCTAGTTGAAAGCATAAGTGGGACCATGGGACTGTGTCAACAATTACCTTAAGAAAGGAAAAAAACCTGGAGTGTTCAACAGATGTCCTGACTATCCCCTTCAGGGAGAGAGCAATCCTTCCGCTTCTCTTTAGCAGGCTTTGACTATTTGTTCATGCTTCTCTTGGGGCTTATTTAGTGGTTCTGGAAATATTTTAAAAAACATTTAAAAGGAGTTGACAAATGTTTGACCTGTTTCAGTGTCCATGAGCTGAGTTAAATTATGATGGTATCCTTTACGTGCAACCCAGAGGCCTGGAGCTGAAAGCTGGGGAAGGCTGTAGGAATGTTAAACCCATTTCAGTGACAGTATCCAACATGTGGTTTATCTGGTTGAACCATAGGAGTGAGGAAGTAGTGGAGTTATGTGAAGGCTTTGGGTACAACCAAACCTTTCCAATAAATATGCTGTAGCTGCCACTGGGTTCCTGCTGTTTCAAATGTCATCTTCCCAGCTGAATCTCTGCTTGCAGTTTCCAGAAGGGAAGAGAGGCACTATCTCTACCTATAGGGGAAAAATATGATGCTAACTGCATCAGGTACTCTTTTTTCTACAACACTACCTTGCTTGTTACAAGTATACATATTAAAAATACCTCAACCAAAACTGGTTACTGATTTGGCTGAGGTGTTTGATGGGCTTTGTCCTTGGCATTCTTGGTTGGAAATCTGTCTTTTTTGGGGCACTATATGTTACAACTGCCAAACTCTCTTCTCTTTCCTGGCAGATTTGTTTATCTACCTCTTGACCTCTTCTTCTCACTGCTCCTAGACCACCTTTGGGTCTGTGTTATGCTGGATTTATTTTTTTTGTCTTTCCCTTCTCTTCTCAGCTATTCTAACTGGCACCATTATCTACACACATGTACCTCTATGTCTGAAGCCCCTGTCCTTTCTTCAGTGCATTTTCTGTTCTGTTTTGACTTCATCTCTTGATTTCTCTAGCCAAGAATGTTCCTGAGCCTATGCCTCCCTTTTCCTTTCTATTTTCACACGTACCTTCTCTTCAGTTGTAGCTACCACTCACTGGAGAACTCGGGGGCATCATGAATAGCAGGGAAGCAGGTCTTGAATGGTGGATTTCCACAGGAGAATGTCAGCAGTTTGCACAGTGGGTTGCCATTCCTATCCAGCTGAGGTTTCTTAACCTATTTAACTGTAACTTATTACAGGGGAAAAAATCTAGTACATAGTTGTATTAAGCCTATCTTTGCCTGCTTAATTTGCCTTAGTTTATAAATTTTTTTTGTGCAAGTGGAAGAATGAGCATTGTGTCAGTCAAAACCTGAGACAGGCTGCAGTTGCTCCTGATAGGAACCCAAGTTAAACTTGTTCAAATGTGAGTACCTGCAGTTAATGTCATAAAATTATACTTAAACAGCTAAGTCTCCTGATTTTTTTGAAGATTGAGCAGTTGCAACTCCAGGTGCAGGAGAGATGTTATGAAATCATCTCAGGAAATCAGGGCACTTTTATTTAAGCCTCTAAATAAGAACTGTGGTTTTTGTATCTTACGCTTTCAGGTTTTGTGAATGTTTCCTGCTGTGTGTAGGTTTCAATCTGTTAATACCAGGAAAAAAAAAGTCACCTCTTACCACCATCCTCTGCCCTCCTCAGAACAAAACCATAGAATAATGTTTGCCATGTCTGAATTTTCTCAGTGTGTTGTTTCGCTTTTTTGTTTCCTCACAACAAGGAGAACTGTGACTGAAAAAAGCAAAATGCTGCAAGATCAACTTCAGCACTAGGCTGCTAATTAATCAATGTCTAAGTTTCACATTGTTTAGGAGAGGATCAGAAGATTATCATCTATGACTGACCTAAACTGTGAACTTTACAGATATGCCCTCAAAATTAAAAGTTCCCTTTCCCTCTTGGAGGCATTGAGCAGTAGCTTTTCCTCCCTACTACTTGAAGTACAGATCTCTAATGTGAAAAATATTTTTGTCTTTTTTTTTCCCCCTACTGATTCAGCTGTAATAACACTGGATGTTTGCTTGGCTTGGGTGGGAAGGTGGAAAATTCTTCCAAAATTTAGAAACAGAGGGCTTTCTGATGTGTGCAGTAATCTTAAGGCAGTAAATTCTTTTTATTTGATTTTAAATGCATAATTTAGTATACAATATAAAAATGTATCCAAGGGGGAAATGAATTTTTTTTTTAATAACATGCTTCCCAAGGCGAGTGGCAAAACGTGTGTGTTGATGGGAAAGGGAGGGGATAAATTTATATCCTAAAGGCATGACTTGTGGTTTTGAATGAAATTGAGATTGGTGCTGCTGTTGGCTTAGGTTCTTCTAGGCAGAGATGGGTTATGCTTTCCACTGGGAATTCAAAAATAGGCAAATTGGGTTCACTTACAAGACTTTGATACAGGGGTTTACTTCACAATTTACACTACAGAGGTTATTGACATCTCTGCAGCCCAGAAAGAAAATTTGTAGACTGAAGTTAACTTTTCTCTTGTCAAGAAAATGCTATGGTCCTGTTTTGCCACTCTGATGCATGTGAGGCCCCCATCTAACACCAGTGAGGTTCACGGCGCAATTTTGGGTCATATAAGGGTGGCATTTATTTTGTTTTCAGTCTGTTGCTACACAAGCAGTGTATCTTAGACCCTGATACATATGACAATGATAATCAACATTAAACAGACTTATTAAGAAAAAAGAAAGTAAGCATATTAGTTTAAAACTCTGATTGTATATCTTTCTTTGCGGAATGAATTGTTTTTATTGTCTATCTGGCTGCCTGCGAGAGCTCTAAAGAGCATGTTGATTTTCTCATACTTTGGGTCAATTAAAACATGATTACAAGTGTTTGATTTTTATAGATACATTTTTTAACTCATGATGCAAACTGATACAGTCACATTGATTTCAATTTAATATTTATTTATGCTCATTTAATCTGGATCAGAAAATGGAGTCTTAATTTGAAAGCAAGTTCATAACACATTTGACCTGTGTGTCTTCCATTCATAATGGTTTAAAAAGTCCACAAAATAGCCTTGATTGCCTAAACTTAAAAGACAAATCTGAAATCTAGACCTGTCTAGAAAGTATGTGCTTCCTTCTAGTGTCATTCCTCTTCTCTTGCTTTTCTGTTTGTCTCTATGCCATATTGTTAATTCATCTTTTAATGAAATAAATATAATTTTGAAACTTACTGTCTGTATATATGAAACAAAAAATAATTTCAGTTACTTTACCTCTTTTGCACATACATGTAAGAGAAAAATTACTAAAGTTGATTTCCATAGTGAAGTGCACCTCAAATCCAGAGCAGCTTGCAGTTCTGGAGAGGTTGGCAATCTGTAATGCATCTTCGTGTGCTGTCTCCAGCAAGCACTGGAGTCAGGGAAAATGGCAGCCTGTGTGGATTTGCTCAGAACAGAATTGTATAATGGGATGGCTCTCTCTAAAATGAGTTAAATACAGATGCTTCTGGCATTATTGTTTCTGTTTCAGAATGCAAAATTTAAAATATAATGAACAAATGATGGTGATAAGGCCTGACTCTAGGGAAATGGGGCTGGAGAGCTAGTGGAACCATGCCTGGTGTAAAGGTGATTTCCCCAGTGGTTAAAGCCCACACAGAGACACAGGAAGAATGAGCTGTGAGTCATGCTGCCTTCTGGTTACTCTAATGCTAAATGGTCACATAGGAGGCCACTGCAACTAGCTCAAGATGTGGCATTGCCTGGGGGTCTCCAGCTCACTTTAGCTGCAGTCAGGTGAGATGCTGGGCAGGTGGAGCTGCCTCCTCCCCTTCAGCTGCTTTTGACTGGTGTCAAACCCAGCCCACCAACATGGGATTTGCAGCCATCCTCCCCTTCCTTAGTTTCCTGCACTCTACTGCATGAGTGCGTATTCCTCTTAATGTGAAGTGAATTAATCCATGGACTGATGTTCTGTAATGTTAGAGATGACTATAGCTCCACCTGTGAAACACGGGTAAGGTTTTAATTCCTCCCCTTTTGCATTATTGGACCTTCTTATGGGTTTTGCAATATTGCTGCATTAGTATTGCAGACCAAATTCCAGGTGCGTAACTTCAAACTGTAGTGCCTGGGTAGCTTGATATTGCAAATACCAACTTATATGAATTACATGAAATAAGGATTAAGTTGTCTGCTGTTTTCATTGGTTTGTGAAATGGCTCTTTTCCAAGCAGTTCTTCTCTTTAAAGTAATATATAAAATGTGGTTTGGGCCTAATCCTGTCTGTGTAGGGCTCTCTGAGCTTTCAAAGTCAGCCATAGCAGGTGAGGGGGAAGCAGAGCCTTGTAAAACCAGGTTGTCCAAATTATTTTATTAATGATGTGTTGAATGTACCTTTGCTGTTTCGTTCTGTGACGTCAGTTGATTGGTTTAAGCTGAGCTTTAATGAAATCCTATAGCCTAATGCTCTAAACTGTGCATCAGATGATGTTCTTCAGTCAAATAAGGCACCAGCAGTCCTGTTCTGCCCCTGGTGCACTGGAGCAATCTCGTCAGATGCTGCGATGTAAATGCTCCTCACCGATGCCCAGCAGAGGGGGATGGTGGACAGTAGGTTGTAAATCTGTGTTGTAGCACCTCGCACAATTATCTGCAGCCATTCCTCAGGTTTTCATCATTCTAATCCACCCTTTAGAGCTATTACTTAAATGATACAGACATGGGTGATATAATTAGAATGTGCTGTATCTGCCATTAATTTATAACATATGATAGGCTTATAGATGTCATAAAAGTGTATCTTGAGAATGCTGTGAACTCTGTTTAACCCTGATGTTTCAGAAAAGTTTGATTTTTATGGCTAAAGTGTTTCATCACTGCAACAAGGTCTGTCTTTCTCCTGGAAAATATACTTAAAAATGAAAATTCAATTTCTCTCCAGCCTTGATATTCTGAAATTTTTGTATGCAAAGAAATACCATGTTGTTACTTCAAGTATCAATGCAGTTATCCTGACCTGGGTTTGAATTCTATTAGATCCAGGGATCCTTTAAGTTCAGGGACAGGAAATTAATTGATAAGATGAAAGTTAAATTTGTGCCTCTTAACCACATCCATGTTTTCCATAACATTTTCACTGAAAATTTATGTTATGTGAAGTACTGTCCATTTGTGTGTTTGTCTCCCTCTTGTGGCTAAACAATTTTTTTAAGCCTTGTGTTTTGAAATAACTGGTTTTATTCTTTAGGTGAGATTAATGAAGTGTTTTTTTCTATACCTACTTGTTTCTCATGGATTTTTTTCTCATCTGCTTTCAACTAATGTGTGCACCAAACTGTCACAATAGTGGTCATCTTATTTACTGCCTAGATTTTGACATCCTCTAAAACATAAAATATTGAGTCAAGAGTTGCTGTTTTTTCGAAGAACTGTATTTACTTTTAGAATATTCCATGGACCCACTTTCATCTGGTGACCCAAAATGCCAGCTAGTAAGCAGAAGGAATAAACTAGGTACTTCTGTTTGTGCTTTGTGAAGAGAGAAGTGCTGAGTTTTGGAAGCGTCAAGAGTTTGGTAGATTGCACTGTTGGGCAAGGATTGGATGCATTAGTATTTCTCTTAAACAGGGTGAAGTAAGTTGGAGTAAAATAAGTAGGAGTTTGCCATCTCTGTTCTTGAAGACTGTGTATAGACTTCTTTCTGATCTTCTAGAAAAAAGATGTTGTGACACATTTCTAAATTAAAAGACCAGTACAGCTGTCAGGTCCTTGGGAATGGAGTCACCTAACCTGAGTGAAGAAGGATTTTTAAATGACCTTTTCCTGTAGGTTTTCAGTGAAATCAGGCATAGAGGATGTGCTTGCATAACAGACAAAATAATATTGTCTTAAAAATGCTAAGATGTCCTGCAGAACAATCCCTACTCAAAAGACATCTAGGGTTTTAGTATGTAGCAGTTCAAGTTACTCCTTCACAGGAAGTTAGTTTTCTCTTCGGTGCTATAACTCCACCTTTCAGTTGCTCTTCAGCAATTCTATGATACAAGTGTCCTGCTTTGTGCCTCACTTTACACCCAATTACTGGTAGCAAGTCTTTCCTTGAACTTCTAGCATACATGTTATTTGTATTTGAATGATTAGAGATGAATTGGAAAAATCTTCTCTTTCAGGCCATTTGCAGCAAATGATTTTGAAAGACTAAAGCCACAGCTCCAGATTTTCTGCAGTCAAAGATGGAAACAATTCAGAACCTTTTGGGTGCCACATGTGATGACTGGGAGAGCCAGGTGAAAGGACTTGGTTTTTTTCTTTTGCTAAAGCTGAAAGGACTTTTCTTCACTGTAAAAGCAGTTCCGAGCTTCTACACCTTGAAATTAATAGGTTTGAAAAAAGCCTATGTCTCGGTGTGGCTGAGGAGGTTGTCAGTTCAGCGTTAAGCCACAGCCATCAGAGGTGTGGGTACATCTTACTTGGTTTCCTCTCCAGTATGATGTTATGTATCTAAGCTCTCCCCAGTTGGCTGTGATGCCAGTGTTTTCACTAGCTGTGCAGTCAGGAACTTGAATACATTGAGATTATACTTAGATCCTAGGCTTTGGAGAGAAAATTGGATTCAGTTCCAGCTGCAGCTGGCTCTTGTGTAAATAAAGAACTGTACCAAACATCAGACAACCGAACACCTCCCTGCTTTGCACCGGTAGGTTCCTGGCAATGAAATTTCCATTTCATTTAGTGAAATAGCTCATATCTCTGCAGTTATCATGCTCTGCTGCTAGACTACTCTGGTTTTCCCCTCCACTCCACACTTCCTTTTAAACTGCAGTATTACTCAAGCTCTACAACAGGAGACAAGACATTTAACAAAAAAATCTGGTTTCATTTGTCCTCCTATCAAATTCCCAGACATGGAGTGGAAGCCCCCCAGCCTTTTATAGTACTTGTTCTGTGAGACAGGGAGGAGACAAACTCCAGCTCTAAATCTTCCTGGTGCCACCCTTGATGACTGGGAGAACAGGGTGCCAAAGTCTATTATGTGCTGAAAGGCCCCTAAGTGTTATTGCAAAGGGCTTCTGCAAACCCACCATACATTTTCATCTAAGGATTTTTAGGCTTGCACTGCATGGGAAAAACCTGGTGGAGAATTTGTAGTGTGTATCTGCTATATTTTATAGTAAAGAGTTCTTTCTGAGCAGCTCTTTTTTAATTATATCTTAAAATGGTATTAAATGTTGGTTCTCTTCATGCCAATTGCTGTCTGGTTGTAGTCACCGCAAGAGCTCTTGCTTGTTGGTACATCAATTTTCTTTTCATCGATGCTTTGCTTTTATGTTTGGACGGAAATTTGAAAGCATATAGGCTGAAGCAGAAAATATTGCTGAGGCACAGAGAATGATAAATTTCCCTTCTGATACAGGAGAGTCTAAGGAGGAATATATGTTTTGTTCCTTTTAAAAAGTTTTCCTTGCTAGATGATGCTTTGAAGCAGGAGGAGGGGAACAAATTTTTACTTTTATGTGGTGAGGAGAGGAGGGAGTATGTGTGGGTTTGTTTTTTCTGCCTCTTAAAGTCTACCTTAAAGTGGATATTTTATTACCTGCTTCTCCTGACTTACGTATATTGGTAATTGAAGGAGAGTGCTGAACTGCTGGCCTAGTGCATTATTTGTGTTTTCTGAGTCTCCGGGATCTTGAAGGAGGTGATTATCCCAACAGCTGCCTCTTGGGAAATGCAAGGGGAGAGGGGAAATTGCCTAGTTGGGTAGATGGGCTCACCTCTGAAAGGTCATGAAGAGAACGAAATGCTGATGTATTGATACCTTGTGGACCCTTTCTTCCTAGCTTGACACAAAAGGGAGCTTTAAATCGAAAGAAGACTGTGCCACTGCAGAAAATAGTTCATGCGTATTTCTGATCATCTTGCCAGCCAGCCAACATCTGCTTCTATAAATCACTTCTTCCCTTTTTTTATGTGACTCCTTCTCATTCTTTCTACAGATGTGCAAGAGGGAATGTCATTTACTGTAATCAGCTTATCTTGCTTAGCCTTTAAGGATGTTAATTTTGCAATATTAAATCTGTATATTGTAGTAGTATCATTCTTATTGGTGACTTTTTTCTTGCTTGACTAATGTAGATACCACAAAAGCTGCAGTGCAGTCCTGTAACACAGGTGTTTGGTGTTATATTTGGTGTTTCTGAGAGTGTCCTTCACAATATTCAGTAATTTGCAGCCCAGTATCATCTGCTTGCTTTCAGCTTGAATTATGAACTCGTAATCTGCCTTCAATCAGAGAAACATTTTGGATTTTATTTCTTTTAAATGTGTATAATCTAGAGGTTTTTACTTCTTTTTGAGTCTGGACAGTTATGTTTGTACTGAATTTAAGCAGCCTTGGTATGTGCTCTGTCATAAAGTCTGCATCAGAATTTAGATCTTTTACTTGCAGGAGTCAAATCTTTGTTATTCTAGTCAACTGTTTTAGTTTACACTCATGTTTTGCCCTCTCCTGTATACCACTCAGGTATGGGCCATGGAAAGTAGCCTATAACTTCTTTTTGTTCAAATGCTTTGTTCTCTTGCCACCTCCTGTGTGTTTGGACACTACTATGCTTTCGTGAGGAGGTAGGACCCCACTTAAGATGCTTCAACAGCCTGGTGGGCAGAACAGTCTCCTCTGAGTAAGGTGTGGATTTTGAACCCTGGGCTCTGACTTCCCTGGTGAGTGCTTTAGCTACAGGGCTGTTGTATTAAGTAGCTCTTTCAGGTGGTTGTGCTCAGGGTGGAAGGAAAGTGATGCCCAAGAGCTTTAGAGGTGAGATGATTTCTCCTCCCTGGACCCCTGCTTTACTTAAAAGAAACATCTGGGCTAACTAGAGTGTAGTTGCAGGCCATTATCAGATTCTGGATCTGCATGAGTGTTTCACCTTGTGCTGTTGTCCTTATCCTTGAGACTTTGCTCCTCAAAGTCAAATGACAGTCCCCTCAAAACTGAGAGCTCAAATACCTGAGTAAATAATACAAGGGAAGGAAGGTGAAGGAAGGAAGAGACATGTCTTTTAAAAGGACATGATACTCCTGTTTATTCAGAGAGAGGCACGCATGTAGTCAAGATGTCGAGAAAACAATTTCCATATTATCGCAGGGGCAGCCTCTAAAACACAACATTCAGGAATAATTACAAAGTTCAATGTCAGCTGTAGGGAAAACTTATTTTGACAAGCCATGCATTTAAACCAATATAGACTAAATTTTTTTCTTCCTCATGTATATTCTATAACTGAAGACATTTTAGAAGGGGGGAGCAGGGATGTGTGAAGTATGGTGGACCATAAAGCATCTTGGGATTTTAGTAATTTATGATGAAAACAAATGTGATTGATGGAGTTACATGTCAGCTGTAAGAAAGACCCTAAAGCACCTACTGTAATTTGCTTGGAGACAGCCAGCTACAATACACCTTGATCACATCTTGATAGCAGGTGGCTAGGAGTGAAGAAAACAGAAAGCTTTTTTTTCCTCTTTTAAACAGCCCCCATTTTTCCACAAATGTGTGCCTGGAACAGCTTTCATGTTAATAACTTTAGTATTTATTTCAGTTCAGTTTGATTAACAAATTCACTGGTTTAAAGGGCACACTTGACATTTAGCTGCAAAAATAGGGGAAGCATGTTAAGCACTGGTTGCTTGTTTCCATTAGCCCTCAGGAGCCACTATAGGCATCTTGATTCTTTTTAGTGGAATCAGTGTTTAGTGGGGACTACTTCCAGCAGAGAATGTTCTCTGGATTCTCAACTGAGCAACTGTGTAAGATAAGTTGTTCTGTACATCTGATTCTAATAGAATCAATGGAGCTGTATATTTTACAGTAGTGTAGGATTTGTCCAATTTGCTACCTGCAGTCACTTCTGCCCATCTTACCTAAAAGCAGATTAAACATTTCCCAGAGTCCAGTAGATTGCTGTGAAACAATACAGTGTGAAAGATGCTTTGAGGAAAAAGGAATCTTATTTTCTCCTTTAAATGCCTCCAAATTAAAGGAATGTATCTCTATCTGTCATAAATGAGAACCAAAATCCTGTTGACTACTGCTAGCTTCTCTGTGGCAGGTTTTGAGTTAGTTGTAAAAGTTAAAGCTTTCAAGACTTCATCTCTGGTTTCTTGATGCAGTTTGCTTAATGTCACCAAGAATTAGTGCTGATTACACAGTGCAATTTGCATTGTAATGTTTTTGCAAATAAATTTAATTGTGGAAAGTGGGAAGATTTAAGAGAATTTGTTGGCTTATTGTAGAACAGAGAAATCTAGGAATTATTTGATTAGCATTTACAAGGGCTTCAGTGTGAAATATCTTCTTTGTATTGATATTTTCCAGGTTTTAAATACTTCTCTAAAATAAGTACATTGCAGCTGATCTGTATAATATTGTACTTGGTGCAAGCTTGCATCAGCAGAGAAGTTTTTTCTTTTATTTGTTGGCACTTTTTAATGTTTGCACTAACGTGTGAATTTTTGTGGCCAATAGCTGTCAATTTTTGGGAAGAAAAATACTTTGTCAGGTAATGAATTACTTTTCGTTTCTGAAATAAAAAGGGTATTTGAAAACTATCATCCCTCTTTTGAGCCTCCACACAGTACTGGGGTATAGTTAAGGCAGCATCAGTGCTTGGGCCTTCTGCAGCCAGGTGCCACTGACTCCACAGAGCAGCAGGAGCAGCAGCAATGCCTGCAGACTGCATCGGTCCCTGCACTCAGTCAGTGACTTCTCTCACAGGACCAGGATGCTGTCCCAGCTTCTGGAGTCTGTCCTACAATGTACCACAGAGTAGATGAGCTGTGTGAAGAAAAAGGGGCTCCTTTATCTCAATGGTTTCCTTTGTGTGTTGTTATTATGGCATTACAATCTGTTTACAATTATAAAGTGTCATTTTTCCTCTTTAAGACCCCACTTTATATAGCATGTAGGGGTGAGTGTGCAATATGGTATAATTCAATTTGTAGAAGTAGCTGTAAAACTGGTGTGTCCTGTCTCCAAGTGCTGATATAGAAACCTAAATAATGGTCTCCTGTGCCTTGCTCTGGGTTTTGGATTTTTTTTTCATGTTGTGTGAAGGTGTTAGCTATAAATCAGTAAGAACTATGGAAGCCAAAAGTGCTCTAGTGATTTACAGATAACTGCTTCCCAGGGCAAACTGGAAAGTAAATAGGCCTCCCAGCCTAAATTGTCACCTCCCAGCAAATTTTGACAGGTGTGTTAAGCAGTTTCCACCTGCTGCAACTCTTTTACTAACTCTACTACCAAAACTGCTTTTCTTGTATACAATTAGCATATACGTATATTAGTGTAGTGTACACGTATGCAACTAATATACAGTTTGTGTACCAAAATCAATATATACATGGGAAAAATTATTCATGTCACTACAAAATAATTTGCCTAATAGTTGTGTGTATATTGACATACAGTTCATACAGGAATTGATTGTATTTCAGGGTGAGGATGCAAACATTCCAGAAGTTTTCTAACTGCTTTCTCTTTGTTGCTTTTAAAATTCTCACTGATTTGTGATTTAAATCTTTCTGAAAATCTGTTGAATTTACTCTAAATTTTGAATGTGATATATTAGGATTTTAGGGTTTGGTTTGAAAGACTTGAGGGTAAAATGAATGATGGAGAAGCGACCCTGCCATAGATTTGATTTTTGACCTTTGACTACTCTTTGAGTACTCAAGTATTGTAAAATGTGACATGCAACATTGTCCATAGGTGTCCAATGGCCCTGACATAAAATGTGACAAAGCTCAAGTATCGTTATCTGCATATTAGTGTTTTATATACGTGCACATTTGTTTATTTGCTGTAGCCTTCTCCTGAATTGTATTCTTTCTGAAGTCATATATACACTTGCTTTTGATTTTCTTTGCCTTGTTTTGTGGTTTCAGATGGCTTTGTTTTTATTTGTTACTTTGTATTAGCTTTGACTCATTATAAATAACAGATACCATGCCAGTTCTCATTCCATCCCAAAATGTCTCTGCTCTAGAAAGTATTCTAGGAAAGATTATTTGTAATGATCGTGGAGTGTAATTGCTGAAGACTCAAACTGATACTTAAGGCACACCAACATATCTACAGATCTGGCTCTAGATGAGTGGCTTGGAGCATAAGGCAATACATTATCAGGAAAGTATGGTGGACTTGGATTAGTGATGGGCTTTTTATTAGGGGATATTTCAGGCAAGCCTGTTGTTGTGTGTCTAGGTGGGTACAGTTTCAGACCACTCCCACAGGGTCACACCTGCCTTAAGAAGAAATTTAAATAAGTATGTCTTTTGCTATTACTCTTTCTAAAGATCTGCCTGGATTGTGGCTTTGCTCAAGTGGTGAGTTTCAAGCACTGTTTTTGGGGTGCCCTTTTAGCTAAGCAGGGAGGTAGGATGCAGACTAGGTGTGAGGTGTGGGTTTGAGTGGCCAGATGAGCATGGCTCCCAAGTTTGCAGCTTATCCATACAAAAAGTGCCTGCTAGGTGCTGGAAACCTATGTCAGGATTATTAAACACAGAGAACAACCATAACGAACACTCAAAAAGCAAGAATGGGATCAAGCCAAATTTAGTGATGTTTGGAAAGTATACTCAGTCTAAAATTGTGTAAAGTATCAAAGTTTCCATCCTGGTTCTGGAATGACAGGGCTGTGTTGCAGTCCCTGCTATCCATCAGTCTTTTTGTCTTTCCTGAAAAGGAAATTTGCACTTAAACCATCTGTGACTAGAGGTAAACTTATTCAGCCCATGGCTCTGTCAGTGTGGCTATGGCACTGTGTATTCATTCACTGCCCACAGCTGGCCAACCATGTCCTGCTAGGGTGCTGCAGTCACTCTAGCAGGCTGTGATTTCAATTTCCTAAATAGGAAATTAAAAATATTAAAGTAATATCACTTGAATATAAAATATATTATTTTCACAGTATAAGATCTAGCCCTTCTTAGTGTATGTCTCACATCTGTGCCTGTGTCTAGTCACAACAATTGTATGTTTTATGGAGTGAATTATTTATCCACAGATTGTGTATTCAATATAAATATTTCTGTTTCCTATTCAACCCCACTGTTGTTTGTGGTCTACTGTTCTTTGTGATCCCACTTGGCCGAAGATATTTTGTTCACTATATAACTTCATGTGGAACAGATGAACGGACCACATCTATGGCAAGTCAGTTGGTGTTCTTGTGGGAGCACTAATGTAAAGAGATGCTTTGTACAATAATTGGAAGTGGGAGTAACAGACATGAGGCTGTGTCTCCAGCACGGATGGTATTTAGCTCCCTGCCAAATTAATAGTCTGTAAGGGACTTGAGCCATTCCTTTTTGTCCTATTGTTTTTCCCTTCTCTGTAATTTCTCTTCCTCTCATTTAGTCACTGAGTTAAATTAAGGATTAGTTATCAAAGTCATTTGTGTTTCCCTTCCCGAGTCCCTTCTGGTAGCATCTCCCATGCCCTACAATTGTAATCTGATGTCGCTTCTTGGTGTGTACTTCCATGCACTTTCTCTCCCTCTGCAACTTGTCTTTTTATCCTTTCTGTACTTAATGCATCTACAGCATTTGCTGTACTAGGGAAATCCATCCTCCGTGCTCACTTATAGCCTTGGAGGAAAAGGGAATAGTGGTCATGCTTGTGTGTCCTTGTAACATTGACTTCACCTTTCCATTTAATTCTTCCAGGTACTGAAGGTACATTTTATGTTGGCAGCATTTAGCTCTCCTACCAGTGTCTGTCTCAATAATTCCTTTTCTAAAGTTTAATTATGTTCACATGCAATTGCTGTGGTGGGTATGGCATGCGTATAGTTTGACTCTTCTGTCTCTCTTCTTAACTTCTTGGTTTCATTCTGCAAGTCCCTCCTGGCTCTTACTTCCACCTCTCTCCTAGGTCATACTTCCTTGCCTCTCCCTCTGGATTTCATTTATATTCTGGGGTTACCAAAGATAGGAGAAATAACTACTTAATTCCATAAAAAGGATATTAATTCCATAAAAAGGACAAATATCCTGGTGTGTAGGAGGAGGGAGGTGTTTAAAGCTGTCCCCCTATAGGAAAGGCAGCTGGTATAAGAGGATGCATGTTGTGTCTGTTCAATACTGTGTGATGCTGTAGACTTTAGCTTGTACTTAAGCCTAACTCTGCTCCTTTTTTTAAGTGTCTTATTGTCACTGAGCAAATTTTTTTAGACCAAACAGCAGCTATCAGCTCTGCAATCCTCCTAAACCCCTGCTTAGCTTTCCACAGACAGCATCTCCATAAGATTTCTGCAGTTCTGGCACTGAATCAATACTTTTTATGAGTGCCCCTATTCCAGATGGATCCACTGAAGGAAAATGCTTCTTGAGATTTAAGATTATTACTCTGGAATATCAGGTGCTACTTGTACCTGAACTGAAAGGATTGCTCTTTGTTTTCTCATTTACATGTAGTTCATTCTGGGGTAGGTTAGTTTATCTCACATTAAAACTATTCAGTGGAATCAATGTGCAGATTCCCAACATCTGTGTCCCTGACAACAGCACACTGGTGTATCTTTCCTTGGATTGATGGCGTCCTGAGGGCAGGAGAAAATGATGTTTATGATATAAACTAAACAACAGCCTTTGAAGTGATTGTTCAGAAAGTACTGCAGGAAAAAGAAGAGGTAAGAAGACCCAAGTGTAGTATATTACAAGAATCTGGGGTTTTCAGAAAGCACGGTTGCTACCCTGCCCCTTCACTCATCAATAGTTACAGTATTTTCTTCTCTGCAAGATTAAGTGCCCCCCCCGTAAAAGAACAGAATAAGATCACAAATGTAAGCCCACCCCTGTCCTTGCTTTCTGGCTGCCTGCTGTGTCAGGGAAGTCAGGGCAACTGTATGTTAAACACATCAGTAATCCTGAGATCAGGGCCCCATTTTGCATAGCAAGTTTCATCAGGTCCTAATCTGGAATATAAAATATGTCAACGTTTGAAATGCCTTCTAATCATTACACAAAAATGCAACATTCTTGTCATGGAAGATAGTGTATTTTGCCTTATGCTGACTTTCAAGGGACTGCTTCACCTGTTAGGTATGTTATAACACTTTTTTTTTTCTTCTAAATATATGTGTTTGTATGGTGAAATTTGATACACAACAGATCTGGGCTAAATGCACTTCAGCTGTGCCTTATGTGTACTGGGATGTGAGTGTGCTACGTGGGCCTTGAGATATCAGAATAAACTATCTCCCTTCTCTGATTTTTAGATGACTTTTATTTTGAAGAAGAGAGATGCATTTTGCATCAATATTTGATTTTTCACAGTGATGTGTCACTACAATTTTCCTTAACAACAACGTAAGGAATGCAGATTTCTGTCTTGGTGGGTTGCTCTACGTGCGGAGTTGCTTCCTAATGTTATCCTGTCTTTAATCTGCCAACCCTGACGGGGAAACATCACATTCCTTTTATCTGTCAGAATGAAATCCTCTTCTCTGAAGAGCTCCTGGATTTCAATTTTAGAAGAAAAGATAAAAGCAAAAAAAGTGGGGGTAGTAATCCAGACCTTTTCTGGCTAGGATTATCGATTACACAGACAAATATTAGATAAGATAATTTGAATTTTGTCATTGAGATAGCATTGCCAAAGCCATTGGTATCAAAATTATTTAAGTGCCAGAACTGTAGTGGATGAAATAATTCCCCCCAATGATATTCGGCCTCTGGTTATTCTGGACTCTAATTTTCATTTCAGATGCATCACTATGCTAGCACAGTTGTGTGACAACATACTTACATTCCTCAGGAATGGTGTGCATCACTTGTTTTGAAAGGGAAAAGCACTTCAGTGCTTTCAAGTGTATTGTAAACAGCAGAAAACTGGAACCATTTAATTTCATTCCTCTAGTACTTCTGGAAAGGTAAATAGTAAAAAAATTGTAGTGTTCTGTGTTATTTTATGCCAGATTGCTATAATTCTGTAATAAATTAGGTCTGTGGTTACAAAGCCCAAGTATGTGCAACATTCTTCCTAAATACCCTTGCAAAGATTCTTCTTCTTCACGTTGGAAATTATAGTGTCAGCATCTGAAAAGGCTCACTATAAGTAATTGGATTCTGAAATCACTTCAGCTGGTTATTGCACTTGCATTATTTGAGGTGGTGTACCTCCTTCAGCTACCAAAACTTCTCCCCTCCCCCTCCCTGTTCAATACTGTTGGTCTTTGTTTTGCTGGAGTGTGGAGGCATACACTCAGAGAGTTTGTCATGCTTGTATTTTTATCATCTGCTCATACGAAATTAAAGATTTTACTCACACAATCAAGATGTGCTCTCATAAATAAACCTTAGGGTGAAGTGATGCTCTAGAGACAGTGGGGTTTGGATGTTTATAATTGGAAGCAGAGTCAGCTCCTTGACTTTCTATAACTTGCAGTGATTCCATGTCAGAAACAGTTAGTATGGACTTTACATAGAGATCCAGCATGTGTGCAGACCCTCTAATGAAAAATTCTTCATTGATTCATACAACTAGAAGCCAAATTTGACTGTGACTTATGCAGTCATGTAAATAAAACCCAAAGATGTGGCTAACATTCTGGAGGGCAACATAGCATGCTTTATTTTGAAGCTGTGAAATCCAGCCTCACATCTGACATTTGTTACTGCTGGGTCGAGAACACTCTGTTCAGGACACATGTGCAGCCACAGCTCAGGAATACCACATGCATGGTGGGGGCTAGATCCCTTTGGGTTTTAAACTCCTCCGACTTAAGAGCATCCTTCACTCCTTCTAGTATTTGCAGAAGCTAAGTCTACTCAGCAGCTCACTGTTTCAGGCCTTTCATTCCCCTTTGGTGTTGGAAAATGTGAGAGGGATGGAGATTTCAGGTAGTAAATGTCTCATTTACCAGCTCCCCTTTTAGATCCCAGTCTCATTTCTATTTTACGTTCTTTCTCCGTTAAAAAGAAACCCAAACAGACCCCAAAAATAGAAGCAGCAGCCTTTTTCTACGTGTGTTGCTTCATTCACAGCACAGAGTTTGAACAGTAGAACTACACTTACAAATATTGTAAAACTAAAAACCTTTTAGGCTGAAGTAGAATTAGGAGGATTTTGGTACCTGTTTTTTCCTGAATATGACTATTTTGGATTGAATTTATACGATTTCTTCTTTGCGATTGCATCCCACACCCATCCTTTAAACTGTATTGGGTCCGAATAACATTTTGAAACAGTTAATGTGGAAATAATTGTACTGGGCAACAGAAATCTGATATTTACTATGATTAAATATATTATTATATACTGTTTTATATTGGTGTTATGCTAATTTTTTTGTTATATGTATATGTAGTTATACTTCTATATTTTCTGTTGTTATAATTGTTTATATTCTATTTTTTTTGCACTTAAAAATACAATAAATTGGTATTTTTCCTTTTGTTGATTTGCAGTTCCTGGAGTTAGTGTACCCCTAGAAACTCAAGCTTTATTAATACTTGTTGGGGAGTCTGCCTTCTGCAAAGTGGATCATCTTGAACATCTCTAGGAATTCATGCCAGAGACATGCTAGCTGTGCTCCATTTGCCCCTTAGTAGTCTTTAATTTTAAAGCATCCTGAAGTCTTAACACTTACTAATAAACTTAAGCCTCACGGCACATAATATAAACTGAGAATTATAAAGTCATTCTGCAGAATTGTCCCTCTTACATTCTTGATGTGTTTTATCCCATTGAAATCCCACTTTGGTCTTTGCAGTGGAGTCTCTCCCCAGCCAATGCCACTTCATCTCACTGCAAATTACACTTCATTCTTGTAAGGCTTGGTCAGATCTTTTAACATTACTTATATCACTGGGTAAATTTTAGGAATCACATTGTGTTATTAGAATGAGAGGCCTGAAAGACAGCCAGCTGGTAGCAGGGTACCAAATAGCTTTGTTAATGGCAAACAGTGAAGTAGCGTTATAGATATTTTTATTTGTAGTTCTGGGTATGTTCTGGAGCCTCCAGATTTTTTCAGAGATTTTTTTTTTTTTTTGGGTATTCCCTTCACAATTAAAGCTTGCATTGTCACACTTAAAAACATTTGGTTGTAAATTTAGTGATGTCTAATAACTGTACAATTAAACTCCTTTTGTACATTAGGATGTCTCTTTATATAGAGTATGTTGAAAGGTATGGTGATCATTCCTCCCTTACTCAATTACCTTTATCTTCAAAATCTTCAGTTTGCTTTTTCAGAGCTTCAAAAGTGGTAGTATAAAATCCATATCCTAATCAGACTAGATAATTATGCTTGCAGAGACCTATTCAGGGTTAGCTGTCTGTACACAACTGCGTCTGCACAGAAGCAGGGATGAATCTGCACATAATGGTTCACCTAAACAAAAGTATCACTGGGGAATGTTTAATTCAAATGTAGCAATCTATAGTACATCAAAGCCTGCTTTAGAGTAAGAGTTATTGTTGAGACCTTCTGAAGGTAACTAATACCAAAGAATTTTGAATTTGAAAAGTTTCAGAATTAATTCCAAAGTCTGAGAGAAGACAACAGCAGGAGTCATCCAGGGATAATCATACCTAGGTTTATCATGTGCTTTGAGCACTTGGAGAGGTGAACTTGAGGGGGAAATGTGCAACTCTCACAGTCTCTGAAGTGTGCCAAAGTGCACCAGGTGTACAGCAGTTAAGAGGACCTACTTTTATAACAGTTGTCGAGTTCTGTGGCCTGGAAGCCTGAGGCAGGGTTTAGTAGAGATAAAGGAAGGAAAAAAATTGCAGGCTTAGGCTGCACACCATGAAAAGCCATAAGTAAACTTACACCTATATGTCTTTTAAGCACTTTGGTGGAAGATTTTATGCTTCCCAGGTATTTAATCTCTGCCAAGGTAAGTTGAAGGAGGTTCACAAGGCAGCAAACCTATCCCATTATGTACAGCAGAGAAGGAAGCCAGATATGTGAAAGTCTTCCTGGCCCCTGCATGGATTAAAAAGACAGCTTGTGTGTTGGTTGTAAAGAAAATACCCTGGGGTCCACCAATAGCTGATAGTGTGTGTGACTTTGTCCAAGCTTCACTATGAAATTTCCTGCCATAAATATGTTTTGGGTAATTTATACATGCGAATAACTCTAAGGTGTGTCCCAACTCCTTAGGCCATGGCTGAACAGTTGAGTGCAGAGGTGATGCTTTGTACCATTTCCAGTGCTAGCTGGGGAATGCTGTGCTGCATTTGTTTGAGGCAAGCCAGCTCTACTCTGGGAGCTCTATGGATCATAATTGACAGTGGTGGTGGGTTTGGATTCCCTGTAATATCATCAGGTGTTTCAGGTTTGGATTGGGTGGTTTATTGGGTTTTTTGTTTGTTTTGGAGGGTAGGCATTAGGGTTTTTGTTAGTTTTTTACAACTCAGTTTCCCTCATCTCTTGTAGTCTGGCTTTCCCTGTTCCTCCCATTCCTTTGGAAAAACTAGCATTGTCTTAAACAGCTGATGACTAGGGGATGAATGTTACCTTTCACTTTAGGAACTCTTCATGTATTCAGGTTGTTTCTGCTGTTCATTTGTGCAGGGTGCCAAAGAATAAAGGGTTGTCTAGAGAGTGTGTCCTGGCTTGTTCAATTAGACAAGTGTCCCCAAATAAAGTCTTCCATGTGCACTCTTCGTTGATTCTTCTGAAAACATCCGAGAGTGGTTGGTTTGTTGGGGGGCGTGGGTGGGTGTTTGTGTGTGTTTTTTGTTTTGTGTTTGTTTTGGTTGGTTGGTTTGAGGTTTTTTTTTTTGGTCATTCAATGCACAATTTCTAAGTGTCTGAAAATGTGTTTTTGCCTTTGCAGTCTGGGAGCATTATACCAGCGCCATTTTTGCAAAGGTGGAGCTAGAAAGCCCTTCTCAGTTACAGTATCTAACAGGTTATGTTTGTATGGTTCTCTTTTCTTATGCATTCTATCCCTTTCTAAACCTGTGTTATCAAAACAGAAGCAAGTGCACAAGTAAATTTAGTCTTCCCAGCTTTGACAGATACTTAGCAAACAACAGATGGAGACTCTGGGCTCCAGTGTTTGCTGCTGCTTAGAACTTGTTGAGCACCTTTGAGTTTGCTGTCCTACTTGTGCATGCCCATTGGTCAAAGTCTTACATCATTTCGTGTCACGTGTTCTCTGGGGCATCTCTAACCACTCTGTCAGAAGTTTCATCTTTCTTTCAAAATGTCTTCTGGTACTGGCTTAACGCAACAATGAAGAGATTTTAAGAGTAACATGACTTACAACTGCACATGTGTAAAATCTCTCGAGTGACTCCTAAAAACCAGTCAAAAAGCATGTCCATTTTCTCACTTCAGTAGTCCCTTTAAATAGGATCAACTTCCATGGAGCTATTTCAGTGGTAAGTTTGCTCCACACTGACTTGTGTGGGTGCCTTATCTGTTTAGGAAATGAGCGTTTTCCCTTCCCAGGATCCTGTGTTCAGCAGTCAAGTACGGGTAGAGCTTGAAAGGAATGATTTGTCTTTTGTTGACCTGTCATGCAAGAGGTTGTCAGGGAGAAAAACTTGTACAGCACAAATTATGCCTATTTCAGCTTCAAAAATTGTTCTGACCAACTGAAAGAGACCTTCATAAAAATGGCAGGATAATTACCTGTTAAAAAAATTAGCTTAGATGTTTAATTCAAAATAGATTATAATTTCTGCAATATTTTATTATTTTCAAATATTGTCTAAATAGATGGAAGAGCTGTTTATTCACAAATCCATGTTGTCTGTTCATGGAGATTTTTTTACCCTGTATTTGATAAGGTTTCTGTAAGAAAAAGAAATGGAAACTTAGTGAAAAGTAAAAACTAATGACTAGTAAAGGTACTTACTTTTTTTTTGCCTATAAGTTTCACACTGTTTGTGTGAAGAGCACCCATTTTTACGCAGCCTTATGGTCATATTTGCAAGCCCGCGGGTGCTGGGGAAAAAACTCATCTGTACAAATACAGCACAATGTGTTGCAGTTCCTGACAGAAAGACCCATTGAAAAGACCTGCCAGTTGCATATGTGGGTCAGACTTCAGTCAACATCAAGCCCAAGGATACTACAATATTATCTTTATCTGAAACTTTTCCACACTGGTGCTATTTTATTACAGGAATTTCCCTCACAGCTTGGCCAGCTGAAGATGGTTAGTAATATCTGTTCTATTCTAGTCCAACGCAGACTTCTTTAGATAGTAGACCCCCTAGAGATTTAATGCATTAATTTCATCAAACATGGTAATTTATTATTTTGTTTAAACATTTTAATAACAGCATCTTTTCATTGTTGTAATTCTTGTGATTTTCTTTATGAAAAGCCTTAGGTTGTTGCTTTGTGCCTTTTCACTCCAGGTGCAAGGCTGTATATTTTAATAGGAAGCCTCAAGACCATTTTTCTGGTCTATGTTTTTCTGTGTTTCCAACACTTCATCTGTGCTGCACGCACTGCTGACCCACTTGAAGGTTTCAATAGTGATCTCTCATTAATCACTAAAAGGAACAACATTACTGGGTCTAAAATTCAGAGTAAATCTTGTCAAAAACATTTAATTTTATCTGGCAATCTCTGAATTTTAGAGTGCTGCTTTGAAACAATGTGTTAGGAAGAATGCAGGGCAATTTCTGAAAAGTAGCTACTATAAAACATACTGGAATCATATATTGGTTCTGGGTGTGGAATGCGCAGTGGAGATGAAATAGGAAAAGAATGTCAGTGTTTTAAGTGTGTGGCTGTTAGAAGGTGTGGGTGTATGTGCCTGTGTTCAAGCCTGTATCTTGGTGTGCATCGTCCTGTGGGGCTTTGTCACCCACGAATAATGTCAGTGATGGATGCAGTGCTGTGGTCACAGCTGCCTCATCTCCTAACTCCTCCTTTCTTTCATCTCTCTCCATGCCTATCTGCATCTAGAGGAGATGCTAGAATAGATCTTTAGAATAGATCTGCATCTATTCCTCACAAATATTTCAAAGGTAGCTAAAATGGTTCTCCAGTCTCTGTTTTCTTACAGAAACTTTCTATGCCTGAATAAATTGCTGTGTAATAAAATGATTTCAACCAATAATAACTGCAGTCCAGGGATCAAAATTTGTGTTGTGAACTCCAGCATAATTTCCCAATGCCTTCAGACTGAGCAGATATTGCTGTAATTGCTTTACAGAATAAGCTGAAATAGAGGTAATTGAAGCAGTTTGCTTGGGGTTATCATGAAAGGAGCTTGTGGGCATGGGCAGAAATTTACCATATCTCCCTTTTCTTAGGCACATATTGTGACTGCAAAGTTGCAAATTAAGGAAATTCCCACCTGGCCTGGTACATGTGTGACTGAGACTTAAACCTGATTCTCTCATTCTCTTGAACAAGCAGATGTTATATAAGATTAAATGTGGATTGGAAGTCTTGATGCTGGCTATTGAAATTATTTGATGAAACTTAATCTATTTCAGTGGCAGCATGTAAGTGGGTCCTTCACACTCAAAATGACCCAAGTCAGCCTGGAAAGCATCTATTTGTCACAAGGCTGTTACCTTCTGGCTGGGGCTATGCCTCTGAGCCTGTTTCTGTCAGGTGCCAACCTTTGCTGGCTATGAACTCATTGTGCTTTCTCCTCCCCATCTGCATCTCAGCTGTGCCTGTCCCTTGCATCTTCCACTTCAGTCCAGTTGGTTCTTCCACTCTCTTTCTGCCTTTCCATTTGTTTCCTCCCTGTGAACATTCCCTCCTCCTAACTGCATGTTCACACAGGAAAAGAAAACCATAAATCTGTTGTGATATTTGAGGTCAATGTATGCTTTATGTTGGAGAAACTTTGAAAAGTGCCTCTTCCTGTCTCCTTTTTCATCTCTATAATAAGTAGCTGATAGAATCTGCTTCAATGGTCATAATAGATAATATCTTCTATTACCGTTGTTTCAAAGCAAAAAATTGGGTTGTTAACCTATGAAAAGTAACATTACAGTTGCCTCAGTCTTTTCTAGATATATCACTAAAGTGAGTTCTAATGAATTGATGTATTTCAAATAATTTCAAGTAGCTGGAAAAACTACATTTATTTGAAAATGTTGAAGGTTTTTATTTCTTTTCTTGTACATTCCCTGAAAGCTCCAGTTTTTTAACACCAATTACTTTTTAGTGCTTTGTTATGCCTGGAATATAAGTTGAAATCAGCGATACTAAAATTTAAATGTAAAATGTGGTTAATCAGCATCTGAAAATGCATGGTACTTTGTGTGAAGCCCCAACTCAGTCCCTGAAGAGAAGTCTCTCCACTTTTTTTGTAAGTGGATTCCAATTTCGGTCTTTCACTGAGGAAGTGAAATATATATGATTGCTTTACCTCCGATTTTTTGTAAACAGAGACTCTGGATGTAAAACTGTAGATTGGAAGAATCCTACATTTAATTATTTGAAGCCCTTTGATCGTTATCTTTTGGGTCTGTGCCAAATTAATTTTTTTTCTTCTCCTACTCTTTGTATGTAACACACAACATTACAACCTAAAGTTTAGCTGCTTTGTTCCTTTTTACTTCATAACCTTTTATAGGGCTTTGCAAATTGAATTTGGTGATTAAAATGGACAAGTTTCTTTAACACAAATTATAGCCTATCTTAGAATGCATGATCTGTTTCATAGCCATTACTGTGACTAAGTGGGTTGTGTGGCAGGAGACTCAAGACTCTAGCTTAATAAATCATTGCCCGCTTGGTCAGTTTTAGTCATGAAAGAACAAAAGCATAATATAATTTCTGGTTCAACTAAAGGATTATCAAGAAAGATTTGTGAGTTGTGTGCAACCCCCTAACCTTCTGGGAAAGAAGGTATTCTAAGACTCTCTTATCTTCCCATGAATAAATAAAGTAGCCTTGCCAATTAAAAATCCTTTATTGATAACCTGCAGATTTATTTTGTGCTATAGCTAGAACGTGGGTACCACAAGATGAAACTGAATACCATTGTGTAGATGTCCCAGAGGGAGGCAGGCAATGTGTCAAAAAGCCTGTGCTTGTTTTTTGAATGAGAGGTTTTGGAAACTGTGCACAACCTCCCCATCTGGATGGCCCTGTGGTAGACTGTGAAACCATCTTAGTAAGAAAGCAAATAAGCAACCTACAGAAGCTCTAAGACCATTCAGCTGAGTGATCTAGAGTTTCAAAAACGCAAAATATATATGCACAATTGAATGGGAATTTCCTTAGAAGTTAAATTAGGGTCTTGAATGCATGCAAGGCAATGAGGATAGTTTAATCATAGATGAATGAAGTTTAGCTTATTTAAATGTCACTCTGTCTCTGCTTCTAATTGTACCATATGGTATCACCTAATAAGAGCCAAGTGCAGATGCCAGTTACATCACAGTATGATATATTATAAAACAATCAAATTTGAAGTGAAGATTTATGATGGAGCTATTCTTTGTTAAAATCAAGCAAACAGAAAAGCTAGCTGATCTATTATGCTCACTGAATAGGTCTCTGTCTTAAAGCTCCTGTTCCAAAGATATCCCTTGGTATGCATCCTCCATCCCTAGGAAACCTGATAAGAGCTGAGGGAAGGGTTCCAGAGGTTAGGCCTACCTTTGTGCCATGGCCAGAATTCTTTGCTCAGGAAGAACAAAGTGGTGATGTCCTGAATGAGCTGGGGGGGCTGTACCCTGCAGGTGTGCAGCTGGTGGAGCTGGAGTGCCTGATATCCCAATGCTTCTGGTAAATGCATTTAGGAGCCCCATTTTGAGATTATCAGTAATTTTCTCTCCCCTACCCCAGATATCTATTGCTACATGTTAAGGAGATGGAAAAGACCATTTACTCATTTAACTTGAAACCCTGTATAACCCCAGGCAGAGAGTCTTGTTTTGGGCACTAAGTTTGACCATGTAACTGAAAATTTTTGCAGTACTTAATCGCAAAACCCCAAAAAGTGATGGAGAATCCTTTACCTGCTTTCACATCTGGATAGTACTATGTGGTTCTAGAAAACTTAGACAAACTTGAAAATTAAATTACGTGCCAGTAAGCTTCTTTAGCCTGCCTGTGTATGCATCATCATTAAAAATTAATAACTCAATCAGTAAGGTAATGTGTTTTTTTCCTACATTGTCTTCTCATTATTTACATCCAGAATTCACAGCTGTATTTGAGTCGGTCACAGAAAAGAAGTCACTTCTCAGAAGCTGCAAAACTGTCATTTCTTTCCCTGCTTCATTATAGGACAGGTGGTGAAATTTGCATTGTTTTTATATATGTATATATTTATTTATTTTTTAAGTGAGGAAAAATCATCATAGTTCTCTGTTTCCTTTTTAATATCTCCAACTGATTACCAAAACATTTAGAAATACCACAAATAATGATAAGACATTGGCACTTTTTCCTGTTCAGAGAGAAGATATTATAGTTTATTTTAATTTGCTTGAGGTGGTACAAAACTCATAATAATGTGGTAATGCTCTTGGTTTAAGAAATAGCTGCTTGGAAAAAAATTCCAGTAAGTTTGAATTTGAGTGATCTATTCAGCCAGTTAAAGAATTGCTCTTTAGAAAAGCTAATTTGATATTATTTGAAACAATTTATCATTCAATGTCGGAGCAATATCCTGCTGGAACACCAGGAAGACTTCAGCATTCATCTGCAAACAGGATTCAAACAGTAATTTCTGCTGTTGCCAGTTAGGGAAGCTCTAAAATAACAGTCACCAGGAATAATCTGCAGGTGAAGAAATTGCAACACATGTGCTTTCTGACTGTAATTTGACCTGTGTGCAAGCATGTAAATCTCCTGTTATTCCCAAACTGAATAATCCTTGGATAAAACTAAAGCCATCAGGCGGAAATAATAGTCAGAAATATGTAGCACTGACAGTACCCAGAGCTCGCTCTTCTCTGGCTTTTCTTGCATGGCTTGCTGAGCGAGGGGTGAAATAAAACAGTTCCATGAGAGTGTGTGAATCTTCAAGTACAACAGAATGATCTGTCCAGACTAAAAATACAGGGAAAGATGAAACAGGAAGAAGATTAGGGTGGAGGTACAGGGTCTGAGACAACACAGCAACAATGCTTTTCTCCTGCTGGAGAGAGGTGTATGGGTTTGATCAGATGGGTTAAGCTCTGAACTGAAGGATTCCTAGTTCCTCCTCACGTCTGCCTTTGGAGACCAGGATATTCACAAAGTATTTTGTTACAAAAGTAAAGCAGTGCCCTGGCAAGCCCATGCCATACGTGACATGAAACAGATCCTCCCAAGTGGAGGGAGCATACATTTTCCTTTCAGATTTACCCCCAAAGAATTTTCATTGTTCCTAATAATTTAATCCAGGTTCCCTCCTCTCTCTGCATGTTATTTACAGAAGAAGTTCAACGTACAAACTCATTTGTCTAATTTCTTTTGCTGTTAAAAATATTCAGGGAAATGATTGGAGAAAGTGAAGCATAATTATTGTTCAGACTTTGGTCTGTCTCCTAAGACTCCCCTCTCTGGAAAAATTCTTATGATGGTTTTTCTGATACCTCTCTCTGTGGAGAGAGTCTGCTGCTGTGCTTTTGTTGCTTGGCCTATCCAGGCTCCTTGCAGACAGTGGAGAGACCAAAATTTTTCAGGAGGGGAAAGTCCAAAGCATCTTTATGACACACCTCTTGTAAATTGACCTCTCAAGAGACTGGTCTCTTCCATTTATTATAGGTGGCATATAAACTTGTGTTGAAAGAGCAGTGCAGTATCCCAGAAAATTTTTTGCACAGCCAGTGCCCTTTTAGGTTTACTCTCTTAGAAGTCAGTTTGGCTGCATCTTGCCAGCTCTAGCTGGGGTCATTTCTGGGAATGAGTGTAAGTAGTCCAAAAAACCAAACAGAGTTCTGTCAGGTAGGGTTGCCTGTTGGTAATCTCTTATTAGACTATAAGGTGATGAGTGTTTGAAAAAGTCCCTGTGGCTTATTGCAGTGAGAAACCCCTGAACAGCTGTAACTCATGAGAAGTTGTTGACTCACGGTGGTTAGAAGTGTTAGGTCTGTATTTCTGTGGGGCCATACCATGCTTTTGGATGAAAGGAGGCCTGCTGCCTGAAGAAGGTCCTGGTTAAAGGACATGTGCTTGACAGCTGAGTTGTACCTACTAACCTTGCTAAAGGCACTAGTTCTCCAAGAGGAAAAACTTCAGGATGTGGCCTAAGGTAAGAGGGCGGCATTTTTAGCGTTGATATTTTTAACAAGAAGGGAGCTGCCTGTTTCATGATAGCAGATTCTGATTAAATTATTCATATCTGATTTCTGAGGCGACTGGAGGATATGTCCAAGTATCACTACAATCATGCTATCTCCCAGGCTGTAGTGATTCCCCAGTGGGCAGAACTGTGGTTTGTGGTTACCTCAGCAGATTCCTGGCCTTGCAGCTGAAATGGGTTTGGGCAACTTGTGACCATTTGGGCCCCTGCCTTCCTGTGCAGCCTCCTGTGGAGGTTGCATTTTCAATCTGCCCGGGTGCTGTGCCTGCTGTATCCAGCTAGAAAAACAGAGTCCTTGTGCCTATGGCACCTATATAATGAGCATTGTTCTGACTGACTGGCTTCTCCCTTCCAGTTAATTTCAAGCATCTCTGGTAAAGTAATTTTCCTCTCGTCACCCTGATGCTGTCACACCCACACCCTAATTGGAGCACCTTGCCATCAAGTACTATGTCACCCTTATTACCACAGCAATCCTCCATCTAGACTCCAAATGTTTTCTACACAGCCCATTCCACATGCACTGCTCTGTCCTCTCTCTCCCTCTAAATCTCCTGTCTGTATGCATAACTTAAAAACGTCTGCTCTTCTGTCACCAAAGTTGAAGCAACCTCATATACTGTTTTAAGATACAGGCAACAAATTCTTCAAGAGAAGGAGATAATTTGTATACTTCGGGAAAATCCATGAGTTTTGGGTTAGTCTGGGAAGTTTAACAAAAATAAATGTGTCAGTGGAATCTCATTGAGTATCTCCTCTCAAAATTCAGGTTTTCTACTATGTGTATGCTTGCTAAGTTTCTACTGTTTGCAACCGCCACGTATTTAAATCAATAATGCTTGGTTTTCTAAAGGACCGTTTGTTTCCAGATTTAAAGCAGCATTTTAAAATCCATTGATAGAAACTTTGTTCTGGGGAAAGATCATGACAATGATTGTTAAAATACCTTTCTTTCTGATAGATCAACAATGTTTTGTTCTTTTTTCTTGGCAGATACTACTCTGAATTCCTTCTATTTCACCTATTTCTCTTCCAGATGATTTTAGTTTCAAAATTACACACCAGTCCTTTCCTCTACACATCACAAAACTAGAACATTTAAATTAACTGTGGCATGCTTCTCATTAGAACTGAAAGTGTGCTGAGTTCCATGTCTCTGCATTACCATAAATTGTTTGAGACCCCTTTGCAAGACTTGTTAAAATTGTTTTGAGGGATGTTTCCCACTGTTTGGTCTGGTTTTGGTCAGTATCTCAGTCATGGATGAGTACATTTTATTTTCTCTACACAGATGTTTTATCTGTCACATATAATGCCAATCAGATTAGGTAATTCCAGGTGATCTTGTCAGTTTGTTCTATATAAGTCTTTGCAGGACAGGCAGCCAGTATGGATGTAGTGCAGGAAATTCATTTGTCTTCTGTTCATTGTCATACTTGGCTGTCACAGAAAATCATTTCTCACAAAACCATATGTGCTAGACCCATTATCCTGCTCTATGCTGTATCACATGTATTTTATGTCGACTGATGCTTGGTTTTCACATTTTAGATTAAGAGGAGTAACTCCCCAACATGTTCTGAAGGTGTTTATCAAATTCAAAACTCCTGTCACCCTATGTCCTAAAGAAATTAAAATAAACACTATTGGTGTGCAGTGTGAGGCTGGAAATTACTATTTAAAACAGTTATTCTAACAGTAGTTTGTTCATGTTAGCAGGAAAAGAAAGTCTGTAAAGTATGAAACAAGTACTTCCTCTCTTATGGTATTATGTGGGCTGGGCCTAATTCTTTGGGAAGTATGTTAGGAAGAAAGAGAGCACCTGCAGTTTGCATTGACTTGAACTGCACATAGGCTGGATGTTTAAGGGCAAGGCTTAACTCACTACCTGTAGAAATGACAGTAAGGTTATCTTAGGTGTTAGCTTTCATAGTTGGTCACAGTTTTTTAAGTGACATTCAGCCAGCTCAGGTTCCTGCACGGGTGTTAATCTCACTGGGTGACTCTTCTGTGAACAGAGATTGTCACTGCTCATGTGATTCAATGAGAGTGGCAGAACCAGGCCATAAGAGACAAATGTTTTCAGCTTCTAATGGCTATCCTTAATACCGTGTGTGTCTTTGTTGTTGGGGTGTTTTATGACCTTCAAATCATGTGTTAAAAAACCCACTTGGCTCCTGAGTACTGCTTAGGGCACAGATATCCAGAGTTCTTGCTTGAATTTTGCTATTGCAATGGCAATTAAGGATAATTAAACAGAGGGGAGAATCTTAGCCTCAGTGTGGTTTCTATTCATGATTTTTAACATTTGCACTGAGTGAGCTACATGTCTTTGAAAGATGAGCTTGTTTCACTTTAGCATAGTCCTATGATGTCACCTGAGCAGGAGAGCAGAGTTCAAGTGTCCTGTCAGTCTGCAAACTTGCAGAGGTGATCTGGGTATCCTTGAGTGTCTTAGGAAACTCTATATTTCTGTTCTTTCCCCAGACTTGAAGCATTTCTGTTTAGGATGATCACTCCATTTTGCACCAGAATGTAAAATTCTGGCTTCTGAGGTTTATGTCAATCAGGACTGATCGCTTAAAGACAGGAACAAATCCAAGAATTTATCCACATGCAAGGAGCCTCTCTGCGTGGTCTGCTCAGCCCTAGTAAATTGATCAACTTTTCAAACCTTTCTTTGCAAGCAGGAAGATCAGCTTTTGCTCCTTCCCTCCTCCTTCAAAAATAATGTTCTTTACAGCATGAGAAGCTGTCATGTACAATGGAGACTCTAGGTGCATGCCGTCAGTGCTGGGTGGACTTATGGCAGGGAGAAGAAAAGATATTAAGAGCACTTGTAGACAGAATAGACTAACTTATCAATTTTTTAAAATTTTTTTTTATAGAGGAAGCATTTTAACAATTTATTTTACAAGACCCACCAGCCCTACTGGTAAATATGAGTTTTATTACCCGATGTGGGAACATAGGTGTCATTTTAGCAAACTGACCAGGGCACATCTCTAGTAAAACAGCAAATGGTATGGATTACAGGAGACCTTGTGACTGGATATTGCTTAGCAACTACACGTGTTTAGATCACAGGCCTGGTGAGGTAATTCATGCTGAGGATGAATAGGTAGCATCTGACACATAACACACACCATGTTCAAAACAACTAACCCTTTCACTGCCTTCTGGCAGCACCCTTATCTTTCTTTATTCCTGTTTTTATAAAGCACTGCTAAGGATGAGAAATGTCACCTTTTAATAATTTGGAAAATGTTGAAGTTCCTTCTTCTACAAAAGTTTGTTCAGATGGAATTTCTCTGTTGTTTGGCTAAAATTGCACAGGAAATGTCGCAGTCAGGAGTCAATGTTGCTGTAGGAATTTTGACTTTTTCCTTTATTTCCACTCAATACATATGAATTCCTTTTCAAACTAATATTCAGAGCTACCCATGTTACCCATATGTCACAAAGATGAGTAGAAACATCTAGTGGATATTGGAATAGAAACGCATGTTCATGGTAAGTGTTTTCTCATGATGCATTTTTTTTCTGTGGTTTGAAAGTTTTATGAATGTGTCAGTACATTATCTGAAGCTGACAAACTATGTAACTTTACATTATGTAGAAGCCCTAAAGGACTTAACAAAAACTTTGTTCAGTGGTTTGTTAAAGACTACTGTAAGGATATAACCACATCCCCAGAACTGAGCATTGTTTGCAGTGACTTCTGGAAGAGGATATTGGCCAAACACTGTGTGAATCTGCTTTTGTCCCAGGATGGAGACATGTGTGGTTTTTTCCTTAAAAAGCACCAAACAAATTTTATGAAATATACCTGATCCCCTCAACAGTTTGTGTTCTTTTGAAAAAGAATAAAGAAAAGCTTCTTGTATTGTTCTTGCTCTTGGCAGAGAAAAAAATAAAAAACACTTTTAAAAACAGAACTTCAACCATTCATCCCTAAGAAAAGTGTGATGTTACATAGTCCATCATTTCTATACTTGATCTCATTGTTTAGGAAGTGTGATAGGCATCCTTGGTGTCCTCTGTTTTGGAGCATTCTGAGTGCCTCAGGGCTGAGGTACTTAAGTGTGAAGGTTATGACTTTCTCAAGCACTGATTTCACTTGCAAATCAGGAGCAGTCCTAATTAATAAATAGGTCTTTGAGAACGGACAAACAAATTGTATGTTGTGGTCTGGCAGGGATTTTGAATTTGAATACCCTTCCCTTCCCCTCCACCCCTTTGCTAGGAAATTGTTGAAAAGTGATTTTAATTGCCTAAAATTTTATTATTGAGCCCAGTTTTCACAGCTGGCACTGCCCTCATGCACAAAACTACACAAATATGGTTCTGAGATGGTAAACTGATCTATTCTTTATCTCTCACAAATCAAAAAAACCCAGCATTAAGAGAGATTCTGCTCAGGTCATGCTTTGTAATGGGTTTCCTATTTAAATCATAACAAGAAAATTTTGCAGACCAAATATAATCATGAAAAGTTGTAAAAATCACATTTCATACCTGAAATTTGTAGCTTTGTTTGGAATTTGAAACTGTCAGCTAAGATATTTCTGATTACATAAAGTGCATGAAGTGTTAACTAAACTAACAGCTCCCATTGACACATATGTGAGCAAACCACTGAAATGAGAACTCACTGTGCTCACTGTGTCCAGAAACAGGGCCAGACTCTGCATGTTTGAACTTAGAAAAAAGTGTCATTGTCTTCAGTACACTTAATTAATGTCCTTGATCTCTGATGATCACGTTTAAAATCTCACTTAGGAAACAAAGTCATGTGTGAGTTGTGTGGGAAGCATCTGGAGCTGGGCTCATCTGAAGCTGTTAAAAGAGCAGTGTCTTGCTCTTCAGATGCTGTCCATTGTTTCAGGATCTTATTGTCTTCTCAAGCCAACCTGTGACACCACTGAGGAAACAGAGATAGAAAGAAGGGAGACCATTTTTTCAATGTCCTATAGGAAATGTGCTGAAATTGGATCTTGTCTCCCCTGAGTCTTGCTTCTTTCTTGATCAAAAGATTGCTCTAACTCTCCATAGGCATCCAATGTGTAGTTCAGCTAACCCTCTGTTCTGTGGGGCACCCTTTGTTTCAGATCTAAATTTAACTCTGTTTCATACACAGCTTGGCTTGTCATGCTGCTGTTATAATAAATTATAAATCTGAAAGGCTGATTCACCCAACAGTAAAAACTGTTATTGTTACAGCCTGGGAACATGATACTGTTTCAGAAACTGAGATTTGGTTTGTTTTTTTTTTTTTTAATTCAGGAGAGTCTTAAATCTTTTCCTCTGCGATAAATCCCAGCACCTGAACAGCTTTGCATAACTGCTCAAACAAATGAATACTACCAAGCTGGTTTGGTATCTGGAGGTTGTGGAGTTGGGGTTGTCAATGTAAAATGCATGTGGACCCCAAAGTTTTTTCCTTATTAGCATGATTTTAAAAATATTTTTTTCCTTGATATTTTATGACTAAGAAGGTGAATTGTTTAGGGGAAGAAGAAAAGCTCACCCAAACCAACCTGTGTGGGACCCTGTTGATTGTCTAGGTGCAACTTGAACAGGTAGAGTTGAACATAATCTCTACTTTCCTGTAAAATCCTCTCTGCATCTCCTGAAGGGTTTGTACCTGCACAGCGCAGCTGAAGTCCTTTTCCCCCTTTAAGCCAGCCACACCTCATGGATAGGATCTAGTGGAGCAGAACCTCCATTTGTAGCCCTCACAGTTCACACCCTCCAGCTGGATACAGGGCATGTGTGTGGAATCTCAGCTGTGCTGCCTGATTCAGCTCCTAACCTCCAGTGGCATGTAAACTGCACCTAAATCTGAAATGTGGGCTGTTCAAGGGCTGTTTGTTGGCCTTCAAATCTCATCTGTGAGCACTTGTTCTTAGGAGGAGTAAATAACATCTGTTCTCCTCCTTTCCATCAAGGCCAGTCCCATAGCCTTCTGCAAGGGACTTTCAGTGGTCCTTCAGAGTTCAACAGCCTTGGGCTTGTCAATAGACATTTTGGGGAGGAGTTAGGAGATCATGGATTTTCCCATAATATGGACTTGTTTGTCTTGGTAATGGAAGAATATTGCTGCAGTTTAGTCAGGAGGTCTGCATGAAAAGATTGGAACAAAAGTCCTGAATGCTTGGGATGAAATTAATGTGAAGCAATGACTTCAGGACTGCTGGCTGCTTTACTGTTGCATCGAGTTGCTTGGTGAGTCTCTGTTTATCTCTGTTTCCTAGTTTGTGTTTATTCCTTTACTGGCTCTTACTTTAACATCTTTTGTCACAGAAAACTCTGTGTGTGCATTCAAATAACACCGTAACGTAAAATGTGTCTCTAAGAAATACATGTTTTTATAGGCTACATATAAATAATACATTAAATATGCAGGCATCATCCCAACCTAGGTCGTTCCAGATAATCCAGTGTTTGGATTGGTGTGAGATGGCTGGGAGGGTTGTGTGTTTTTAAGTAAAACAAACTATTAAATTGTGCATCTGACAGAAAGCATTGTGCTGGAGACTGGTACCAGTCTTGCCAGCCTCTTGGCCGTTTGGTATGTACCTCATTTGGAGGTCTTTCCTCTAGATGTCTTTCATAAAATGATAGTAGCAACACACTTTAACTTGAATTAATTTAAAAACTAATTAAAAATATTAATTTAGTTTAATCTTTTCCAGAACACCTTCTTGAAAAATCAGTTCATCCATGGAAGGAGAGCAAACCAGAGACAGCACTGAAACTATGCTTTTGATCTGAATACTCACCTAATGCAAAGGTCAGACAAGACTGCATCTGGCTGCCATCTTTTGAATGAACAATTTCAACCCTGTTCCATGTCCCCATACACTTCTGCAGGGAAAATGCAGAGTTAAGTTTAAGTCTGAAATTATTATCTTCTACAAATACGAATCCTAGGTAACATACTCTGCTAACTGCACCTAATACATAACAACGGTGTCAGAAAATGGAAGGAAGTTCATTCAAAAACTGTGGGGTTTTGTTTGTTTGATTAATGTCAGCTTGTCCAGGTGCTGTGTTAGCAATAATTTTCAATTTGATTGAATAATTGGGAAAGGAATACATTGCCCCATTCTCTTGAAGTCCACTAGCAGGAAGGGGAGGCTAGCTGCTTCTCTGCAAAACATGCAGGTGTTGCTCATATTCTGACTGCTGTAAATTGTACAAGTGAGGATGGGGCTTCAGGAACTGAGTGGTGTGATGGAGCAGGAAAAACAATCAGAATAAACCAGTGGGAGGATCCTTCCCTTTTTTTTTTGACTGAGGAATACATGAAGAGTCTACCTAGAATGACTTCAATTGAAATCAAAGCTTCCAAATGGCATCTCCAGTGGCAGACTGGTTTAAAGGGAAGTGTACAAGGAAATAGCAGAGGCATAGAAAGGATGATAGCTTCTGAGGCTTGTTGGGGAACCTGAAATGACAGGAGGACAGGGCCATTCCACCAACTGGTCTAAGTGACACGCTGTTTAGATTGTCAAAAACCCATTTGGCTGCCACTGAGCACTGAAGACACAATAAAATCCATTGATGTTAATGTTGTCAAATGGCCAAAAATGCTGCTTGGTGTTGAGATTGCTGACCCATTCTGGGCCTTGCTTTAATGTAAGCCTACCCAGACTCAGATTAAATGCTCAAGTGCACATTCACTGGGCTATCACCAACAGGCTCTCTCAGGAGAGCAGTTCCATGTGTAGGACCAAAAACCCAGGCTGATGGATTAGAAAAGAGCACATACTCTTCTAGGATATATTAGAAAAGACCACAGCTCTTATCCCTTCCTCCTTTCTGAGAAGTGAGATTGTGATTCCAAGCCTCATATGTTCAAGGCTGTAAGTTTTAAATGCAAGTTACCAAGGTCAGGGTCTGGAAAGATATATTCTAAATTGCAAAGAGGGATGGGAAGTCAGAAGGCAGAGGCTCCTCTGAACTCCCTGCTGGCCAATCTTGATTTGTTCCCTGTTGAGGGTGCTGGCTTTAGGCACCCATTTTTGGTTGCCTTACTCTCTCCTCATTCCATGAGCAGACATTATAACAAATATTAGAATGCAAGCATCCTAACCAGCAAATCTGGCTTGCTGAGTACTTTGGAACTAATTTTCCCTTCCAACATAAACAGAGGGAGCTTTACTCCTTTCAGCTGTGATTTTTGCCTCAAAACATCCTTAGTGCGGTAGAAGACAGGCGACCTGGTTGTAAATTAAGGTCAGAATTGCCACGTGTGTACACATGGGTTCTACCATCAGATAAAAATACACAGATAAATACATGATAGCTATTTTAATCAATCATACCCTGGGAGCTTTGCCCGCTGTGTTCCAAAGAACAGGGTGCAGGATGCAACACTCTAAAGAAATTCCACACATTGCAGCAAGTGACCCCTTACCAAAACCAGGGCTGAGAAAAACTGTAATTTTCTTATTAGAATCACATGTCATCACCTTGCCAGCTACATTCTTGAATGCTCCTCAGCTCTTTTTTTGCACTGGCTTCCCACAAACACTGCACATAAAACCAGAGTGACTCACAGCATCCTTCTATGTCAAACAATTCTCTGAAAAGGCTATGCTGGAGTCATTTGATGCCGTGTTTGCTAGTGCCCTGGAGGCCTCCAGGCAATCCCCAAGACAGCTGAGTTCATGTTACCAGAGATAAGTAGTTGGCACTCAGACTGCATGCCTGCACAATTTTGACTTCTTTTCAGTCATGAAGTAATTTTCCAATTTATGTGGAAATACGTATTCCTCACCAAATATAGGAAATGGGTCACATTGCAGTCAATATTCTCCAGGTGCCCTATGGTCAGGTCTGGTTGGTGACTCATTCAGAAGCTCCTTTTGGCTTTGGTTCTTCCTAGCTGAGCAATTTGCAGCAAGCAGTGTTTGTGTTTGGCTGATAACCATATCACAAGTGTGAGTAAACACTATCTACAGGATAGATAATTGCCATAGGGAGCAATGTTCACCAGGTTTCCTCATTTTCCCATTTTCTCCTGTCTCCTCAAAATTTGGATTTTTGCCTTGTGGAAGAAAGTTTCTCAGAGTTAAAAAGTGGAAAATGCTAAGAGGGTCAGGGAAGTTTCTGGACAGCACCTTCGGGGAAGTCTGTTTTCAAAACTTTGAGGACTATATTTAAACTGGAACTGTGCAGAGTGAGGTTTTTACTTTTTTACTTTGGATCCAAGTTTACACAGCTCCCTTCATGTTTTTAGGAAGTATTGCTTCAAAGGAGCTCTGAAATTCCCTTTCAGATGACGGATTGGGGTTGTCCAAAGCACAGATCTCCAGCAAGACTGCTGAAAAATGCAGTGAACTATCTGAATAATAAGCCTTTATTTATTCAGGTCCTGTTAACCTCAGCCCACTCTCAAATGACTAGCTGGGTGTCTGCTGGAGGAAGCTGTGGTGCTCCACATGTAGTTGGCCTTGCCTGCATTTTCAAGGAATGATCAAGCAGCTTTTTCCGTGAGCCCCAGAGGACTGTGTGCTATGCCTCAGCATGAGGAAGCAGAACAAGATCCTCTAAAGGAATGTACTTGTCAGTTCTCTCCAGGATGGGAGATGAAGTTATGCTATCCAGATGAACTCTCTCTTGCTTATTGACAACTGAGCGAGCATTCGCTAATGTTTAAATGAAACTGAAGCCGTAAAGTTAACATTTCAATTAATTCTGTGTAAAAGTTGCAGTGAAACCACGAGTCTTTTGTCTCTGAATTTTTCTTACTGATAACAAGAGAATCTTTATAATCTTACAATTCACATTTTGTGCAGCAACATATTAAAATTTCCCTGGAGGTTAGGGTGGTAATACAGAGAGACAGTTTTTAGGAGTGTGTCTGAAAACTGAAGGTGGGACTTTGAAGAGCATTTTTAGACCCAGAAATGGGAGCTCAGGAGGTCGAAGGTTGTGATTCCAGAAAAGTAAAAATTCTCTTTGCAAAAGAAAGAAAAGTTTTAACCTTTGCCTGTTTGTTTGGATTTGAGGAAGAGTACAGACTGATCATGAAATCCTATATATCATATATATTCCAAGCCAAATATATCCAGTTGCACAACTGGTTTTTACTGTCTGGTGGCTGTGCCAGCTTGTACAGTGGTCAACAGTGTATTTCTGTGCCATTTCATTTCTGCACCCCAGCCTTCTTGTATAGACAAGAGGCTGCAATATTGGCTTTTTAGGCTTTCAGAAAATGAAGGAAAATGTCCTAGGAATGGAGTAGGAACGCACAACAGGAACACAGTTTCAAGCTTGGAATCTACTCAGTACTGGAGCAGCTCAGGATGTAGGAACACTGGAAAAGGGAAGAATTTTTATAGGCAGATTGCTCTGCTGGAGTAGCTACTTGCCTGAAAGCCCAGCCATTGTTTTGGAGCCACTTTAGGTCCCTGCTGGTAATGTCAGTAAAGCCCAACAGTTGGTGAAATCCTCCATCACATTAGGTTTCCATGTTTCTCATGGTGATATCAAGTAAGAATTCAAAGAGAAAATCGATTTACCTGTTATTATACTTGTACAAGATATGAGTGTGATCTTTCTAGTGCACCCAAAACAATAGTTACCTTTGAAAATGTGTTACTGCATATGTTCATGCTCAAGGGCAGCCCTGAGAGTGCACGAGATACATGGTGGCTTTTTCATTCTATCTCCCCTTCCTGTTAAGGAGACTGAATTCTGTTCTGAGGCAGAACAGCTTGCGTAAGAACATAAGTCCAAGTTATAGAAGTTATTTTGATAATGGTGTCATGTCTAGGCAGGCTTTGAGAATGCCCATGTCAGATATGTAAGGACTCTGGAGAACTTTTGGATGTATTAATGGCAGAAATTTTGAGTCTATTGTCCTTGTGCTCATTAAAATGAGGCTGCTAAAATAGGCTAGCAGTATTTCTCAATAAGAAAAATTTTATAAGCATGAACACAGTTCCTGTGTGTCAGTGTCCTTTTGTATATAAATAGCCATATTTCACACCCTGCCTTTCATCCTTTAAAAAACCAAACAGACAAACCACAAACAACAAGCCCCCATTCCCCCCCCCCCCCCCCCCCATATCAGCCAAGCCCCAAAGTATCAATGGAGCACAAAGGAGCTCATCTGTGCCAGCTAACCAGCTAGTTTGGTGTGGCATAAGGTGCAGGAAAGGAATGAATGTGACTTGTTGTGACTGATTAAGAGGGGCAAGGAAGGAGCATGGGGAACAATGAGTGCATGCTGTGTGGAGTGTGCATAGTCCTGGAAAGTAAGAGAGTGAAATGCTGCTGAAATATTGATAGGGTGGATAGGATCTGGAATGATTGACAGCATGTGTGTGTGTCTTGGCAAGTTTAATTGGATTTGTTGGGGTAGAGGGTGGAAGAATGTGGTGCATTTCCTTTTATGGTTTCTTTCTTTCAGTCTCTTCTTTTCTTTCCTATAGAATTGACATTCAATGCATATACTTTTCATTGTCTGCATAGAAAACCTGGTCTTTATTCCCCTAAATTTAAAGGTTGAGGGAGCTGCGTAGAGGGGATGAAAAGAGATGTAAAACAGCTTTCATTGCTTTTTATTTACTACTTGTCTTCACTCTTCAGTGAGCAGTCATGCCTAGTGAGAGTGGTGACTTGGAGGGGAAAGAAAGAAAAGAGCATGTAATTGAATGGTGGCTAAATGAATTTCAGTATTATGATGCCCATCATAACAGAAATTCTTCCATGAGGACTTGTGTATATGCTCTACTGAGTATTACTGTGTTTTTCTTTTTGGTTTATCATCTGTAACCAGATTCCTATCATCCTAGCACAAGATGGAAATTGGGGCTCTATGCACAAAGGTCTTACTGAGTGATGAAGTCCAGAGCCCTCAAAATGCTGATCACCCCGGTGCCCATTTAGCATCCTAACTTCTGCTGGAACAAATAGATGTCTGTGGAGAGCTGCCTCAGTTGCTTTGATGGTCAAAGTCTGGATTTCCAACAAGTTTCCAGTGTATGTGGGTTTTCTCTGCAAGGCTGTCTTTTAGCCTTCTTTTCTCCCTCATGCCTTTCTGCAGCACAAGTATACTGTGCTTTTAAGCAGAACTGTTGAACCATCTGTTCTCTCCCCAAGTGTGACTCCCCATTCTGGTATAAATCACTAGTTCCTCTGATGTCAAAACTAGAAAGCAGAAACCCACTCTTGATTGCTGATATCTGTAAAGTTGGGGGGTTAATGGGTTTTGGGTTTTCTGTTGTTTACAGGGCGTTTTTGTTTTGGGTTTTTTTTTTCATCATGGATTTTGGTATTGTAGGTCAGAGAGCTGTTGCTGAGGATGACAGCTTCCAAGGTGTTTCAAAGTGAGAACCCCAGCTGCTGCTCCTGGGCTCAATGGGAGAGAAGCCTGGAGTGAGTGTGAGTGAAGGAGCAGTGAATCCAAGAGGCTTCCCTTGTGTGGTGAAGATGGTCAACTACTGATAGAGGACACTGCATCAAAAGGTAAAAATTTTCATTTTCTCCTGTTCTGAGTTCAGTGTGACTCACTAGCCAAAGACTTGGTAATCCCTTCTCAAACTTGTGATCTTTCCAAGCCCTTGGGCATATACTTCAGAGCTTTTGTTTCTTCCCTCTTTGTGCTTCACTCTGCCCCATGAGCAAGCTTAACAGTCTGTGAAAACCGATGGGTTGGTAGCTATAGGGAGGGGGGACTTAATGACATGTTCAGTCATCTCTGAAGAGATGAAGCCAAACATGTGTCTGGTAGCAGGATATTTTTGGAGCTGTTTGTCTATTTTCAAATAACAAGTTTAATGTAATAATGTCATCACACAGCTCTAAATTCAAGGATGTGTTTTCACTGGAACACAATAGAAGCTAAGCTATCAGTCAGATAGCTCATTTTCATTGCAGTAAAAGCCAGTTTACTGGCAGAAGTATTTCTGAATTTTGCGCTTTTACTTACTTAAGGCTGCTTTTGGTGAGAGATAAATGTGTCTTCCTGCGAACAATTAAAGACTTCTGGGGAAAAAAGAGGTAAATTATGTCTTCTTGTTTGTTTGATTTGATTTGTTTTTATTAGTGTGTAAGCTAAATTCAATTTCTGAGTAAAATTGTTGATGCAAGGAACCACACATCATTTTTCTGCTCTGGATGTTGTACCTCCTTTTTTATGAAAAAAACTTGCATTTCATGGAAAAAAAGCCCAAACAGTAGAGGTATCATTCATGAAGAGTCAACCAATGTCTTTATTGCTTCACTAATCAACAAACATCTATCTCTGCTTGCTGCAAATTTGTTCCCATTGCACCAAATGTTAACTCTTTAGTCTTAGCACCCTCTGCTGTGGACAGCTATAACAACATCATACTGATTATTCTTGGTCTAGGACTTGTGTATATTTTTGTACCAAAGGGTCTACAAATGCAATAAAACTTTTATCAGTGGAGCTGCATGAATATGATATGAAAAATGTACTATTATGTGTGTGTTAATCCAGAAGGTAACTTTCTTTTCACATGTTTACTGAAGAAAAGATGTTTAGAATACACATTTAAAAGGTTCTAAAACCTTTAAGAGGTTCTAAATGGTTTTAGATTACAGAAGATCCCAAACCATAATCTTAACCTTTGCAAAAGAGAAGTGTAGGCAGGCAACCTTGTTTCAGTATGGAGATCAGCTCCAGGTTGCTGAGTCCATAAGAAAAAGCCTGTATTTGCCACATGCACTGATTATATCACATCTGCCTGTGGTGATACCACTTTAAAAATGTCAAAATAGACAAGAAGTGAAGAGTGAGTGTAGTATATATGGGGTGCATGGGCACAGTATCACCAACTGGACAAAAGAGGTGACTGTCTTGCTCTGCTCTGCATTGATGCAGCCTCACTTTGAGTCCTGGGGGCATCACAATATAAAAAAAAAAATACTATTAAACTTAGAGAGCAACCAAAAGAGGGCCACAAGGATGGTGAAGGGCCTTGAGGTGAAGCCGTGTGAGGAGCAGCTGAGGTCCCTTGGTCTGTTCAGCCTGGACAAGAGGAGACTGAAGGGAGACCTCACTGCAGTTACAGCTTCCTTGTGAGGGGAAGAGGAGGGGCAGGCACTGTCTCTGCTCTGTGGTGACAGTGACAGGACTGAGGGAATGGCCTGAAGCTGTATCAGGGAGGTTTAGGTTGGATATTAGGGAAAGGTTCTTCCCCAGAGGGTGTTTGGGCACTGGAACAGCTCCCCAGGGCAGTGGGGACAGCACCAGCCTGACAGGGCTCAAGCAGTGTTTGGACAGTGCTCTCAGGCACAGGGTGTGACTCTTGGGGATGTCCTGTGCAGGGCCAGGAGTTGGACTTGCTGACCCCGATAGGTCCCTTCCAACTCAGCATATTCTATGTATCTATGATATCAGCCTAATTTATAATAAAAATATTGCAGGAATTATACTCTTAAATTAAACTTCGTTATTGTATTTCCAGTAAACAGTTCAAATTTTTTAATCTTTTGGTGACAGGGGAGGATTGCATTTGATTTTAGCAGAGGTACAGTCTGAAAACTGAATGAAGAAACTATTTCTTGAAGGTAAGTTAAGAATGGCAAATTCTTTGTCATTTGCTTACGGACATAATAGCTCATTTTCCTCTTTAATGAAGCGGTTTGCCCTACACCCTCAGTTGGAAACACTGTTTCTAGTGAACTTCTTTCTTCTCCTTCATCTCACATTTTGAACCTTTCTCCAGCTCTTGTCAGGCTTGGAGGCCAACCTGATGGCTTTCCCAGAAGGGTGCTTTTGAAAAATGCAGTAATTATAGAATACACATAAGCAGTTCTCTGTACTTTCAGTATCTTCCTTTAAACGATTAAGTATTTGATATCAACTCTCCTTTCATATTTTCTGCTTTCTAGAAAGCAGCATGTGTAACAGCAATAAGAGTAAGAATCTTATTTGAGAGTTAAGAGAGTTGCCCTTCTCACTCCTCCAACTCCATCTGCTGATCACTCATGAGAGCTCTAACATCAGAGCTGCTTCTGAGCATTGTTGAAAATGTGGAACAGTGAAATCTTTTTTTGTCAAGCCTCCAAGAGCAAATAGCAGCAGAGATGAGGTTTTGAATATGTAGGTAATACTGCTCTATTGATCTCAAAACACTTTACAAACATTAACTAATTAAGCTTTAAAACAACAAAGTAAGTTTGCATTAATGACACCCATTTACCAAATGAAGAAGTGGAGATAAACAAAGGGTAAGTGAAATGACCAGAGTGAAGTGATGAGTGAAGGTCACAGGAAGGTCTCCTATTTCCTATTTGTTCTGCTTTTATGTGATCTCATTGAGAAAATTTTTGCAGTGGAGCTTGCAGCCATTTCAGTTTGCAACATTGGACATTTTATCGCAATCTTGAGCTTTTCTTACAAGAATCAAGGTAATATAAAAGCTCATAAAAGTAATAAACATTTTTAGGCTCTCAGGTCCAGCTTTCATTTTCAAGAGGCAGCTTCTTATAACAGAATGGGGCCAGTAGTTGTGGGATTTTCGTGCTGTGAGCCTTTTTTACTCATTTGTGTTTTTCAGGTGCTAGTTTGACAGAAAAGTGCCCTAACCTTCAAAATGGGAGCCCCTTCTTGTGGGCTTGATACTGACATGCATCTATCCCACCCTCCCTTCTCAAAGGATTGCTCTGCTCTGGTGATCCCATCCAGTCTGTGAGCCTCAGGGCTGTTACAGAGTGGAATGGCTTAGAGTCAGTGGAGCAAGCCTGGATTAACATCAGTGTTAAAAAGTGGAGGATCAGGCACACAGTAAGTGAATCATGCAGAGCAGTGCTGACGCAAACAAAAGATGACAGCTTAGAACAGGTTCCTTGGAGACATTAGGCTATCCTTGGAAAGGGAGGCCTCAGAGCCAAGCCCTATACTTTCTTAATGGGTTTCATTAGGAAGAAATAAAAGGAACTGGAAAAAAGACATGTAGCTTAAAAGGGAACAGCTTCAGCACGGTCTAAAATTTGTTCCATTTTTCAGTAAGAGAAGCCAGTGCTGCCTTGAAATTCATGTCCCTTCAAAGTTCAAGGAGGCCTGTATTGTTGGACTGCTCAGTCAGAACGCTCTAGCCGCTTATTGTATGTGGAATGCACTCGGGGGACTGAGTGAAAAAATATGATTTAGTGAAAGCTTGTACCCAAAACACATCATTGGCCTCTGATCTCTGAACATTTAAATATTTCAAGCTTACAAGCGGACGCTGTCACGAGGACAGACCCTGATCCCTAGCTGATTCTAGAACATCTGTTGAGGCATTTACCAAGTTAATAGATTAGCTATGAGAATCAGGCAGGTGTTTTTCACCAAAGCCAGAAAACATCAAAATCAGATTGCCCTCCAAGTCTTTCAGCACAGGCAATCGAGTTAGAATGACTCATAGAGTCTAACAGATAATAAAACACACATAACATTTGCTTTAAGGTACAGGTGGGGATATTTTGTACTGCACTTAGGAGAAAGAAAAACTAACTCTATTTGGGAATAGAGTAATTGAATACAGATGGGAGGAGGCAAATGAAAGAATTTAGCAAATATCTCAGTGGAATAGCTAATGGGAACGAGACAGAATAGGAAATTAAAAATTATTCGAAGCAGATGGACCATTCTTTGAGTTTTTTAAAATTTATTAGGGCTGCGAAAAAAATGTGTCTGTTTATTTTCCACGGCCATGAAATTAATGACTTGGTGAGTTGTGCTTGTGCAATTTTATGACTGCCATGTCATTTGTCATAATTTGGGTTCTGTTTGATATGGATTTATGAATATTTCCTCCCCCCAGCATGATTTATGGGTGTTGGTCATATGTGAATTAGACTGTCACCTTTAGTATGAAAAAGTACAAATGACAGATTATAAAAAAAGTGCTCAAGTCCTCAGTGCTGGAAAGCAGAGTTCACAATTCCCTGCTCTGCTTCTTCATTGGAAGTTTTTGTTTGGAGCTGACGATTAAATGTTTGGACTTGAGTCAAGCATATGGAAACATTGAGAGGGCTTGAATAGATCTGAACTCATCTGAACTTCACCTGTGAAACTCAGCTTGAGTCATCCTTTCCTTGTATTAGGCACTGAAAAAAAAAAAAAAAATCCATATGCTACTTGCTGAAGGAACAACTGATTTACTGTACCAGAGCAGCAAGTTGGCCTTGAAAATTTGCTGTCCTGCTTCCAGTAGTGGCTAGCTCTGGGTGAAGCTTCCATGAAAAGTGGAAATAATCTTACACAGTTTGTTCAGTTACGCAGCACTGCATAGCTGAAGGACTGAAGTTAAAGGACATATGAAACAGGCTGGATTCCTGCAATAATAATAGTATCCTAGGTTTAGATCCAAAGCACTAACTTTTATACTAGCTGTTATCACTTCCATGAAAACTGCTACCCTTTGCTATTTGTTTTGCAATGTATAGCAACAGCATGCACCAATTTAGGACAGAAGGACACAGTTGCTCCTGGATTTGAGCCATCTGACTTCAAGAATAAAGCTGTGGCACCTAAGTTAATACCTAATCACCCAAGGCTTGCCCATTGATGCTGGAAAGTGATATGCACCTCCAGAGGCTAATTCAGCCCACGTGTCTTCATCCATTGACTATGCAGGCAGAGAAAAACAGTACCCCTTCCTCATTTAGCTCCCCAGTTTGGTCTAGAAATTCATGTGGGAGGAATTAGAGCCCAGCATGGGGTACAGCTTTAAAAAGAAGAAACAATACACCTTGCGTGTCAACAACGCATTGCCAAGCGTCTTGCATTTTGAGCTAGGAAATGTTTCCTTTTTGGGGGATACAACTGGTTCCTTCTATAGTTCTGAGACAACTGTATGCTGAAGCTTGTTTACTGAGGCCAAGACAGCTTTGCTTTTCCAATGGGAGGCTGATAGTTATTCCTGAATATCTCTGTACTTGAAAAAGGATGGTTACTTGACAGGGAGTCACCAGGGAAGTCTTTGCATGTCTTGCTAGCACATATTACCTCTAAGGCTAATTGAGCTCCTCCTTTTTTTTGCTTGTTTTTTAATAGTTAGTCAAGCAAGAACCAGCATTAGCAGGTCGTTGTCGTGCTGTTGTGATGGTAGGTGAGGTGCTTTACAGTGGTGATATGCAGCTGCACAGAACTGGACTACCTTGCAAAAATAAACCTGGATCACTTGTATTTGAATTAAAGTCCAGTAATCTTAGAATCACAGAATCCTATAGATTGGAAAATACCTTTAAGATCATTGAGTCTACCATTGTTACTTTGCTGACTCATCAGGAAACCTGCACAACTTTTGGAGAAAGCTTGGCTCATCAGCTGTGGTACATTTATATGTATCAGAAATATTCTATTTGTTTCGGCTGATGAAACTTGTATTCATCTAGCACATCTAATCGACCTATTTCTAGGCTCCAAAGTTACTTCCACTGTGCAAAAGTAGCTGATCTTTAAGTTGTCTGGCAGTTCCAGAGTGCAAATTTTTCAGATGACGAAAAACTGAAAAAATTTGTTTCAGTCATGTAAAATATTTTGCTTAAGTGAAAATAAAATGTGCTGCTTAGGATTTACCTATGTTTAATAAGTTTTTTCCATACTTGAAAAATGCTTCTGAACAAGCTCCTTTTGAATCTTTTTTCAGAAATAGTTTTTCAAAATTACCGATGTCAATAATTTCAGTCCTTTTCCAATATTTCAGGGGTTTGGGTTTTTTTTCCCCTATGTGGAAATGAGGAAAATGAAGCGAATTTGCAGAACCTTTTGTTTCAACAAGACTGCATTTATGCCCCACGATTTTTTTTTTTTTTTTTTTTTTTTTTTTTTTCATGGCATTGAGTCTAGATTAATTCTCTTAGTTACTTTTCCATTTTTTTACTTACTGGATGGATTGTCTTGTAAGTTTTTCATTATGTTTCACCCTATTTTGAAGTCAGTGAACTAAACACAAAATCCTTTTCTGTAAAAACGGTCAGATTTGGGGTGGAAAGAGGAGAATATGAGCTGTTGGATAACAGTAGTGTTCTCACTGAGCTCAGATTGAATCTGTTTTGACTGTATCTGGCACTTAAAAGGCCAACCTGCTCCTACCCTGTTACCATAAAGAAATTTGCCAGGAAGGCAGGTGTCTAACTATACAGGCAATCAGATTACAGGGCAAAGTAATCATGATTTCCAATTTTCAGCATAGGTTGCCACATTAGCACATGTACTTTGGAAGAGAGGGAGAAGTAATCAGAGCAAGATAAGGACAAGGGTGGAGATCATTTGAACCAGTGCAGTTATAATAGGGTAGTAAATTTTATGTGGCTTTTATTAAACCATTTTGTTTCTTTTATACTAAAAATAGGGTAAAGCTATCTGAAAATGAGAAAATTCCTGAGTTTGCTTTCATTTGTTTTTGAGAGTTAACTGAAATGTAGCAGTATGTTTCTTGGGAGGCACCATTTGCACACACATGTCTGCAACTCTGAGTGAGTCACAGCTGCAGAGTTTCTTTAAGGCATGCATGCTTGGCTTTGACATGCTGAGATTTATGGTGAGATTTAAGTTCTTGTACCAATGGTGACGTTTCCTGAATAGTTTTCATCCAGATGGTCTCCGAGAGGATAAGGTTTAACAAGATTTATTCACTGAGAGGGGGCAACGTGAATTAAAATTACAAGGGGTACTGTATATACACTAATTCTTTGCCATTCACTGCCTCGTGAAATGTAGAAAATCCTTGCTCTTCATTCCCCCCAAACGAAGTTAAATGGAGTTGCTTCTTTCAACATACTGTTCCACTCTGAGCAGATTAGGGCTCTGGCAAACAAGTACTATTAATTTTGTTGGCGTGGAGGAAGGGGTTACTGCCCTTAATGTCTACCCTTCCACTTTGCCACAGACTTCCACCTTACTAGTGGAGGCAGCAGATGTGAGCAAGTGCCAGTTTATCAATTGTTACAGTTTGCAGACCATTGGCAGTTAAAATTAATGTGCTGGCTCAGAGCTCTATGGATGAGGGCTGGACCATATCGCTTTCTGATGGCTCTGCTTCAGCTTCTGGTGGGGGACGGCTGCAGACAGCTGGGAGAGGTAACCTCTTAAGCCATTATCACTAAATCCAGCACAATCTCTCTGAGTGAGCTCCAAGTCTTCAGCCTTTGTGAGCTGTTAGGGCTACCCGAACTGTTTGGGGTCCTGAGGCTGTACCTTCAATGGGTTACTTAAAATCAGTGGAGCACCAACACTTTTTGCAGGCTGAGTATCTAGGCATGCTAATTCAGATTATGATTGCTGAACCGAGATTTTCTGGAAAATTATACATATTACAAATAAAAGAATTGATGTCATTTCATACTAAAACCTTGTAGGTTTTATAAGGCTATTGAGTGCCGGTGAAACAGTTAAGCACATGCTTGACTGTTACTTGCAAGGTAAGTATCTTCATCAAAGAAAACTAACAGGTATTGAAGCCATGCTTAAAACTGAACAGTTTGTAAGCATTTTGTTGGACAGAGTCAGTGTTATTGTTTTTCAGGTTTTTATATTTAAAATACTGTGAAGTGACTATGGAGGTCTAGAATTAGAGGCTTATTCAAGTTCCACTTAAAAAAAAAAGAAGTTGAGGTATTAGAGGTTGGTGTCTTTTATCTCTTTGCTGTTTCCCTCACTTGCAGGCTGAGTTTTGTCCCCATATCTAGAAGTATTGGAAGTATCTTAGCTGTTAACTATTTAGCTTCTTTAGCAGGATCAAGACATTTCAGTTTGGATATGATATCAAACCAAAACACAAGTGACCAAAGGCAACAAGTTCATCCTAGAGGAGCATTTATAGGAAAATAGAATGTCCTGCTTGATAACAAGATAAAAAAAAATTGACAGCATATTGCCTTTACCACTTGAGCATGTTCAAGGTTGGTGTTTTTTTATTATTATTTTGCTTTTCTATCTCATATTATTTGTGGAAATACATTTCATTCATAGCCTGTCGTCAGTTAAGCTCTAGCATAAGATCTTCAAAATCTGTTATTGGTCTTGAGTCCTTCAGTGTCTGAGTTGTCAAAGTGTGATTCTTTTCTTTTTGAAAGGTAGCTACTCAGTGTTTCATTAAATTGTCTGCACTTCATATTGTTTCAATTTCAGCAGTTGCAAGAACAGGTACTGAAAAATCACTAATTGCTTTTATAATAATGGGTTGGTGAACAACACATTTTTAAAACAATGGGAAAATAAGAAGGGAGAAGTCTGTGATTGTTCTTTATGTCTAAGAATGGACAGCTTGAGTAAAATATAAAAGAGTTAGTAATTGTAATGAAATAGGCCTCATTTTATTGTAGCAAGTTAAAAATGTGCCTCTTGCTGCAGAGCTTGCATTAATATTGTTTGAAAGAAGTAACATCAATGCTCTGTAATAGACTTTTATTAATAGGCCAGAACAGTCATCAGTCTCTGGGTTGGTGTGATAGCTGAATACAGTGAACATGAGCATCTTGACAAGCAAGTAGCAAAATCTATCAATCACTTTCAGCATGAAGATGCTGTGATAATTAGGTTTACACTTGTAATAAAATATGGATAAATAAAGTGTTCAAAGCCATGGAAAATGTAGGGACCATAGTGAATATCCTATTAAATATAAAAGAGGGCATCACCATAAATTCATCTCACTGTATAGACTGAGGTCATTATTCTCTTGACCCATCTTACTATTTTTAGAATAAAATTCATGCATTTTTCAATCAGCACTGTTCAATGGTAAAATGACTCCAAGGTTTAAAGCCTAGGTTGGATTCTTTTCCTGCTGCACTCACATGCAAGGGTGTTCAGTGTCCTTCCTGTTGATGGAGCTGATGCCATCAGCATTGAAGTGTGGTGGCATTTTTTAGTTTTTGCTAGTCACTTTTTCTTTCCAGTATTGGCCAGATAAAGGTTGGAGTGTGCTCTGCTTCCTTTTCTATCACTCTGTGTGGGTGGTTGGCTCAATTTATTTCAGTGGAATTACTCTATGTTAATGGTTTAAGGAAAAACAAACTTCCTGGTCTAGTGGCTTCTGGTGCTAATGAGTCAAAGTCTCCTAGACTGAGAAATGGTCTTTCATGTGACTTCTGGGGAGGAAGAGGTCCAGGGTTTTTTTCTATTCTAGGGTATTGTCACAGGCAAGATAAGCCCTGTGCAGTGGGAATCCATTGCATTTACAGTTCAATCTATACTTTAACATAAGGAACAATATGGTCTAGTCTGAGTCACTAACCTGCCCCACACTGGATGGCACCTGATTATTTTTATTACTTTAAGAAAATTAGTAAATTCTGTTCGTGAAAAGGTGATAGTTTGTCTGCCCACTAAACTCATGTCTTTGTGCTCGACTGTGACCCAGCCCTGCTCAGGCAGCAGCAGAGGAGGTTTCTCCTGCCAATGTGCCTCCACCCTGGCCTGTAGTGGGGGAGAGGTGACTTTGCTTCCTATGCTTCATTTAATCTTGGCCCTGTCTGCTGAGAATGGCAACAGAGTTGCCAGTTGTGGCATGCAGGTTTATTGCTGGGAATTGAGCCAGAACCACCAATCCATTTTGCACAGTGAACAGCAATGGTAAATACTTCTTCTTCATTACTAACCTAAGCTGGATTTGCACTGAAGACTTGGAGGTGAAAGACTGTCTCCCATTCCTTAATCCCCTTAACATTTCAGTCTGCCTCATAAAATTTTCTAAAACCAAATGTAAACCTTGTGTATAAAATAAAATCCAGAGGAGAAAAGAAAATCCAGAGTAAAGGCTGAGACTCTTTTCTTCTTCAGCAAGCTTCTCTGCTAGTAACGACCCTGGAAAATTGTTCTCTGATTATTCTCTTGAGAGATTGCTCTAATTTCTTGCTGCTGTAGATGGCCATATGATCAATTGTCATCAGTTACTGCCTGATGATGGGTCATTACTTACTGGTGCATACTTGGGGGAAAAACACATGCAACTTCCATTAGGAGGCAGAGTGCACCTACATCAAATATGAAGTATACACTAAGTTCTTATTAATAACATTTCAAGACTGACCTCCTAAAATTCCTAGCACAGAAGCTGCCTTCATAGTGGAAGAACTGAAGCTATGAAAGATTTGCAGCTTACAGCCAGGCAAATGAGTATTCCCCTAAGTAAAAGATCTGATTTTCAGCTGAGCATTTCAGTAACGAATCAGTTTTATTGAGAAAGAAAAATAAATCTCATACTCATCTGCTTTTTGCTTCAAAACTTCCTACTTAATTCATTTAATTAAATTAAGGTACAGCCAGTATAAATATTTTCTCCTTGTTCCATTTCAAAGGTAAGAATGCATGTATGGCATGACGGAAAATGCTGCATCTCTTGGGTCCTATATTGGCCAGGAAGTTTGAATATCTTCAAGAATATGGAGATTATTTCAGTGAAATTTTAAAATGTATTTCTTTCATATTTTCTAAGCTTCCTAGCAGAAATTCAAATCAAACAGACCTTCAGCTGAGTAAACTACTGAGAACTGAACAATATACAGCAAGCACAGTCCTACTGTGCTGAGTGTCCTTTTAAATGGATTCTGCAATGGCAACCTCTTCCCTATAAAGGTGAAGACAGTTTCTCTCTAAATCACAGGGATTTTCATTTAGGCTTTCAAAGTAAAATCTAGTAGATCAAGAGGAAGACAATTAGAAAAAGGTGAAATTGGAAGCAGCAGTTGATTTTTTTTGGTCCCAGTAAACGAGAACATTGAAACAAAGAGAGAAAGGTTTGGCTGATATTTGGCTTCATCTAGTCATGTTGTTGTGTGTATCCTACTGGCACTGTATGATGGTGGGTCTAGTGCATGCTGTTGTAAATTAATAGATATGCAAGTAAGTGTTTTGTGAGTAGGATTGGTCTTCATGTTTGCCCCCACCTCCCCAAAGTCCTATGTCTGTGTGGAAGACTGCTTAAGAAGAAGTCTTAAGAGAAGCAAAGAAAAAAAGAAGGCTCATCCTCTGACTAGTGCTTATTGGTATCTTTTCTGTAAACTGCCACTAAAGGTGCTGGTGGATAATCACAAGCACAGATTTTTATCCAAGAAGAAACCAAGGACTATGTAAAAATGTGCAAGTTTATAGAAGTTATTTAGATGGGGAATTTTACAATGGAAGTTTGGTATCTTTGAACAATCTCATTGAAATATAGGCAGAGCTCAGTACCCCCCTTGCTTGTGTTATAAAAATGTAGGTAAAAGTTTGCTGACAATTCAATTTGAAGTCATTTAGGGCTATGTAGATGCCAGATGGAATTACCAAGGGTTCCCAAGGTGGTCAAAGGCCTGATGTCTACCGAAAGACAAGCAGGATTTAGGATCTTCTTTGTATCCTGCAGTCACTAGATTATTTCTTCAGATACTGAAGAGTATTTTCAAATTTCCCCCCCAAGCTTACCTACCCCAATTCCCAGTAGTAACTGAAGCAGGACTGCAGTTGCCATTGCACAGTCCTCTCTGGCACCATCTAGGGATTCCAGAACTATGCTTCCAAACACTGCTCTTTCCCACTGCTGAACAAGATGTGCTCTCCTTTGGCAATAGCTTAAAATGAGGATCAGTGCAGATGTCGCTCTCATGAAAAGAATTCATCTTAGAGCAATGGCTGCAAAGCCTTTTGGGAGAAAGCTTTGTAGTGTGGCTCTTGTACTAACAGTTTAGATTCGTAATTCAAGGTGCAAAACTGCCAAAGCACATAAAAAATAAGCAAAGATCTTGTTATAGATATTTTGTTACAGTAAGAATCAGGATTGGGTATGTGTGTGTCTGTTTTAAGACTGTCATAGTCTTTGAGCATGTTTTCTCGTCCTAATAAAATGACTGAGAATAAAATGAGCATACTTAAATTATAGAATGTTTCAGGGCATCATGTTGTTAATAATGTAGAGAAATGAGATATAAAAGCTTTTACTCAAGCATACCCTAAAGCAAATTTAAGTAGAGCACACAGCTATGATGCTGATTGTTTTCACAGGTGTTGGCACCATATGAATTAAATGAAGAAAAAAATGGTGAAACATTTATGACTCATTAGAATTATGTGGTTTTTTATCCTGTCCTAACAACTGAAAAAAGGTGTAATTTACATTTGCAGCCAAATGGCGTGAAGTAACATTATACTTTACCGACATGAAAAGAGGAGACTTCCAGATGACTGCTATTCTGAACTTCTCTAGTTCTCAAATCCTGGATTTTCAGTTTCTCATGTGGACTTTTGAGAACCCCATTAAAACAAAAAAAAATGTCAAAAAGGAATATGGTAACTTAAAATCTATAGAACATGTGGTTCCAAGGAACTAAGGGCCATTTGCTGAATGCAAGACCTTTACAATCAGAATACTTCTCCTTTTCATCAAGAATACACTTGATAGATCCAAAGAAACCCATATCCATTTTTGGGTTTGTTTTCTTTTTTAATTTTATATAAGTTCTGTATCCTCCTTTTCCTTTCTCCTTTAATTCTTTTTTTTTTTTTTAACTCAGAATTGTTTTGTTGTAGATCTTTTGTAGTTTGTTGTACATCTTAAATATTTACATGAAGGAGGTATCCTGACAGGCTGATCTATAGCAGGAAAGCAACAAATAAACAAATCCATGTCTACAGTATTTTAGATCCTGGTTTCCTGAGCTCCTAAGTGTTTATTTTTCCTATTGTAAAAACCTGCATTGAAATACTTTCAAAATGGAGTTCACATGGCAGCTTTCAGGCAACGTCTAATGTTTTAACAAAGCCATAATAGTAACCTCAGCTTTCCATACACTGTGTAGTTGGCTGAAAAAGAAAGCAGCTGATTTATCAGAGCCTCCATGCTGTAGATGAGTCTTCAGAAAGAGAACATGTCGTACTTTGCAACTGAGACATTTTGCAAACACCTAATAAACCAGAAAAAGAAAGTTTTATTGGGCTTTATGAGCACATTTTTCTCCTCTCACCAGAGCACCAAACCCAGTTTGTAATCTTACTTTCATTTATTTCATTCTCCCCTGAAATTTCTCATAGCACAAACTCACTCAGTTTTGGCTGCCTAATTTGCATCTCATGGCCTGCAGTATCTCTTTAGGAGGTGAACTATTAAAAATACATTAGCCTGGTGTGGATGGTAATGGGCCAAATGCTGCCGGTTTTGGAGGCAATCTGGGAAGCCTCATGCTCTCTCTCATTCTTGATAGCTGTGCAAGCAAGTTTTTTGCTTTTTCTGTCCTTGGACTTTCAAAGTTCTAGCAGTAGATGTAGGTGAGATTATTGTTCTTCTAGAAGTCTGAATTGAGAAAAGCACTTTTCTTTCCTTCCAAGTTTGCTCTAATCTTTAATGTTACCCTGTTTTCTGTTCTGCCAGAACTGTGTCCTATTAGCATCCAAAAATGTTACACATAACTTTGGCTTGCTTACAGAAGATGATCCAACCACTAACATTTGCCTTCTGTAGCTGAATGCTGAAAGAAAAAATAATCCACATTTGAAATGTGAGACTTCGCTGCTGTCAGTTTCTGGAGTTGATTATTAGGACTGTGATTTTTATCTACTCACTTGTACAGTAATTAAAAGCAATTCCCTCATCAGTTATCATCCTGCAAAGCCAGCTTTTATGCAGTGTTTGATGTACAGTTTATTAACCTAAGCCCATGTTGAGGGAAAGGTGACATAGTTTAAAAAGTAAGAATGAACACATCTGCTCTGAAACAAAGAGCTGAATGTAAAATAGATGCTTACTGTTAAACCAGCAAAAAATGGCAATGTGATTTTAATTGGCAAAGTAGGAATAATTACCTGGCTTGGGCCAGGTGTATGCCTCCATTCTGTCCACTCCCATCTGTGTCCTTTTTCATGGATTATTTTCTGTGGGGATATATCCTGTCATGATGGGGTAGGTGATTAAAGAATTAAGAAGGAAATCAGGGAGTCAATAACTTGGTGCTGAAGGGGAAGAGCTATTCAACTGCCTGACAACCTTTGCCACACCTTCTAGCAGGTATTGATGAGCACATATGATTATCAGTGTCAGCTCCAATGCAAAGATATTTCATATTAACTGTATAGTGGGACCCTAGTTGCCAGTGTTGTAACTTAGGGCATCTTTATTCCAGGAAAGAAATGTAAACTAATAGGCAAAAAAGGTGCATGATATTTATCTGTGATAACTTCTCAGTGGGTGCTGGAGACAAAACTTTAGGGTGAATGAAGGCAGACTGAGAGTGAGCTCCACTATGGGTCTATCCTATTGGACTTCTCTTAACTGCTGAAAATGATCAATGTGGAATCTTGAGAGAATACTCAAGTATTAGGAAGAAAAGGAAAGAGAAATTATATAGAGGTAGTAGAAAGAGAAGGAAAATGAAAGTGGGGCACAAGTCCCTAAAGCATTATATGCCCCTAAAGCCACCAGTGTGGGGGTGTCTGACAAAGGGGAGCAGAAACAGCTCTGGGTGTCAAGGTGTAGACTGCAGTGTTTACTGGTAAAGTTCTAGTATACCCAGAAAGGGGAAACAATGAAGTGAAAATCTACTACTGACTCTGCTCCTTCAAATACTTTCATTCAAGGCAGTCTTACAAAACAGCATGGTGCATGACAGCCAGGAAAATGATGTGCAATCCATGGTCAGCCAAGAGAAAACAGTAAGTACCCACAACAAACTGTCGTGCCCACCCCCAGGAAGTGAATGAAGAACTGCATGGATTTTGTTTTAAATGGAGCTGAACAGTAATCCCAGGAGATTTAAGAGCTGACATCATGCAGTGGATATATATTTCACACCTGGGGATAGAGATATGCCTGAGATGAGCCAGGAAATGTATCTACAGGCCAGGCATGAACACCCAGTTGAAAGCATACATGGAACAGTGCAAGCTGTGCAAAGAATACAGTGATTGACAAGAAATGCCTCATGGAATTCCAGCCCAGACCTAGGAAAAGGTCAGAACAAACTTGTTAATTTCTAATGAAAGAAACTTTATGGCACAGTAGATTAATAACCCAGTTTTTGAAAGATGCAGAGACAAGAACAACGATCAGAAAACTGAAGAAACGGATTTTTAAATGCGCAATAACTCACTGGCTGGGACTGAGTGAGAAGTTCCTGATACTCTTCATTTAAGCATTTGAAAAATGTGGTCCTTTTAAATACTTCTTCATAAGATTTATGTTTCTGAAAATATGTAATAGGATAGGACTATGGCATCAGTCTTGGCAGCAGCCAGGAAACTGGCAGTGTTAGATAGATAATAAGGGTGTTTGGCCTGGTTATTTTGAACCTCTTAAATGCTAAATGTTCCCATGGTTTTAAATAGTGACATATACTCGGACTCTGGCCTTGCAGTCTAGTAAGTTTGTCTACTAAAGCCTGAGGCAAAACCAATCAATATTTTCTTCTTTACAGTTCTTAGGAAACTAAGCAAGCACAAAGCACCAAAACCCCAGAGGTTACTGTATACAGAAAGGTGTGTACAAAATTAGTCATTAAGTTATTATCAAAAGTAACAAAAAGTGTTACTGTGTGCAGGATGTGAAATGAGTAGAACAAGCAGGAAAAATGGAATTCCAGATACTGTGCTGTGGCTTGAAGACAGCACAGGTGATCATAGTCTGTTAGGCTAATGTGAGCAAGACCAAAAGTATGTGAATTGTGTGATCAACACAGGGGATGAGTATGGCCAATCCTTTGGAGTGCCCTCAATAGTAGCAGAAAACAGGGAAGTTGGGCAGTACACAGAGAAGTTGGTGGCTTCCTTGTTGGCATTCAGTGTTGTTTCAGCTATTGCAGATGTCTGCCTGGCATCCGTTCACTACCGTGGTGGAGTATCAGTCTGCTTTAGGTCCTGCGTCATCTCTGCTATTCCTGTGCAGATATCCTGGATGCTTTACAGCCTTCTCAAATGGCACTGGGCACCTGTGTGTTGGACAGGAATCCTGGCCCTCGCTTTGTGAAGCAGGGTGTTCCTGAAGGGCCACCACCAGATAGCCATGGCCACAGCCAAGCATGGCAGCAGTGTACAAGTTGGACAAATCTTTGAAAGGGTACGTCTGTGCAATAATTATCTTCAGCTTGGGTCTTTTAAGGCTGGCTGTGGGCTGAGCCCTACAGCTTCCTGCCTTGGCTGAGAATGAATCACCTGTGGGGTGCTGCATTTCCCACAGCAGATGGGAGCTGTTGGGTTCAGAGTCAGAAATTATGGAAAGGGATACAACGTATAACAGCTCCCTTTGGGCAGGAGAGATTGGAGAGGGGATAGGTAGGGCTCTTCAGCCAAAGAGAGGATATCACAGATAAGGACGCTTGAGGAAGATGCTTCGACAGGCAGTCAGGTGTCTATGTAAAATACCTAGAGGGAAAAGCAATTAAAAGAGCTCTAGTTCATTTAAAAAAAAGTTGAAGAAAATGCAGTCAGTCTGAGAATAAACTTAATTACCAAGGTGCCCTTGAAGTTTATCAGACCACCTAGAGATGCAATATCCTAGACAGGCAATGAGTTCTCAGAAATATCCTTCATCTAATCTTTTTTTTATTATTTTTCCCTACCCTAGGACGATTGAAGTGTTTTGGTTTGGTTTGGTTGGAAGACTGTACTAGCTTGCCAGAGGGAATTCAGAGGAAACCAGAATATTTTCCCAAAGAGAAGGTAATGCCCAGCCACACCTTGCAACAGCAAATCTTTAATCATGTACCTGCCTGTATAACAGCAGCAATATTCAGTGTTTCTGTAACATCATTCATGCAAGAATTTCAAAGCACTTCATAAGCACTAATTAATCAAACCTCACAAACCCTCAGCAAGCAGCAACTTTGCCCACCAATGAAGCGTAATCAGCTCTAAAATGGAACATGATGGCAGTTTGATATCTCATAACATGATGCAACAGGTCAAGGCAAGCAGAACAGGAGCAATTGAGGGCACTTGGGAAGCACCCATCCTTAAACATCTTTACAGATCCAGTGCTTCACTGGATATGGTTTGTGGAAATACTTAGTAAAATATCTTGGGAAAAAGAAATTTATGTATTGCACACAAAGGAAAAATTTGAAATATATTTTTAAATTCCTCATAGATCTCCTAATGCTAAAGATTAGGATTGCGAAAGATAAAGGCAAATATCTGCACTTTGTAGGAGCAATGCATCAGAATGCTTTCCACTCACTTTGGGACCTTTATTTCCATCCCTCTAACCAGTGGCAGCTGGAGTCCTAGGGATCATATAATAAACCACTCTGATGTAGTTCTTGACCCCAGGCACTGCCACCTGAGGCTCCTCAGGGAAAGAATAAAGCTGTGTCCAAGACTGCAGGCTGTACCTTCAGTTCCTCTCTGTTTTGAGGGATCACACAGCACATTTAGTATTTTACCCCCAAGATGGGTCTCTCAAAGCTGTGATCCGGAGCTACAAAACCTGCTTCAGTGCAGGAGCCACAGGGCCTAAATTACTGTCTCCTCTTGGCCTAGCCAAAGCTGTCAATTTTCCAGTTCACTACAATGAGAGAAAGATTGGGCTGGCTCAGTTTCTTTATCTTTCTGCCAATCCGATCTTGAGGGGCGGACAAATTCAGAATATGTTACTAATACTCTGAATATGTATCTTCCCAATTAAGCAAATGTTGAACAACCTTCAGCTTTTCCTGTCTGTAGGCAAAACATCACTATATTTTAGGTCTCCTGTCCCATCACTTCTCATCTCTTTTGGAAGCAAATGGGACATGGGTTTGGTTTTTCAGTTGTTTTTTTTTTTATTTACATCATGCAATAAAGTTATATTGTACTAGTATAAAATATTGTGCAAACCATTAAGTAGAATAATGAAATGCTGGAAGTTAAAACAATAAGCTTGTATGATTTAAACCTTGCTACATTTTAAATGTGCAGTATGTTTGCAAGAATTAAATTGGTCTTTGGGGCTGAATAAATAGTACAGATATCCAGACCATTTTGGAAAGAACAAGTAATACCTAGGAACATAATTTAAACCAGTGTTGTAATTAGCTGGTCATTTCACGTTTTGAGAGTTCTGGTCTTGTTGTTTGGCTTTGTAAATGACTTATATAGTCATCTTCTAATTATGTAATAATCTATGTTTAAAAAAACCAACAAAACCCAACAAACTATTTGGATGAGAATCTTTCCTCTGGCAGAAGAGTGAGAAGTAAATAGTTTAGATAGATTATGTAGTATACTCCCCATTAATATGCCTTTGCAAATTTATTTAAAAACCCAAGATCTGGAAGCTCCTTTAACCATATGTTCAGGTTGTCATAATTCTCCCTGACTTCATTTCCTGACCATGAAGCAACAAAGTATTTTCAGTCAAAACTCATCTCACTGTGCATCTAATTGATAAATAAGGGAGATTACTGTAAATGCAAAAAGGTGGCTTTGTTTTTGAGTAGGGTAGAAACTGTCAGACCAGAAGCTCTGTTATAGAAATATATAGATTATATTAAGTCAAACTTACGCGGGAATAAATTGAGATCCTGAGAGGACTGTACATTTCCTTGGGACTTGCCTTCTGTCTGTAGCACACACTGAGAAACTTTCTGCCTACCACACAGGGTCAACGACATACTGTGCTGATACTGAGATGGAAATCAGAACTGTCTTAAGGCTGTTCTCAGTCACCTTCTTAATACCCTTAAGCAATCATTTTGTTTCCCTGGAATTGGGGAGAGCCTTTCCTAGTCACAGCTCCCCTATAACTTCACTTGTAGCAGGTTAGTAAGTGATAAGCTGCAGAGGAAGGCATTGTAAAGCTGTCATGTGGGGGCTTTTATTTTTGTCTTTCAAATCAAGCATTCTGCCAACAGAGTGCGAGGTTCAGGTACTTCATTAAACTGACTTTTTGTGCATTTCAGTCTTGCTGATGGATAGCAGCTGCAGCAGGAGGTCACGATCTGGCCGCAAATTTGACTTCTATGCAATAAAGTAAGGGTTCTTTAGTAGGCTGAATTATATCATCATTATCAGCACGTCTGTACAGGCAACACCTCAGTGAAATAATTTGTAGGGAGATTTTAGAGTGTGAATCATGATGCTGTGTGGTGAAATTTTGGCTGAAATAGCTGTCATTTAAAAGATTGTGTGAATGCATAGATTTCAGTCCTCTAACTAGCCTCTTTTTACCAATCTAAAAATTAGGTAATTATTTTTTCATGTATTTACCTTTCTTTAATCTCTTGAATTTACAACTTGATTGAAATGTACACTATTTATGCATTTGATACAATAAAAAGACATTGTGTCTATCCACATACATATACTAGAAATTAAAAGTTGAGGGGTGAGAAATGAAAAATTCATAGCCTTGGATGTTGAGAAAGTCAGACCTGCTGTCTCCCCTTGAAGTCACCTAGGTGAGGCATTTTGACATAATGGAAGCATCAATGAACTGCTCTTGATTAAAAGTTTGACAGGTTGACACTATCCCCCTGAACAGGAAGACTGGGGTTGAAAGAAAATTTTAATACAAACAGAATTTCATTAATACCACAGTTTGCTATAATGGGGGTCTTTCTTCCCCCCACTGTTATTTTTGCTTAGATCGTGTCATTGCCTTTTAAAGGGGAAAGACACTGTGGTTAAGCTTTGTCTCAGAAACTATGTCATACTAATGGAACAGGAGCTTTCAAGTAAAATATGAAACAAACTGTCTGGAATTGTTCTGATTCTCCAGGCACAAACAACACCAGTTTTAATAGGGTGGTTCCTTTAAGTGCAGGCTCTAGTCACTGAGCCAATCTTTATTTTGTAGGCAGAGTACAGAAGTTCATTAAACAATATAAAATAATCAATATAAGCAGAATATCAGAATGGCCTTACATCTCCCAAGATCCAAAAATATAGCCTCACTTCACTTTATTTACCTTTTGAGAGCTTTTTTCTCTAATGTGGTAACTGTTAGACTCTATCTGCTCTGCTGAGTGTTAGGGCTGTCATGATGAAAGTGCATAAACAATATAAATAATAGTTTTTGGCACATGAAAGGAACTCTGCATGGATTGTTCTTTTGGAATTTAACCATCACTATTTTTGTTTGACTTTAAGGAATTTTTTATTATTATATTTTATGTTGAACCCAAAATTCTTATAATCTTAAATTGATTATTTGAAAAAACATCATTCTTTTAACATATACATTGCAATTTAATATTTATAACTTGATGCCAGACAATTCTTATACAATTTAGTAAATATTTATTGAATCAGACTTGTTTTTAAAGACTTACAGTTTTGTAACCACTCTCTAGCACTAATACTCTTTGAAGCAGAATGTCAGGCTGCGCAAGTCAGCTTCTATATTGTGTTTCCAGTCCTTGTCTGCAGTGATCCTTCTTGACTTCTTTTCACTGCTGAATAGTTAAATAGTTTAAGCTCTTTCAGATCCTTGATATTATCAGGTTATATAACCTCCCACTCCATTCCCATTCATCATCTGTACAATGTAATATTTGCACATGGATTTTTTACATCTTATTTGAGATTTGCAGAGACCCTTAAAGCAATTGATTAAACCCACAATCTCTCTCTTCGTGATGCATTTTTAATTTCTCATTTAGAGGCAACTTAATTGAATTACTGTGAGCTTACAGTCAGTATTTTCCTGATATCATTTAATTGTAAGTGTTGAGTTTTTAGAAGCAGAGCTTGAGGCATATTTACCACCTTAATTGCAGACTCATTCTAACTCTTCTTTTGAAGATGATGAGTGTTGAAGTACTGACTCACAGTGGAAAGCAGGCAGTGTGCATCTTCTCAGTTTGGAAACCTAAAACTAAGCCATCTAAATCAATGAACTTGATACAATGATATAAACAGCTTATCCAGTCACCAACAGAGTCAGTTATAGAACTTGGGCATCTGCTTCACATTTTCTTGTTCTCCAGTCATGCCATTTCTCTCTCCTTAAAGCATCAGTGACAAATTAAGTAAAAATGGACATGTGAGGAATATGGGGAAGAGAATGTTGAAAACAAAGCAATTCAGAGCATTTTATCCTTTCTATCCAAGTCAATGGCAGGTGTTCTATGTCCTATTACAGCCTTGATAGCATGTTATGTTGCATCATTTCAGCTTACTTGCTCTCAGACTGGATGGCTGAATGTCAGTTCAGATAGCAGTTATCCAATCCAAATGATCCACAGTTGGATGGCAGCAGGTGAACAGGAGACTGTCCTTTTCAGAAGCCTACCCTGCCAGTCCGTACATGGAAGGCTGCAGATACTCCACACTTTGTTAGTAGAAAGGAGCAGATGTAAACTAGGAAATATTTTTATATGATTTTACAGTTCTTTTATGATTCGTTATGGGTCTACACATGATGGAGAAGAGAGCTCTTCAGGATAAATATAAACTGTTCTGATTATCCATCTTTCCATTTATTGACACAAAATGGGCAATAGACAATGTGAGCAAAAAAAAATGAGCAAAAAAAATTTCACTGTATTAAGAACAATTTCTTTGCTAAAACACCCATTAAATCAGCCTCTTGACATATTCCCCAGCAAGTTAAATTGATTGTGATTGGCTCTGAGTGAAATGGAAATGAGAAAATTCCAATAAACATGTGAACATACAAACTGATTTTCAACCCATTCTAAACACTGGTTGGCTGAAGACATTACTTGTATAGGCCAGTAAGTGAGAAGCTGAAGTGCATATGAATGTAAAAGCCAAAATCAATTTGATTTTAAATGATTTTCAGCTGATTTTAAAAAGCAATGGTGTGGAACTTATGTATAAGGTTAAAAGACGTCAATTTTGTTCCTTACATACTAAAGCAAGCTTATTTTTTCTCCTTTATTCAATTTGTTATTTCTGTTAATCCCACTACTGTTTTCAAGGTCCTGTACATCACTTTACTGGTTTTAGTTGGAATTAGCAGACCAACAATGCAAAGCACTTCCGCACAAAACTGAACACCAGATGGGACTCCATGAATATTATATTATTCATGGCCAATGAATTAGAGATGCCTTAAAAAAGAAAAAAACTAGGCTGCTGTGGTATGTCCTCAGCTTTGTCCTAGCTGCAGGCTTCTTTTGCCTGTATGCATTGAGAAATCCAATGGACTCAAAATCAAAATCCCCTTTGGAAGTAGCAAGAGCTCTTCATGTTGAACTCAGTAGGCTTCTGGTCAAGCTGTGATTGCCGTTCATGTGCTGAGCAAAATGATCATGTGATACAGGATCCATAATGAGTCTGAAGAAATCTGGACTCAATTTTTGTCCTTGTTTTGCCTAGTCTTGGCAATCTTGGGCAAAACATTTGTTTTCTCTCAGCCTTTGTTTCCGAAACTATAATGTGATAAAAAGAAGTCCTTTATTTTTCTTCTTTTTCTATCTGGCAACCTAGACTTTACTGGTTTTGTCTAGGGAGTTTATTTTTGTTGCACGTGGAGCAGCAGCAACCCCTGCTTATCCCATTGGAAAACAGAGTATAGCCTCTTACAGTACTTGGAATGTTGCAATGCTAATTAACTTGGAATTTCAGAAACACTTTGGTCAGTAACAAGGAAATGTAACATACTACAGCTCCTCAGATTGGGTGGACAGACAGTGGCCAGGAAATTCAAATTGTTTGAAATTATTGCTGTTTGGGCTTTGGAAAAATGCTCCTCAATACAGATATGGTAAGGACCAGAAGAGGGGTCAAACAAAATTTAAATTATGCAGAGAGTTATTCCATAATGAAGCTTGGAAGAATTTAAAGGAATTTAAATGGGAACAAAATAGAGCTTGTTAAAATCGTCACACAAATATCCATGATTAAGAATGGTGACAAATGTGTCTGGGCTATTAATTATAAAATCCTATAGCAGGAGGGATTAAAAACAACTACAATCCATTTTTCTGGCAGTATTTTAAACAAGGAGTAAACAAGTTGTTTTCTGAGCCTTCTTTACATCACTATAAATTGGAGTAGAATTTTCCTCAGAAATTAGACTTGTAAGTGTCGTGAGGTCAAATGCATCCTCTCTTTCAGTCTCCCTCTCTGTATTCCAATCCTTACGGCTTCTTACACTATGATTTAGTTTTCTGTTTGTATTTATAAGGGGATTTTATCGATAACGTTTTTTGCACAATTGTAATTAAAAATCAATTTCCTTCTGGATGCAAGGACTCTGAAGTCAGTTCCCCATGTCTGATAGACTCCTTGCAAAGCAATATGGTAAATCCCACATATGAAAAGAGATTCTGAACAAAACCTTCAGAAAGCATAAATTTAGACTCTTGTTTACATTTTTTTTTCAGTGCAAGTGTTCCAGTTGTCAGCACTTGGAACTAACATATGTATCTGAGGGTCTGAAATCTCAGCCAATATCCCTGCACTTCCATTTAATGATTCTTTGTATTGCAAAATGTAGTTTTGCAATCTAGATATTTACTGGTTGTGTACTTTTTACTGCCATTTGAAATTATTACTTATTTTTAAAGCTTCTATCTCTTCAATAGTAAAAATTTAATGATATAAATGGACTACGAAAATGGCCATTTAGCTCATCCAGCTTCTTTACAGTAATACAATTGTATCAATTCCTGCGTAATTTCCTTTCTGAAAATATTCAAACTATTTTGAAAAAATATTTGTCAAGCTGAATTTACTTAAGAATTTGGTGCAGAATCTTTTGTTAGTTTAAATATTCTAAAGATTTTCTGCACTTGTATGTTTGTATTATTTGCTGTTAAGTTGGTGAGGAGTTATAAGTGCATCTACACAAATTCATAATTGCAAAAATTTCTGGGACAGTACGGAGTATGAAGTAGATGATATGAATCTGTAATGGGTTAACATGGAAATTATACCTTGCCCTTGACTCAAAAGGACCTTCCAGGATTTAGAAGGGGTAAAAGCAGTGAGCCAATTTCTGGAAAGATTTCCAGATGAGAAGAGGCTAAGTAAAGTGAGCTTAGAAATAGAGGTATGAAGGCTGCATTGTTCTTCATGATATAATCCTAAATTTTATGAAAAAGCAGTAGGGAATGCTTCATCTCTACTTCTTAAAATTGTTAATAGTGTTTAAACCAATGGAAGTGTTTTTCCACATAAAAATATTAATAAACTGTGGAACTCTAAAGTATGCTATAAAAGCCAAAGTATAATTAGATTAAGAAAACAATTATCTAGACTTGTGAAAGGTACTTTTATCCTTACAATTAAAATAAAAAATCCTTGCTATTGAAAATAATGCCTTGATACAGTCTCAGCTCAGGAGGTCTGGAAGAGCTTGAATTACAGGATACACACCACAGAAAGGAGCTCTCTGTGTTATAAAATGTTGAAGAATTGCTTTTCTAGAAGTTTTGGGGTTGTGTTTTTTATTCCACCATAAGATTTGATGGAAGATAGAGAAATCTTACAGCGGTGTTATTCCCTCACAATTGTTGCACCAATTTAAACCTGTCACACAGCCACTCTCTATCAACATCAAATACAGTTTCTTTCATTTCCAAGTATGCTGATAATGCAGTCTCTCACTCAGGTACGTAGCAACTTTGTTCCTGTCCACATTTCATACCCCAGATAATGCCTTGTGTATTCTACAACATAAATGTGGAGCACATAGCAAATACTAAAAGAAATGGATCCACTCAACATGGGCAAAATTTTGAGCTTGTCTCGCAGTAGCATATGCATGCACCTACATGCAACTGTGAAACAGAGCAAGAATGCCTAACCTGAGGCCTACACTCACTCTAAAAATACCAGAGTTTGGCCCTGAACTGTTTTCATCTTAATCAGGGATTGAAATCCACAGTAAGACCTAACATCCCAGAATCTGAGTAATTTATCTTATGTTGAGAAGCATGTTGCGACCAGTGATGATTTTTTTTCCCCAAGAGCTAATCTGGCACATAAAGGATGAGAACATTAGACATTTGCTTTTTTATTGCAAAGTAGTAGCTGTTTCTTGACAGGACAAAAGTTGAGTCACTCTCAGGAGGATTGCACTACCAATGTCCTTTGCTTATTGCTATCTGGGATTGTCTCAACAATGCAGAGCCTGCTGTTATCCATTACTTTCTCTTCTCATAGAGCTGCTCTGGATTAGCCAGGCAAATATCTGGCTGCTTAGCATTTTGCACGCTGCCAACAGAAAGAGTCAGTCCCTACAAGCCACGCACCTTGACAGAGACAGCTGCACGATTTTTCCAAGTAGTGCTTTTATTAGAGTTTGACTGTTACTGGAAGTGCTGAGTGAGCCCATGGCTAGAACTCCCCATGGATTTGCAGTGTGTTGCACATTTCAAGAAAGGAGGAGAACTTGGGGGTTTTATTATCATTTGTGCATGAACCAGCATTGTCAGAGTCTAGACATGCTTGATGAACCACCAGATTCCATTGTGCAGGGAAGCTGTGAATGGAGTTGCTGCATGGCAGAGAATGGTGAATGAAGCTGTGAAACGCTTTTAATTTTTTTCTCTCTCTTTTTGGGTCTTCTAAATGTAAAACCTCATCCTTTTCAGGCTGACTCCTCCTCCCCCAGTCCACACACAACCATTCCAGTTAGCCCAGTCACTCTATGGGAATATTTCCATCTGCTACCTACAGCAGCAAGAATACATGAAAGGTCGAGGTTGTGTCATCAGGGAGAGGAGGGCAGAGCTCGTCCACCAAAAGGTGATCAGCAGCCACCACGTATGCTTCACCTTTAAGTGCCCTTTTACTGTATGCAAGCACCTGTAGAGGCTAAAATCACCTGAAAGTGATTGCCTCCTGAGTTTGGGCCTTTGAAAGGTGGGTGAGGGGAAAAGTTTGGGTGCATAAATAAGCTGAAAAAATCCTCACTGTCAAATGAAATGTTCCTCTGCTTTATCACCATTATTTTTAGTGAGATTTTGCATTATGGTACCTTGAGTTTTAAATTAAATGTCAAATATAATTTGGCACTACAAAGAATGAATTATGTGACTGCCCTTAGAGAAAATCAGAAGGCTTAGCTCTGTGAGTTAAATTGGTATCTGCCTTATGCTGAGCTGATGTGGGCTAATTGATTAGGATCTGACAGGATACCATATTGCAAATTCAGCACAATCTCTTCCATTAAAAAAAAAATAGACCTAAGGTACCTTTAGGGAAAAGCAAAAGATCTTCTGTAAAACAGAATGGGGAGAGGAAAAGGGTATCTTCAAGGACTCTCTTTTGCACTGATGGATTAGTTTCCCCAGAAGCCCACACTTCTTAAGGGTACAGTATGGATGTTAATATGCCCCAGGTCTCTTTGGAAGCAGGTTTGCAATCAAATTTCAGGTTCTTCTGGTCTAATTTTAAAGAGCAGCAAAATATTTTCTCAGTTAGCTGACTAAATCTGTCTCCATAAGAACTAAGATGACAAAGTGCCACTTTAGATCATTAAAGGAGGGCAATACATTTTAATCAGCTATTACATGAGGAAGGACAAACCAAGTGCTATAGCAATGGGTCATTTTATAAATTCAGTGCTTGTGGCCCTCTCCCTTTCAAAGTGCATGATGTTATTTCCTGGAAACATCAGTCTTAAAAAACTATTGTCAAGTAAACAAGCCTTGTGTTTCTCACAGCCTTCATGTCTGTGTAGTCTGGGTTTAATTTTCTGTTAAGTACGGGTAGTGTGGGGTGGGGGGAGGACTAAGTCTGAAGTTCTAATGTAGTCAGGCTGGAATCTGTCACTCAGCTTATTGCATGTTGATGACTCAGTGCAGTTTCAGCTGTAAGCAGACCATGATTTATGGACACCAAGTGAACTCCTGCGGCAAAAACCAGCCATGAGATCAGAGCAGCAATAGGGCCCTTTTTTGGCAGGAGACAGCGCCTGCATTTTTCTCATTCATGCCAAACTGCTTTGCACGGCAATTAGCTCTGTCCTCATTTAGTCTCCAGTCCCAAAGGGTAATGAAAGTCATATATCATCTTCAAGGCTGCTAATTATCCAGCTCAGTTACAGGTAGGCTTTGTAACTGTGAGAAGGGTCTGACTGCTTGATATTTATTGCTCTTCTAATAAGCAAGCAAAGGAGAAGGGGGGGAAACTTTCTTGAAAGCTTGCCCATACCCCTTGCCTCAGATCCTTGACATACCTTCGGCAAATGTGCAAGTCAAAGGGGAAATGTCTTCATTCCACATATCCATTTTTCATGCTGTAACTAAACATTCAGCAAGAACAGAGCAAGTGCTTGAAACATGAGCGAACACACATTTGGAGTGAGCTTGTCTCTAGTTGTTTGCTTGTGGAAAGACAATCCTCTGAATAAACAGACATGAAAACAGGAAGGGCAGTAGGGAGGAATGAGGAACTTCTTTCTCCTCTTCTACTCCTTTCTCCTCCCAGTCTTTCAGCCCACACCACAGCAGCATCTTGGGAAAATGATGGGCTTAGAGGACTCTGTTTTACTGAAGATACCAGGGGAACTTGGTATTTCAGTCTCACCATCAGCCCTGAAATACAGTAAAATGCAAATCTCTGTTCAGAGTTCAGGCCCTGCCTGACTTTTTGTAGGAGGCTGAGCCAGACACTTGACAATTTCAGTTCTTTTGGAAATAGGTATTAATAGAGCTAGGTCTTGCAACTAGAAGCTATCTTTTGCTGTAGTCAAACTATGGACTAAATCAACAGTCCAAGTAACTGAGTCCTTTCTGTACTAAGAGATGAACTTCAACTTGTATGAAATCCTTTTAACTTCTGAAAAGTTTCAGTTTTTTTTTTTTTTTTTACTTATTTGTTTCATTTGTATTTTGCATCTTTATTTCATACTTATTTTCATCAGTAAGCCTGTAAACTGCAAGGTCTGAGACTAAGCATTCTTTTGCTGTGTGAATTTGGAGGCGTCTCTAAATCCTGTTGGGCCAGTGAAGGAGCTGCCAGGTGCCATCTCTAAATCAAATGCCCAGTGAAATCTTATGCCTCATATGAAAAGCTTACAGAAAAACTTGCTCCAGCATTTCATATCGGCTGGGTGCCTTTTTGGCACTGGTGCCAGTGGCTGCTAAGGAAAAAGCTACTGTGCAATATACAGGAAAGCAATTTTGCAAGCTCCAGCCCAGGGCAGAGCAGTGCATACTTTGTACAGTTGACCTGTGTGTGTGTGTGCAGCGTGCATGGAGTGACACTGAATCTCATGGTGTGAAATCTGACCTCTCTGCTATTACCAAGGTTCCCATTTATTACAGGCTCTATTGTCTCAAAAATCCTTATGACAACCTTGCTGTGTAGAAAGGCAGTTGTCAAAGCAAGCACCTCAAAAGGGAGCTGGGGCCAAAGCCATGGGCAAAGCTCAGCAAATAAAGAGCTTTGGTGGCACTGACTTGCAGCTGGAAGTAAAGTGAGAAGGAGGAGCAGAGATGCTGTTCAGCATTTGTGCACCATGAGAGCAGCATGTGATTGTAGGCAGAGAAGATAAGGACCTACTGTCACAGAGGAGACAGTGATGCAAAGAGAGCACACTGCTGCAAGGTATGCGGCTCTTGGGGTGGGAGCTGAACTGCAGCACGGCAGGAGATCTGCAGCCTTTCAAGGCTTTGAACTGCAGTGTGGCATTGGGAGGAGCCCAGCACTGCTTCAGTGCCTCTGGGTATCTCTGCTGGAGTCATCCAGGCCTGACTTGCATTTCTGTCACTAGCAGGAAAGCACTTACAGGATGGAGATTTGAAAGAAGGAGAGGAACTTCCTTATACTTTTCCTCTGTATCTTTGCTGATGTAAAAAATGGAGGATCAGCTTTCATGACCAAATGTGATTTCATTTTTCACTGCGTTGAGAATGGCAGAATATTTTGCATGGTTCTCATCTTGGCCTGGAGGAAACACTAGAAAACTGGATGAGATCCAAGCAGTTCAGATTCCAGGACTCAGAGGAGCATTTGCAAAGAAGTGGGTGCTCATCTGTCGTGCATTGGCAGGTTCCCTTGAACTCAGTAGTACTCATCTGATTTATACCAGTCACAGAGGTGCCCTGCAAACCTGAAATTATTTGTCTATGCTCTCTTTGCCAAGTTTCCCAACCTGTTGACTTGAACTTTCAGTAGTTGCATTCCAAGTGCTCTCACCCCACCCTTCCTGGCAATAGGTATCCACGTAGCCCCGTGTGATGGCCGTGGGAACGGCTGTTGTATATCCTACTTCAGAACAGAGCACTGGTGTCTGTATCCTGCTGCCTTGCAGAGTCAAGGCTTGAGGCACTGTGCCACTGGTGCTGAGGTGAAGGGCACTGAGTTGGATAGAAGTCGTTCAGGATCATAGTGATGGTCTATCTAATCTGGGATCTTGGCACTGAAAATGGTTAGTGCTACCTGCTGTGGAGGAAACTGCCTCTTTTTTCTCCTATTATTTAATTCTTCTGATATGAAGCAACCTTTTTTCTCAGCAGTAAGAATATCTGTTTCTAAAAAAAGAATTTGACTTTGTACTACTCATTCTATAGTCCCCAAACTTGTCTTTTTACAGATCTTGAAGTTTTTCTGCTGTCTTTTTGTGTATTTAGCAGACAGTGGGGGAATGGATAAAAAGTGTTAAAGGCTTCCTCCAAATTCTGCTGAATCCACTAGTATATTGCCTTTTCCATTTCACCATTTGGTTTAGATCTGCCTCCTAAACTACCTTTCCATGTAATATTAATTAGCATGACACCAATATTCAGTATAGTTTTGGAAGTGGTATCTCCTGAGATGAAGATGAAAGTAATGAAGAATGAATGTTCAGGCCTCATCGTTCCCTGTCCATAACACTGCTCTTACAATTTCTTTTCATTCAATTTAATTTGCATTTCTTGTCCAATCTTTTGAAACAAACGTTTGTGTGACATATTTCTTTCCATTTGTATTACTAATGACCATGGTGTCACAAAGATGAGTATGCTTACTATTTATCAAAAATTTGATTTTTTTTGTTGTGCAGCAAATAACACGGGAATCTGCTGTTTCCTTTCTTCACCAAAAAGGGGTGATAGCTGGGTGTAGTTTTATATCAGCCATTGCTAATCTATTTCTAAAGTCCAAAAAGGTGGTGAAAGGGTGTTTGTCCCCTGTGCTTGTGTTGTGTCAGCAGCAGCACTCATCCAGCTGTACAGCTGCACTGGGGACTGGATCTGGATAACTGCTGAGGATGCATCTCCATGTGCTGACACAAAGCGTGGAGGACAGACAGGTGAGGTGGGAGAAAAGGAAGATTTGTCCCTTGCAGTAGTATTTCAGAGTTCAACTGGATGAAGCTGACCATGAAATCACACCCTTACTGCAGCTGCATCTCTACTGTTTCTATTTTGACCCTAATTTGTTAGATGATTCCTTCAGCAAGTTAAAAGAAAAAAAAGAAACATGTAGACATGCTTAATGTGTTTAGAAATGTGCAGGATAAAAAGACCAAATCCATTGAAACAATTAAAGTCTTTCCTGTAAATACTTGTGTGTTTTACTTTCCTGATAAACCAGAATGTAAATGGAAACTGAAAGACTATTCTTGGCAGTTGTGTGCTTTGGATCTGTCACATACAGGGATTTTCTGAAAAGCTAAACTGAAAGAGTATTTCTAAGGAGGAGTTTAATTTGAAAATAGGCTGTCAGGGGAGCCTGAGAAAGCTGTAACAATCAAATCTCTTTGATCATGTATCTCAAAACTCTCATCCTTGCTGCATGGACCTTACACAAGATTCAACTGTTCTCCAAGCACCTAACCACAGTCTAAAAAGAAATCTGCTGTAAGATAATTTTATTGTTTCCTTTCAGATAAAGTATGAAAAAAAAGAGAAAATATTTGAGAAAACTATTTGTGGCAATTAAACTGTGGGTTTTCAAAATTGTTCTTGAGTTCTTGGGAACCTTGTTCTGCATGTTCCTTGTGGCAAACTGTTGTGATAAGCCTCCATGTTGAGCAGCTTGGGCTGCAAGAGAACTCCAGACAGCTCCTGGGGACTTTGTTTTGGGAGGGGTGACCCTGGCTGACTCCCCTCCCAGCTGCTGTTGCACAGGGGGGGGTTCCCTCCTTCTCAACTGTGCTATCCCAGAGGCCACTGGCATTGCTGCTAATGGGCAGCAGTGGGGCTGTGCTGGAGCCAGCTGGCATTAGCTCTGTCAGACATAGGGGAAGCTTCTGGCAGCTTCTCACAGAAGCCACCCCTGTAAAAAGCCTTGCCATGCAACCCCAATACATCCTTAATCAGCACTGCATAAAAATCATTTGGACGCTTCAGCTATTGAGGGGTTTTTTAACTAAAATGTCACTTTATAAAATTGGCAGGAGGGAATAGGCATGGGTGTGTATTTTTCATCCTTTAAATTTTATTTTCATGGATAAATGACTAAAGAATGGGCTGTACAAATCCCTAATCAATATGTGTGGTAAGGGAAACATGCAAAAGAGCTTTGAAGTGTGAGGTACAGGACATGAGGGTATTAATTCTTATGATGGAGGTTTTGTTTCCTAATATACATTTCTGTGCTCAACAGTAAATGCATTGCTTCTCTTCCTACAACTTGTAACAGGCGCTCATTAAAAATTTGACCAGCTGCAACTGGGAAGACATCAATCAGATCTCATTTAGTAGATGTTAAGCTCATTGTTAGGGCTACCAAACTTTTGGCATCTGTATGTGCAGAAGGGTTGGGAAAGAATGTTTTATCTAGTCTCTTATGCATGCTGCTCTGTACATGCTCTTGTACTAGGTCATCTCTCTAATATCGTGTACATGTCGTTCCATTTTATGAAAGCGCAAGCAAAAATGCACTCTGCACATAGAGCGAAAGATGCCAAAGTTTTCAGTGTTATGTAGCTCTTTTGAACATTTGTTCTTTGCTCAATGAAGAAGTTTTGATGAGCCTACAAGAGAACCCATCTCTTCCTGATGAACTCTTGCCTTTCTCTAGAGTGTTCTTTAGGACAGAAGGCTCTAATGGATTATGGCCTGCCTCTTGAATATGTACATAAGTGTTCTGGAAAAATAAAAAAAAAAAAATCCCTATTTTGATATTGGTTTGAAATTTTATGTAAAACCTTCATTGGTAGCACAAAACAAAAGTAGCTTGGTACTACTGTGGAAACATACAGATGCACCTTTTATGGGAAGCAACCAAGGTCTTTGTGAAAATTCAATAAACAATTTACAGTGGCTGTCTAGAGTCAGTTAATTAAAGGATTTATTCTATGCTGATTTTTTACTACCGAGTTTTTAAGGGAATAATGAAAGGCTCCATCTCAAATTAAATATTCTGTCTCTCATTCACGTAAGTTACCTGTTATTCATGGTCCTCTTTCTTAATCTTAGGATTGCCATCCCTGGGCTTCTCCACTGCAGCTCAGAGGGTCCTGGGGCCCCTGTGCCTTTCCTGCTGTGGGGACATTGGCAGAATAAAGGTGGTGAGTAAAGAACAAATGTGTTCTTGCTGTTTAAGAAAGCTTCCTAAATATTTTCTTTCTAGTAAGTAGGGAGTTATTTCATTATTGCTGTTTCTGTTTTTCTCTAACTCTTTGAGGTTGTTCCTGTCAAGTCCTAGTGATTCTGTATCTGGTAACAGAAAGTACAAACCAACAGTAACTACAAAAAGTAACTACAAAAGTAAGGGTGGCCATACATAATTCTTACCTAATTGTGTTTCTAGGCTATATCTCATTACCATTAATTAACATGCTTTCTGGGCAAGAAGGAAAATGTTTTATTCAATAATACAGTAAGCAAACTCCCAACGTACCAATGTTTAGTGAACCATCAGTGTAAGTGGTTGTTTTCAGATTCAAAAATTATCACACTAAGTAATTATTTTCAGAAGCAATCCTTTTATTCCTATCTTGCTTCATATAGCTGGACTCATGTTTAAATGGTTTTCTGTCTTCAAGCCAAGGCAACCATCCAGTTGCTCTCATTCAAACTGAACGAGATTTTAAGTCCATTGCAGTATTTACTCATTCTAGGCTATTTGAAAATCGTTGCTAAACAAGCAAGAGAACACCTCTTCCTCTAGTTGGTTCTGCAAGCAGTACCATACTATTTTATCCCAGTTTTGGCCTGGTTGCAAGCAGAATTTGGTGTATCCATGAGTGACTAGCACCTCATTGGGGGCAGTTATGGTAGTGTTATATCCCTGTCCAAGCAGAAAGCAAGAATTGTACAAGCTCTTTCTCTTCATGACTTTCTGGGTGCACTCCTACCTCTCTGATTCCTGCTTCCCCAGCTCCTGACGCCTCATATATATATATATATGTGTCCCAGCTGAGACTCATTGACAGAGGAAAGCAATCAGAGCTTGCCTTTCAGCTTTCCACATAGTTCCCAGGGGTCTATATGCCTTGAAGGCAAAAAACCTTTTGTGCTTATTGCCAATACAGATATTTTCATTCTATTTATGGATACATCAACACTGAAAGTGCTGAGATACACAAGCTGGTGGAGCATGAGAAAGTCTGGAACAAAGAATGGTGGGAAGGACAGCGGATGTATCCATGTTTGTTTTCTAGAACACTGCTTAGTCTAAGGAACAGCATGTGTGCAAATACAGTCAAATGGCCTCTAGCTCTGAGCTCTTATCTCTGCACATCATCACATAGACTAACCATTCGATCTCCTGGAGGCGGACTCTCAAGTCCTCAGTGAGAGAAAATTCTCGTTGGAGTCTAGCAGAAGGAACATATCATTTTGTTCAAAAACACTGAATATGCAGTAGCAGCTGTGAGTTGTCAAATCCAGCATAGGATTATACCCCCCATCATATGCTTCAGCACTTTATACAGACTATGTTTAAATTAATTTTTAATTAGCTCATTATACAGATAGAAGATCTGCTCATCTCAAGTTTTATAACCACAACTTTGCCTGCAGGTCTCTCTATCAGACAGTTGGATGATGGCAGCACCCAACTTCAGCTGGAAGTGCTCAAACCCCGCAGCAATGAGACTAATATTAAAAGCCCTGATAGTATCAGGCACCACACTCCATTATATCATGACTGCATTTCCATCTTCATGCCCAGTCTTCTCATAAAGAGCTTGTAGAGAGCAGGGGCTCATGACAGCTGGAAAACCTACATGCCACAGAGAGCCAAAGATATATGACTGTGCATAATGGTGCTACCCATAACCTTGGCATAGGTTTTGATGATGAAGTGCAAGGTGGGCCCACCCAAAGTGATTCATATGAATTACTGGTCTGGGGATCTCAAGCCACAGATCTTCCCCTTCTGGCTGGAGAAGATTTTCTAGACATGCATGCCTGATGAAATGTGGTGGTGCCAGTTGCCCATAATAGTATTACCTGCTTTGGAAATACCTTCTCTCCTCTGTTCCAAATCTGTTCCCTATTGTGAGATATGCTGCGAGTGAATGTAACTTGAAATGTGAATAGAAGTGGCTGACAAAATACTAACTTTACAGACCCAGCATTAGGGTACTTTAAAAGTCATTTGTTTAGGTTGTACAAGAAATATGTTGCACAGTGAGGGACAGGCCCCAGATCACTTAAGATCCAAATATTATGCTTAACCAGAGATCTTCCTTATCTCCCCGGTATCTGTGCAGTAGCAGTTTCTTCATGTAATGTTTTTAGTTGCATTAACATATTCTTCTTGGAGCTTTCAAACTATCCCATTGTAAAAAGCTGACCACAGTTGTAATGAGATTATTCAGAGAATTTGTTTTGTCTTTTTTTTCCCTTCCATTTGCTATCACAAATGCCATCAGAGAAGTAATTTCCATGAGATTAGGAGGTGGACATTTTATATGCTTCAGTATGCCTTTTTGAGGATAGCCACACTGCAGGTGATTGGCTTCACACTCGTCAGACAGAAAGGCTGTTAACTTGACACAAACTGTAAACTTGACTCAAAAATTCTTGCAAAAGTGTATGATATGTTCTTTATGCTACAGCAAATCTTTATGGAAGGATATTCAGTCTCAATTTTGTTTCCATGTAGTCCTTTCCTTGGTCCATGTGTAACCGTACTTCACTTCAGTGACACCCAGCAGCAAGGACTCCTTAAGCTATTGTCCAGCCATTTACACCTCTGGAATTTTGTAATAAGTTGAATCAACTGAATGCATGGGGGGGTTAGACAATGAACAGATCTGAATGAGTGATGAAACCAATGACTCATCCTAGTTTCTAATTTCATTCCTGTACAGATTGTTTATTTAGGAAGAACAGGGCAGGGAATGTGTAAGGATATATGTGCTGTTTATTTAGAGCTGTAGTAGAAAGTTAATTCCTAAGTAGAAGCTCTCCTCTGAAGCAGAGATATAGAGCAACTGATTTGCTATAGGGCTATAATGAATTTATTTATTTTAGTGACATTTCTTGTCTTTTATGTGTAACAAAAGAAGATAGTGACTTTCTTCAAAGCCCATCTGTTTGAGATCCTTCATTGTTATTGATTTCCATTCAACTCCTTCCAGTTTCTCTATGAGTTAATAGCATTCAAGAGCCAAAGCCTCGTGATATATTTTCTGTAGTTTTATCAATGCTGTACAAAACCTCATCTCTTCTCTAGTTCCTGATTGTGGTGAGCCCAAGGATGGAAAACTAAGCAGCACTGAAGAATTTCAATATCTTATTTCACTGCAAACTCACATTAAATTTGCTATTCTCTTTGAAGTCAGCAGAAAAGCCCTGACTGACATCAACTGAGTATCTGTTTCTGTGTTTCTGACAACATTACTGCTTGTCTGGTGTAGCAGTCCCTGTGGCCACTGATTGAAAAGTAGCTGAAGTGGTTTCTCAGAGGCTGGGAATACTAAGGCCAGATAATTCACCCTCTAACTAGCCTGGCATCCCCCTCGCCTGTTCTTTTCAATTTGTGCTGTTAGTGCCACTGCCACTGTGTCATGGGTCTGTGCTGTTAGTAAGAATACGAACAAGGGCATGGAGGTAACTGTTGGGCATGAAAGGGGGAGAAAGCAAATATTTTGTTTGTCCAGGAGTGGGAATGTCCTCAATTCTGGCTATTTCTCTGAATATAGATGTTGCAGAGGACTTTCTGTAAGAGACAGGCATCCTGCCTCCAAAAATATCTTGTGCCTGATCTTTCAAACCCCTCCGTAATGTACCTTGCCAGTTATATGTTGCTGAGCAGGAAGGTTGAGGGGATTATTTCAGCTGTGGCAATCAGTTTACACCTTGAACCACAAGATCGGATTACTTTTGGTATTTAATTTTGAAATATTTCCCCCAGATGTACAGTACCTTTGCATGTTTCCCGGATGAAATTAATTTTGTTATTTCCTGCTCTTATTTTTAAGCTTTTTTAGGTCCTCTGTATTATTTCTCTGTCTTCGCTTATGTTTGCACCACTTCCTAAGTTAGCATCTTCTGCAAATTACTATATCAACTTTTTGTATCACCTGATTAGTGGTTTTAAAATATTATTGAATATCACTTGAGTTTAACACAGTCTCTGCAAATTTCCCAAGGGGCAGTTCCCTCAAATCATTTATTCTTGAGGGTTTGTGCATGGTTAGTGTATATGACACTGTGGATATACATAAGACTACTCAACAGAAATTGCTGACGTCAATTAATGCTTGCTTTCCTCTGAAAGACTTCATCTACAGACATCTCAAAGGTGTGAAGCAGCATAATTAGGGCATAGGGACATGGTTGTGCAATAGCATATGTGAGTTTCCTACAGGAAACATCTAGCAAAAGTGAATTTAAAGCTGTCACAATCATGTTTCATGTCATAGGTGAAAAAGTAAAGACTACAGTAGGGAAAGAAGACTCATATAGTTCAAGTAAGCCTGATAATTCTTTTAAGGATCAGACTAGTGAAAGCAGTGGTAAAGAAAGAGGTCCAAGGGCAGTGCTTTGTGGTGCTTTAAAATGGTGTGTTGAATTTGATTTACAAATGGAAATCTGGGAGCTGAAAAAGAAAAGCATGAAAAAAGAAAAAATACTTGAGATGTCCATTTCCAAAAAATAGAGTAAGAAAGTTGTGAGACCAAAAAAAAAGAAAAAAAAAGGAGAAAGAGATGTGCTGATGTAGTTGAGGCAGCAGATGACTAATGTATGAACTGAGCAGTAAGAAAAATGAAAAGGCTGAATTTCTAGTTTTTAGACCCAGTTTTATGCTACCATCTAAACAAATGTAGTAAAAAAATTCTGGTGACTTACGATTAAATGATTTACTAACTTGTAATGTACCATGCATAGTTAATTTTTAATTTTTTTTTTTTAATTCAGCTGTATGGCAGTTTAGTAAGAGTGCAGCAAGTTCCTTATGTAACCTCTTAGTGCTTCACACAACCTCATGGTTCTTGAAGATTATTTTTCCCTTTGCCTGTTTGACTGTGGTGGATTCCTTACTGGGCTGGGCACATCTCTTTGAATTGCTTGTTCTTCTTTATCTTCTGTGACTGCCTATATTCTTAATACAGAAGAAAGAACATAATGAGATATTTTGTTTACTATGTTTCTTTTAACTCAAGTTTCTTACATTTGAAGAGGAGTTTTTTATTTAGTGATTTTTATAGTGTTTAAGTGCTGCTTCTCCACTACAGTGGATTGTGTTTTAAAATTACTGCCACTATCCATTTTAGATACTTTATTTGTCCTGACTATGAACCAGGTGCTAGGTGCTGAGCAGAAGCAAAGAAAGTGTGGGCTCTTTCCCAGTGGATTTGCAGCTTCTACCTGCTTAACCACAGAAGAGAACAGGCTTCTTGCCATACTTTGCAGTGAGGAGATGGATGCAAAGTTTGACCGTGACTGCTGGGCAAGGAGCTTCAGGCCTTTTGCTCCTAACATTGCAGAGTTTATCTTGTAGAAGACCATGGCTGTAGGAGTGGGTGGACACATTCAGATCCCACCCTAAGAGGCCTCTCAGTGGAAAGGGGTGAAAGGCCTGAATCGTTTGCTGAGAAGATGGCAGAGGTCGAGTGTAGCCATTCACTCCTTTTCTCCTGGTCATATTGGAGGACTGAGCAAGCATCTGGCATGCCCGAAGATTGGTGAGGCCAAAACTGGACTGAGATGTAAAGTACTAGTCATCACTTTGGGGAAGTAATTTGGCTCCTCTGCCATTCAGGCAGCCATCATCAGTGCTTTCTGTCTGATGAAATTTTTAAGAACCAAATTTTGCTGAAATTATCAAATCTCCTAATCTCTTGGGCCGTAATTCTTACTCTTAACATTTTATTTGGCTCACAGTCTTGAGCTAATCACCACTCCCTGCCTCAGTTTCCTCACAAACAGGAATGGATGCATTCAAATTACATTCACCTGAAAGGCATGCTGTAAAATTTAATTAAGCCCTGAAAAGCACTCTGCAATTGTGAGATGAAAAGGTGCCATTAAAGGCTTCTAGTATTATATTTCACTAAGACTCTCAGAAATATTTTGGATGGAGTTAAAGAGAGAAAATAAAAGGCAAATAAATCATAAACATTGTAGAATAAATGCTGCCCACCCCTTCTTATCTGTAACTCACAAGGCATATAGATTACATCTAAATAATCCTTTGTATGAAAAACTGTCCATACATTTGCACGCAAGATGTAAGGACAATTCTGGGTTTATATGAAAGGGAATATACATGTTTCTTTGCACACCCTCAGTGAAGTTAAAAGGGTTAATAAAATATAAGTTGAGATCAAAAGAAATCTGAGGTGACATTTTGGCCTTGAGGCCTTCTCTTGGCTGTGGGAAAACAGAATGAGGCTGCTCTGCAACATACAAGCTGAGGTACAATTAGCGGTGTTTTCAGACTGCATGGGTTTTTTTCTAACTTAAATCTGTAGAGATATAAGCATATGCAATGAAAGCACTCTGAATTTAGTTTTACCAGTAGAGAATTACTAACAGCGTTAGAGACAATTTGAGAAAATTCAAAGCTATGTAATTAGAAGATTATACCCAGCCAGAGCAGAACCAGATATAATAGTAAATTCATGATTATTAAATGCACTCGAAAGGGAAGGGCTTGGTGCATGTATATGCAGCTGCAGTGTCATGCACATATCCTGAGGACAACTGGAGACAGTTGGCCTTTCATCTTCTGACTCAAGACCTTCCCAAGACCTCTGCATTACAGCACGGAGAACCACACACTCTATCAAATGTTATTTACATAACACATGGCAGGGAGTGGTTATGGAATAAATCAATACTTTGTGATATTTGTTACAAGCCACATGGCAGCTGAGCATTTCTAAGGCCTTATCCAAGGTCTGGCTTGAAGGGAACTTATTACAGCTATATTAAAATTGCCTAATAAGTGAGGTTACCAGAGAAGTGCACTGAGCCTTTTTTTTTTCCACTGGAGTGTAGGGAGGGCAGGGCTTTCATTTATAGACAAGCTCCTGATCTGACCCCCTTCAATCCAGACTGTCTTTTGTGTAAAAGACCAGCTGATCACCTTTGCCCATGGCCCTCTCACAACAGCACTGATCCCTAAGCATAGCTGTGATTTCAGATGTGGACAATTGTCCTAGATTTAGTGATACAACACTTAAAAAACCCCACAGAACTTTTCACTACTAAGACTCTGCCCGTGCAGACCCCTGGTTGAAGACAGCAGGGTGGCTACACAATGGGAGAGCGATACCATCCCCCTAGAGGTCCCTCAGCCAGCAGGTTTTATGTGAAAGGGGAACTTCCAGAGGACAATGAAGAAGTGGGTACCTACCTCTCTTAATTCAGTATATGAGGAGCCTGGACCTAGCTCACAGATGCATGCTGGCTTGCTGAAGCTTGATTATGTACATCCTGCATATATCCCACAAAAAGCTTTGGGCATCATGACAAGCTCTTGTAAAACAGCACCACTTCTGGTTTAAACACTATCTGACCATCACTTTTCTGTGGTCTTGTAAACTAGGTTTTGATTAAAAGACACAAACAGGAAACGCAGCTAACCTCTCCAGTTTCATTCTGCCAAAGCATATTCATTAAAATCTCCAGTGTGGTGAAGACTGTTTTAGAACACTAACAATGCTTAAAATACAATGTTATCAGTTTCAAGCAGCAGAACAGCACAACAGCCATGGTCTTCTACAAGATAAACTCTGCAATGTTAGTAGCAAAAGACCTGAAGCTCCTTGCCCGGCGGTCACAGTCAAAACTTTTCATCCTTCTCCTCACTGGAAAGTACGGATAGCAGCCTGTCCTCTTCTGTGGTTAAGCAGGTAGAAGGGGACAAAGCTGCTGGGACAGGAGCATTCATTCATTCTGCACATGTATCTTACGAAGATCCTCTATAGATTCTGTCATCAGCAGTTACTACCCAAACATGGTTACTGATGATGCTGTAGGATAGACCATAAAGCATCCTATGGGAATGAGTTAGGATAGTAGGAAGATATTCTTTCTGGGCCCTCAGTGTTCATAGATCAGAAATCATACTTGTTTTGGCCACAACTGACTGCAAGGGGATTGGAGCTCCATGAGTGTCGCTCCCCCACTGTGTGTTACTATCTGCAGAGGGATGGCATTATCCAGCCTGTCTAGCAATTTAAGAAGTGGGGTGTGGTCATTTCTTTGAAGGTGTGTGAAAGAAGACTGAAATCAACCATGTGAGAGATCCCACAGATACAGTACACAGGCTGAGAGCACCCTTTCCTTTGTACCTACCAGCTGTCATGGTGAGAAAAGGTCACCTGGGTGTGAGACAGGCTCAAAACAAACAGGTCAGTATTTTAAATGAGCTAAGAATCAGTCTTTGGGAAATTCATTCTCTCAGTATTGAAGCCAAAGATTGAATGATGTCCCTGTCACCAGACACCAGTCTCAGATACAGAGGAGAGAGGACACTTGTAGTGCTTCACTGCCTGGCTCTGTTACAGCCTCATCCCACAGTGGGCAAGTACTATCACAACTGGACTTTCCAAAGCCCGAGCAGGGCATAGCAACCTCAGTGTCTGACTCCAGATCCTCCACGCAGGGTATAGAATGTGGTACACAGTATGTTTCCAGCTGTGACAATCAGCAGTCACTAAGCAGGTATAATGAAGGCAAAGAGGAGTTTTCTGTTTCCACTGTTGTCAGACCAGTGTCTTGAAAGTACTCACCTAGGAATGAAATGGCTCCTCTTGGTTCTGCAGCGACCAGTCCTCCATTGCTGTATTATGAAAAAGGCACTGCATGGTTTGTGTTTTTATCACAATAGTATGATCAGGGTACAAATGAGGTCAGGCAACCACTATACAGGTTTTGCCACTTACTGTTGATCATCTTTCTAATAACTTTCTTTTCTCCTTCATGTTGATCTCTTCTAATAGTGAAGTCAACAGCTGTGGCCATGTGCACAGGACATACTTTGACAGCAGCAAGACTCAGCTGACAGACTCTGGAAAATATCATTTCAGTAGCATCACTTGGGTCTATAGCTGGCTCTTCTACAACTGTATTCAAGGTTGAAGGCCTTGTGTGTTGTTCTTCTTTTCATCTTCTTTGTGCTACATGGGCATTGCATGGTGATCTTAAAGTGTGTGTAGGAAAATGGACCTTGGGGACAGACTTTACTTCAGGGTTAGAAACACAGCTTTTTTTAATTTACAAGTGCTTGGTTGTGTGTAAATCTGTTTCACTACCCAAACTTCAAATATCAAAGTGTTTCAGCTGTGCTGTACTTATGAGAGCAAGAGTACATGTCTGTCATTGCATAAGTGAAACATAGATTCCTTTGGGAACAGGGAGACAGAGACCTGAACATAGCACACCACAGAGGATTTGCTGCTAATTCAGTGACAGAAAGTTTTGGCATTTTTACATTATTGACATTCCTCCAGATGAAATCCTCTGCAACAAATGCCATTTTGAACTTATTTATGATTGAGGCTATTTCACAAGGGTGCTTAGGTTCCTTTGAAACCTCTCTATGGGGTTGAGTGAGTGACTTAGGAGACTCCAGGCCACCAGGATGGAGTGCAGAAAGTGCCCAGAAGCCTAATTCGCCTCTCACAGAGCACAAACACTCCCATTGACCCCACTGCTTGAATGCCTCTGCTGTCAGAAGAGAGCCATGGCAAGGAGTCAGTCATGTATATCAGGAGGAATTTCTGCTGATCCCACACTGGGGAGAGCAAGAGAAATTCTCTTTGAGTGGAGAGAGTGTCCTTAAGATCAGAATGCATTCCTGCCCTTCAGTGAGAATGATTCCAGGGCGTTGTTAAAAGTGTTTAGTTTTTAGAAAGATCAGCTGCACCTTTCATTTGTCCTTTGAAGATTATTTTTGCTCTGTAAAGGGTTTTAAAAAATGGCAAACCAGTACAGACACATACAAAAAAAGAAAACACAAGGTTATGGGAAGAAGCTGAGATTCTATCTATTTTGTTGAATGATCCTGGAATACAGTAACAAGGGGACAGTTGTGTGCTTAATCATCTCACTCTTACAAGTGGAAACGATGCTTGACAACAGAATGTACTGATATGAATGTAAAAGTAGGGGAAAAGAAAAAAACCTAAGGAACAAAATAAGCATAATATGTAAACAATATTCTGCTAGGAGTATTTGTAGTGACAGATGCTTTGGTAGATAGGGCAAAAAATATATTCCTTTCTCCTAAAGGGAAATAGGTGGAAGTCCATCAAATAAACTTTGTCCTGGCATATTTTATTTTTGCATGGAGGAAAAGGAAAAGATCATTTTTGATGTCAAATTTTTTTTCTGCTGTTTTTTTTCCCCTCACTGCCATACTAGAAAAAAAAAGATCAGGAAAGATAAGCCAGGCAAAAGAAAAAAAAAAAAAGGAGGTGGGGAGGGAGAAAAAAAAAAAAGGTTACTCTGAGTATCAGAGAGGGGGCTAATTGTCAAGGTTATATCTCCACAGATGATTGATGTGAGGCTGGGTTTTTCTGTCAGCCTGTCACAAAGCAGGAATGTTTAATGTTCTCATTATTGGTTACGCTGTTGTGTATATTTCTCTGTCAGCACTGCGGACCCATCTGAACTGCCAAGGCACTTCAAAGCCCTGCAGGTCATTTATCATCCTCCTGACGCTGCGAATGTTCAGCCTCAGCTGAGTGCCAGGGATTTGTTATGACTTGAGAGCCAGCTGACAGACAGGTCTGCTGCAAAAAGGATTCCTTTTTGTCACACTGCGAAAACATCAATGTTCCTATAATGGCCTACAACTGTCAAAGGGGACTGCCACCTGACAGTTGTGTGGTCTCACTAATTTGCAGCCCGGTGACTTGTTTCCTTGAGTTTAGGTTCAGTTACGGTGTCACATGCAAACAGGTCACCATCTGTCGTCCTGTGCCAGGGGGCACATGGTAGGGGGTGGAGAGGGAGAGCGAGCGAGGCAGAGAAGGAGGAAACGATGAAGTGGCAAACTGGGGGTGGGGGAGAGGCAAGGGGAAAATAAAAACGGCCATGCAAATCAAAGCTGCATCTTTCTTTTAGAGTCCTGTTTTCTGAGTGTTTCTAGCCCACCACAATGTGAATCTCTGAAAGTTGTGTAGAAAATTGAGGCAGGGAAAGAAAGGACCTTGCAAAGAGCCAGAGCTGGGAGGGGCGGGGTCTGGGGGAGAGGGAAAGAGCGGCGGGGGGGGGGGGGGGGGGGGGGAGAGAGAGAGAGAGAGAGAGAAATATCAGGGCTTTGTTTCCTTTCCCAGGCCATGACATGATTAATCGTTTTCTTCTGATCTAATTTTGGAACATGAAAAACAGCACATTTGTCTTGAAGAAAAATGATGTGCCGTACTGCGCAGATGGAAATTTCGAGCAATGAAAAAGATTAAAGTGAAATTCCACTCCTTAGACCTAATCATGAGTTGTAGATTATTCTGTCGTTCTAACCAGATGGTAGGCTTGATTCCACAACCCCCTTCTTATATTAATGAATACTAGACTGTTATATTTGACTTAGGTAAGTGAAATGTCTATCAAGCCTAATGGACTGCCAGCCAGCATAACACATGTTGTACCACTGAGGGTCCTTGCTGCATTTTTCATGTTTTATACTAATGTAGAACATTTTGTTTCCTACTGTTTTCCATCATTGTCACTGTTTGCTAAATATTTTCACATGTAGGGAGAAAAAAAAGTAAAAAACTTGTGTCCAGAGCTAATTTCCTCACGTTGGTCACAGCTATAATTCTGCAAGTAAAACAGTCACCCGAAGCAATGCATACAAGAACTCAATAGTAACTTGATTAAGTTCCCAGTCAACAAGACTGCACTAGGCTGTATGTTAACAAACCTAATTATAGGCAGCATGGTGATAAATTGTGCGGGGTGCATGTAGCACATCTCTGAGGTCATGTCTAGAAAAGAAGTTTTGCCCCAGGGGACAGGGATGGGGTGTCATTTCTAAATAAAGTAAATGCAGGTTCACTGATGTTTCCCATTGGGTTGCCTTCCGTTTTCTGACAAATGTTTTTCTAGCAAGGGTGTCCCAAGAGATCCCTGCAAGAACGGAAGAGTGGAGGAGGAGAGGAATGAGAGGCTGGGGGATTCTCTTTAACCTTTCCAAGTGTGCAGTCTGGTGACCGCCACGTAGCTTCTGCCATGCTTGGACTTGTCAGAGCCGTGGGTACTGCTGATCAGATGTTGGGGTGTGTGCCACCACTTGTGCTTACAAACCATGCTACTACTTTCAGCATTTAGCTAAACAAAATGGTACTTGTCACGTAGGCTGGATGTGAGAGTGGGATGGAATCTCTTCCTTGTATGTGAAGTTAAAGGTAAAAATCTATGGTTTCTCCTGTCAAAAAAACCAACAGTTAGGCCTTTGTGCCTGAGTGGTGCCCCTGGTTCTGTTGGGGAGCATGCTCCCAGGTAGAGGAAGCGTGCTTGCACAGTGCTAATTTTAGACATAGAAAGAATCAACAGGATGCATGGATCAAATTACTTTCTGCCTATGAGAGAAGAAGTCCAGAAACTTGAGTAAGCAGTCAAGAGTTGTCCAAATCAGGACTTACCGAAGTAGGATAGATACAGTAAAGTTACAAAAGTTCATTTAGGCTCTACAAAGAAAAGCAAAGCACCGAAGTGTGCCTCTGAAGTGAGAAACTAGGAAATCTACATGTGAAGTCTTTTTGATAATTGAATGAATTTAAAGCTTACATCATTGCTTTAGGGATTTTATTCTCACTATTTTCAAACAGTTTCTTCAGAGTCCTGAACTCTGACAGACATGCCTTTCTCAGTGAGGTTTCCATTGATTTGAACTGCTGAATAAGAACTCTTAGACTGTGCCATAGAATAAACTCCAAATGGCCCTCCAGTGTGAGTACCTTGCGCTTGGGAACCTTCATTGTTGATGATTTTCCCTTTTTCTCACACACATAACATTTTTTGAAAGAATGAAGTGAAGAAGCCTAAGCAGAATGCATATTGTATCTTGCCCACACTAAAAGCAAACTAGAAGACTGAAAATAGTATGTCTTAAAATGCTTTTCTTTGTAATGAATTTTAATTAGCTGTTTTTATTTGTACAGATTGGCTCTATCTGAGAACATAAGCTAAAATACTAATATGCTTTCACCACATTTCTTTTATGGTTGGGTTTTGATCCTGTCTTAGCCCTCCCTAAAGCTTGCTCTCAGGGGATAAAAAATTTTCATTCATGAGAATTCCTATGCAAAATATTGCATGGCAGATTTTTTTTCAATTAATTTAGAACAAAACTCCTGGTTAGTCCTGTATACTGCTCTCAGTAAACGCAGGGTAAGTTACCCTTTAAAACGATCTGTACAGATTACCAGCCTGCAGTTCCTAACCTCTGGGGAAAACTGGCTTTTTGCAGTGCTGCTTCTCTTCTGTGCAGGGCATGTGGAGCTGACTTGGCAGTGAAGGGAAAGTAATTTGTTCCTGACAAGGGCCAGTTGCAGACTATTTCTTCACTGGAAGAAAGTGACAATCAAGCAGGAAATTGTGACTGCAGTTCCTTATTTGAACTGATCCTTCTTAGGAGCTGGTAGACATATCTTAACTTAGCCTTTAGCTTGTTTTCCTCAGTCTCACAGCTTTGCTTTTTGTGAAATGTCAAGGACCTCGAATTCCTGCAGTGTTTACAGTTTGGCCTGTGGAATTTGTGGCCTGCTCGAAGTGTCACAGATTTACAATTATATTGTGAAGGTAACACAGGAGAGGCAGGCATTCCTCTTCCCTCTAGCATTTCCCAGAAATGGCTGCAGTTTTGGGAGAGGACTTTCACCTACTGAGGAAGAGAGTAGCACATCTGGAAGGGAGAGCAAACTGTCTGCTGCTGTTGAATCCTTAAAAAGCCAACTTGTTTCTAAGAGCAGGGACAGATGGATGGGTGGAAGGCCATGTTATAGCTGTAGGGAAGCCTCAGAAAGCATTTGTCTTCCTGGAAGAGTGTATTACAGCCTTTCTGGTCTGCAGTGGGTTGTCACCCTGCTGCAGCTTTGATCGATGGCAAGTGATGGTAGCAGGAAATAAAGGTCCACTCTTTGTGCTCAGGAACACTGCCTAGGAGGGCAGGACCCGGATGGAACATCTCTAAGGGTTTGGAAGCAGGTAGGTAGTACAGCAGGGTCAGCAAGATGTTTGCCAGTGTCTGTGCATCCTAACTGCATGAGTGCTCAGAGCTGGGGTTCTTGTACCCATGGATCAATCAATATGCCCACGGAGGGCTGACAGCTCTGAAACAACCTGATGTCAGCTTTCTGCAAACACAGATCCACAGGCATTTTGTATGGGATATCTTTTCCTTGTGTGGCAATGCCTTTCTCATATTCTAGGCCAACCAAAGATGGATTTGCACGCTACCTGCACACACCCTACCCTCCTGTTGGCTGTTTTACTTCAGAGAAAGTTACTCTATTCATCTTTCTCACATGAGGTTCATATCATCAGATGCCATAGCCATTCCCCCCAGGGAAAAGTGTCTCCCTCTGGTGGGCCTGGGGACAAGGGAGGAAGGAACAAATTCTTTCTCATCTGAACTGCAAAGCCATCACTTAGAATAGCTGTCCTGTGAGAGGTTACAAGTCTTTTCTTTCCTGTATTATTTATTTCCATTTTATGCATATTTCCAACTTCCTGTGCTCCATGCATTCTTCTTGCTTTTGTACCCTGTAACTTTCGTCAGTTTCTTTTCTTTCAGATATGCTCAAGACACAGCACAACTTGATACAATCTAATACAAACTTCCCTGTTTGCTCTATCATAAAATTTAGTGCCTTGTGTGTTCATTCTCCTCCTGTCATCAAGTGCCAGCTTCAGCAGGACTTAGTACTCCAGGTTCTTCCTGCTGTCATTTTCACTTCTCCCCATGGACTAAACATTTAAAACCGAAGAAATGCTAGCTGAGATCCTAAGTAACACTTGAACCACGCTGATCTTGGGTAAACAATTCCCAGAGTGTTACCATTCCTGATGTTGAAAGAGCAGATCAGTGAAAGAAAAGAATGTGTATACAAATTCTTGATAATTGGGCAGCCAGCTAATTTCTAAATATTGAAAGATTCCCTTAGAAGACATTAATTTTGTTTATGTTTAAAATGACACAGGATGAGGAGCCTACCATTTATTCATTTAAGACTTTTACTCATATAAGATTTTTAATAGGAGTCAATGGTTTAAGGCTCAATTTAGAAAGCAGAATACTGGATACTTTTTCTTGTCTATTTCTTATTAAATATTTATATATTTAAAATCTGCTTCATTAAACTGTTTTTTGCAGTCTGTACAGCAGACAAGTAAGAAGAAAGATTGCCCATCACCCTTTGAGCAGAAGTTTTTTTACCCCAACACATGCCGATATGGGAGTTTATATCAGGTGCTGAAGAAAAACCTGATCTTTTGTTGGCCAAATGCCAGCCTTTCAACATAAGAGCAGGTATATATTTTTATTAAAAGGTAAAGCAGCAATATTTCTTGCTTAAACAAGGCTTTAGAGTCCATCTCTTCCCAAAGTATAGGTTGGGTTGTATGAGACCCTGACTGGCTTTAAGTGCTTGGTGAGGCTCACCTAAGGCCCTATCCCACGACCCTTGCCTGCAGGTCCATTCATGAGAATCCTATGCAAAATATTGCATGGCAGATTTTTTTTTAATTAATTTAGAATTAAATTCCCTCTTAATCCTTTGTACTGCTCTCAGTAAATGCAGGTAAGTTACCCTTTAAAATGATCTGTACAGATTACCAGCCTTGGACTCTCTGCTAAGCCAAGTTGCAGGTGTTCCAGTGCCATCCATTCATTGTCTGGCTTGCTGACTGACTTTCTGGGGTGGACTCCAGACCTGCATTGCAAGATAACTTTGTCTCCTCTGTGTATCCTGGGTGTACCTTAGAGCTGTGCCACAAACCCATTTTCAGCCTCCTCTCTTGATGCTGCCATTGCTTCTCCATCTCATCTCACCTAGACTGTCAGACTGTTACAACCACCAGCCTGGTCCTCTGCAGGCAATGTGGGGCTTCATTCAAGTGACCTTCATTTCCCAGCTTCTCTCCTTGGAGATGCCATGCTCTTTCTTCTCCCTGAGGAGTGGTCCCATTTAGGATTCATGTGTGCACTGCAGCATGAGAGCTCCCAGGCAGCCTGCCTTTAGTCAAGGTCTGGCCTTTCCATGGCCCTGTGCCATTCCCTGCTCAAGAAAAGCAGTGTCTGCTTGAACATCTCACCTCTACACGTGGTACCATGAGCAGTAGGTGTTCAAGGAGCTGGAGAAGAAGTCTGTTCTGATTCTACTTTGTTTTGAAAGCAGTTCCACTTCAACGTGGAATCTTTTTGTTTTCAGTAGTCACAGAACTCGTTCTGTGTGACTACTGTGTGACTGTGCAGATTCAAAATGGCTTCCTGTCCCCATTTGTTAGTGGAAGGGATAGAGTTCCCCTGGTGCGGTGCCAAATTCATATAGAATTTCAAATGTTCTTCTGGATGAGGTGCTGTGTTCTGTAATGCTCAAGGAAAGCATAATGTCTTTGAGGATATATATATAAATACACTGGTACATGAAGAAAAACCCCACAGGATTTTGAGATGGAACAGTTGAACATCTAGCTGTATCTCAGTTTCTGTTGTTGTTTTCTAGAAGAATGTACTCACAGTAAATTTATAGCAAATTTCTCAGTAAATCTGATAGAAGAGTACTTGAAAGGCTTCAGCATTATTGTTGACTAGCTAACATAAGCTGACAATAGTAGATGACTGTGGTGAAATATTCATGTTTCCTTAGTCCTGCTTCTTCCTCTTTCTGGGATGTTGGTTCTGAGAGCACCTCTAAGCCAGTGGTTGTACCACATTGCTGAAATTAATCTCCAGATTGGTGTAAAATTAATTGTAGAATTCTATATTTATGGAGAAGAGTTGACACTGGAAATAACTACATCTTCCCTACCTCTATCCTATGACATGAATGTTTATGAACTCTAACCCAGGTTGGTGTCAGGGTAAGGAAATACAGGTCAAAACTGTGATTTATATGATCAACAATAGAATTTAAATACTAAATTCTTATTAATCTAAATGTGAATTAGTTAGCTAAATCCCCATATCCTTTCAAAAATATGCCAGTGTTCTACTACTCATTTTGTCACTTTTATATATAGTGACATATTTTGTAAAACTACTTGCATAAATGAACAAAACTCCAGATGTATATCACTAAAAACTTAGAAGACAAACTGATTAGATTTCCTGTGGTGGAATTGCATTATCAAACAAAACACCAGTTTTGAAATGCAACACCCCAAAAGAAATACAGTTGGCTGAAAATTACCATAATGAGAAATCCATGAGCCTAAATATTTGGTGTTCCTGATTTGCTCACTTCCTCAGGTTAATGTTTCTTCAACATGTTCCCATTTTTTTGTGTTTTTTTTTTTTCCCAGCTGAATTGGTTGTTGTACTTTCAAAGGCGATGATTTGCAAATGATGATTTCCAGCCTACTGTATTCTATGTGTGGCAGAATGTCCATCAAGTTGCCTCTAGGTGACATTAGTAGTGCAATCATTCAAAATGCAGCCTGACAGCATTTCAATCAATTCACTTTTCAACACTAGACATCAAATATAAATTGCAAACCCTGCACCTGCTCTACTTGTGGTGTGACATCAAATAGGTTAGCCTCGGGTCCTAAGACAGAGGCTGTCTCTTGAACTGCTACATTAAGAGTGACTTTGGCAATGATACTCTTGGAGATTAACACTCCACCAAAACTGGCTCTCGACCTGCAGTAAAGTATAATCCCTTTACTCCTTGTGTTTCTCTCTCAACACAACCCAAGGAGCTCTGTGTCTGCTGGATGAGTCTGCCACAGAGCCCAGCTCTTAACCTCATCCTGTAGAGCTTCACATTTACAGCAAAGTTGTGAGCAGAATGGCAGCCATGCATTTATAAAAACTTGTCCCAGGTCTGAGCTCCTTGAGGTTAGCTTCCTCCTTTTTGCAACAACTGCATTGCTGTACCCCTTGAGGTGGCAAATTCTGCAATTCTTCATGAGGTCTTGGTGGTTGTATCAAGACCTGCTCTTTTGTAAGAGCAAGGGAAGCACTTAGGATAATATCCAGATCTTGTCATACTGCTCTTGAGATGAAGAGGGCTGGCTACTGCCATCCCAGGACTTTGTCTTTTGCTTGGAATTAAAAACAGGTCAGTTAGTGGTGTCCTTGAAAGTTCTCAGTATACTTCTGTACTTAGGGCTGAGGTAAGGTCTATTCCTTGACCTATAGTATCAGCCTATACTGTGTGTAGTGAAGCTTCTGAGTCAGATCCATCATTCCCTTAAAATCAGAGGACAACTAGATATTGTCAAACACCATGAAGGCACCTAACAATGCAGGCAGGTGGTGAGTGTGCCCAGGATTTCAAGTTCAGTGAAATAAAAAAGGCATGCCTGCACTCATACACCTTAGAAGAACATTGTGAATTCCTTTCCTTTGATCTGTTTGCTAATCAGGCTTTGGTGCTGATGGCATGAATCACATAGAACAGTATTCTAAAGGCACTGTCAGTTGGTCATAATAGTGACATGGGCAAGGGCATGCAGGCCACTGTGTGACTCAGGCTCAATTCGGGCCTTCTGAGTTGACCCAAGAATACAGGAGTGGGGATCCAGGCGTGATAGCTTTAAAAAGAGAGAGTTTTGACTTGGCTTATTTACCACATGCCTCACCACCCTCCCTACTTGTGCAGTAGTAGATGTGATCTTTGGGCCTAGAGGGACAACACCTGGCCCAGTCCAGACTGAATTTCAGGTTCTAGGCAGGATGGTACTGATCACTTCAGTCCTAGAGCCAGGGACTGCAGGTTTGCATTTCCTCTGCAGGACAGCATCTCCCTCTCAGCGTGTGCACAGTGAAAAGGTGACCAGCCTTTAATGGCCTCACCATTAGCTCTGAGCTCACAGCAGGCAGGAGATTTGTGTCTCCCTGCCCTGCAGGAACCAACTGCAGTCATATTCCTGGAGCCCCACAGAGGATGCTGCCCTGCTCATTGTTGCCACTCTTGCTGAGAGATGCTCCACATCAGGAGCGTGAGTGCAGCAGAAGATGTACATCCCAAGTGGCACAAAAGAGCTAATGTAGTACCCAATAACCTTCACAGATGAAGCAAACAGCTGAGCTGAAAGCATGTCATAAATATTTGCTTCCCTAGCAAAGTTAATGGAGGAAGAGGAGTGCTGTCTTAGAAGATGAAGCAGTATATGGACGGACTTCAGGAAGGTAGGAAATTGTATAGGGGTGGGAGAGATTATTCAGAGCTACTAACTATAGAGGGATAGTTTTTTTGTTGAGGAGTGACTCAATCTCTTCCCAGTGGAAATGTTTGGCTCTGGAGATAGGCAGACTGGCTGCTGGTAAACCCCAGGTTAGGGCAAGGTCCTCCCTGCTGTTTGGGACATTCAGCTGGCTCATGCAGTTCCATCCTGCAGGCTCACAGATGGTAAAAGAACTCAAGCCAGACTGAATGCTTGCTGGGGACACAGATGTGCTCTGAAGATTGCTTTGGTATTTATGTGAAACAACTGTTTTTTATTAAGTGTTGAAACTAATAATAAATGATTATAAATTATATTAGTCTGTTAAATTGTTGACATAACACCAACACAAATATTTCTTAGGAAAGTGAATAAACATATAAAGCTACATTACTTTATAAATGGATTCATTAGTATTTATTACAATCAATTATTAAGCATTATGATTACTTGCTTGGAGACTGGATATATATATATTTTTGCTATTATCAATAATTTTAATTACCAACTTTAAGTACTGGTTATTTTCCACACACATCCCAGGGCACTAATTTTTATACAGCATCTAAAATGCACAGTGTTTTTGGTTTGAGTAGCTTTGTAGTACACCACAAATTGCTGAAAATAATTTCCTAGTTGTTAAGTGGAAATAGAATCTCTTGTTATCGCTCAATCAGTTGTGACCTAGCTTGGGAGAGCTGGTTTATATTGTGCAATAAGAAATTTATTTTTCCAAAGTTTTATGCATCATATCCAAAACGCCAAGAGGCCAGGTTTGCCCATGTAACTGATTTTTATGCCCTTCATGCCATCAAACAAGAGACCGTATGCTGAAAATCTTGCTGCCCTTATACACAATTTGTCTAACAACACATAGTATCTACAACAGAGAAGTTGTGGATGCCCAGTCCCTGGAAGTGTTGAAGACCAGGTTGGATGGGCTCTGAGCAGCCTGGTCTAGTGGAAGGTGTCCCTGTCCACAGCAGAGGATTTAGATCTGGAAGGCCTTAAATGTCGCTTTCAACCCAAACCACTGTATGATTATTATTGTGATGGTCTCACTGTTGGAGCTAGAATTATTTCTGATGCTGACTTGATTGGCCTTACTACACTCTTACGGGTGTCCAATAATTAGACTTATTACAAAGCATTCAGACAGTCTATTTCCAGGTATCTTAATTTGTTAAACATATGCATTACCTGATTGTATTTTTTTGACTTGTCATCACAGGTCTTCACATCCTCAAATCTGTTCTCTAGTTCCTTTCCCTCAAGCCTCCTCTAGCACTTCTACACTCCGATCTCTCAGGTTGTTACTTCTGACCCCTTAGCTACCGGGCTGATGTGCTGTGCTTGGGACACACAAACTCTAACACAGATATAAGCATTTTCACTTCTCAATTGCCACACTTTGTGTGCAGTATCTCAGTAGAAATGGGGATTCCTGGGCAGCTGTACCCCTGGCCCCACCCCACCTCACTCTCTTCTATGGTACTGCAGCATCTCTTGAACTCTAGTTGTCTTTACAGACTTCCACACGTCCTCTGCTGATAGGAGTAGTGGAGCTGGGTGTTGTTGCCATCCCTTCAGTGCTCAGGCCATCAGCCCATGCCCTGTTGCCACAGTGAATGAGGGCATTAACATGGACACCTGAATTGTTTTGGTGCTGATTCTCAGCGATTGAACCAATCATCAGACTATAAAAGCAATGAGGTGGATTAACAAAGTATTTTGCATATTACTCAGGAGCAAAGGCATTGTTTGTGCATGGTAGGGTTGCTTTAAAATACCTTGTAAAATGCTTTATGCTAGAGCAAACCATAGTTATTCTAGCTTTACTAGAAGTAGTTAGGGTTTTACACGTTCTTAATAATCTCAGTGCTGCCAAATGAGTAGATTATGGACATTCTAAATAGGTTTGCCTATCTGGAGGGAGTGAGGGGACGGATGTCACAAGTGAGCTCTTTTTAGGTTGCTCATTTTTTTTCCTTGTATTTTCAACACAGAGAAATGAATGAATTCCTCATGGAAGGTGCTCTATGGACAACTCCTCTTTATCCTCACAAGTCCTGGAGAAACAGCAGTGGATTCCCCTGCTTTACTTCACCCCTAGGCTGGTCTCCTGTGTATGTCTGTCACATGAAGAGCTCTCTTTGATTGTTCTCCTTCTTATCTGTTGAGAACATTCAAGGTGAGTGTTTGCTTCACAGGAGTGTTTCCCACCTTTAGTTTTTCTGTGCTTTTCTGTGATTTAGTTTTTCTAGTGCTTTTCTTTAGTTTTTCATTCCTTCAGATTGGTAAGTCATTGAGTAGGTATGGCCAGGTCAGCAGGTACAGATCTACAAATGCTGATCTGGTATGATAGCTTATATTACCAGTAAGTGTACAGTTTTACTAATGATGCCTGAACAACAATCTTAAGTTGAAGTGTTTTCTAACCAGCAATATAACAAGTTGCCCAGAATTTGCTATATAAGGTTATATATTTATTTATTTTTATATATATATATATATATATATATATATATATATATATATATATATGAATGATAAATATGCCTGATTCAGCAGAAATATAATTTTATAAAATCAGGTTTTGTCCTGCCTTTAGTCCTGATGAATTTACAGTAGTATTTTCCCTCAAACAGGACTTGACTGAAATCTTTTGTCTTCCATTGTAACAATTACATTTCTTTTACACATTTTAACCAGTAATTTGTTGTGAAGCACTTTGATATGCTCTGCTCAGATGGAAGACATTATAGAAGGATTTTATTGCTGCCAAAACGGAGTGAATGCTTACAAGCATAAATAATAATTCAAATTTAGAAATAATTTGGCTTTAGTTTTTTTTACACTGTTGTTGCTCAATGCAGCACTGTTTGAAAGACTTGGTCACAATCTGGAACCCTGCTGTGCTAGAAACTGTATTGACACTGGATAAAGAGGTAGCACTTCCATGAAGTGCCTTCAGTTTTCCCACAAACACTTATGCAGTTAAGTTAGAGGCTACATTTGTTTGCTTTTTTTAGTGCTTTATCTGGCTTTTTTGTTTTCTTCTTTCATGAATGATAATAAAAATTTATATTGAATGCACCTGTTTTAACTGATGGCTTTTTCCACTGAAGGAAAACTTTTTGCTTCTCTTTTTTGTAATGATTTCTTTGACTATCTTACTTTATGATCTTAACGTATGTATAAAAAACATATAAAGCTGAATGAGGGTGAGTGCCACTGACAAGTGACTAGAAGGATATTTCTAAAGAGGCATGGTCATCCTCAACCTCTTCTAAGCAGCCCTTTCCTGACCTTCAAAATCAGAACTACGGAATGTGGCATTTTCAGATAAGGAAAAAAACTGTGGCTGTTTCACTGCTAATACTTGTGGTGTGTGGATAATTGTTCTGTAACACTGGAGGCAAAATTAGGAAACCAAAGCCATGATTTGGTGATAAGAAAGCAACAGAAGCCACAAACCTGCCACTGAAGAAATTTATAGCAGGGAACTGACACAGAGAGGTGAAGCATATTCATGATGCTGGGGTCAATCTCATTCATTTTCTCTTGGCCCAAGCTATGTTTCCACCTGTTACTTTCTCTGCCTGTGAATTCCCCAAAACTGACCTAAGAATGAAACAAATCTGTTTTGGTCTGCAAGCCGTATTTCAATCCTCTAGGCTTGGGGAAACTTGTTCTGCTTATTAATTTTGTGTTTTAGGTGAATTCATACAGATGGTGAGATAGGGCAAGAAGATTTATGTTGAGATTTATTGAGGGAGCCTATTTTTCCCCTCCTGGCTGACATCAATAGGGTTGTGTGGTCTATTCACTTTTTCACAAAGTGCACCCTGAGAAAGTACGGAGAGGGCCCTGATTGCAGTCCTGCCTTCAAACAGGTCACAACTCCATTGTTCTGGAACAATAGAGGTTTTATAAACAAAGTCTGACTAGAAAGGTTGTGAGTTATGACACTACAAAGAGCCTTGCTGAAAGCAAAACAAGGCAAAAAAGAAACAGGGTAAAGCATAGAAAAATGCTTATAAACACTAAGTTAAATCCCACGTCTTGAGCAATATATTGTTGCTGGAGGAACTGTGCTACCTTACAGAATGCTGAGGTTGGTCTGTTAGTGTTTACAACATATAGTGCGTATGCTGCATAATTACAGGGAAAATAAATGCATAGACACACAAGTACTTGAAACCTGGTTACTACTGGCTTCAAAGGGATTGCTCACATGCTTCAAGTTGGACATAAACTTAGGCTTCCTGTTGGGGACCTGAAGGAGGCTGTGGATGATGCCCTCTCCATGCATTGTCTATGGCAGTCATCTCAAGGTCCCTTAAGTTCCTATTTCCAATGGCCACCTGTTGCCTTTCATCATAAATTTAGCACTACCCCTGCAAACTCTCCCCTTGGCAAGGGATTGCTGCCTACTCATGTGGAAATATATTTGCAATACTTGATTTACTGTCTTGAAGCATGACTCTCTTTTCACTTCACAACATGCAGTACCTGGTGTAACAGGTGCCCTGTGGGTGTAGAGTGATGCAAGTGAGTAATGGGTGGAGCAAGTAAAGGATGCGCTGAGAAATCCAGAGCATGAAAGGAAACCTCTTGAATTCGAGCAGCTCATGTGTTGAAGACATTCAGACTTGTATATGTGTGAAATTAAAATTAATTCACCTATGATAATTTGGTTAATTTATCTTTGTGCACAGATATTTACGTGGCCTTTTTATCTAGATATTATTCAGCAGAGAGGCAATTATTAGCATTTCAATCCAAGAAACCCAAACCACGAAACTTTCCCTCTTTGGTAGTAGCCTAGAAACATTATTTTTTTCCCTTCCTTCTCTGAACTGTAGGTATCTGAAAAAAATAAGCTTATATTACTTTCTTGTATGAGCTGCTAAAGTTTCTAATTTTGGTTGCTAGTGCCCAGAGGACGAGTAATCAGTTATTAAGCTAATCAGCCTTATGTTGTAGTGCATCAGTTTGATGAGGTTAGTGTTAAAAATCTGGCATAAGTATTTGCAACCTTCCTGTGTTAGTGGAATGTAATGCTTTTCCATGTGAAGATCAATTTAACAAGCAGAATTAATCCAGGACTGAGAGGAGAGAAGGGAGAGGGGGTCATGGCAGAAGGGATTGAAACTCCCTGTGTGCTAGACTTTCACCTCTATAGCTATGGCAAACGCATATTACCAAGTAAAACGTTCAGCATGAATTCCAATAAAGCACGTGGTCAAAATGTTAGGCAGTAACCATTTAGGAACTGCCGCTTTTCTGCTCTCTTTTAAAATGTGTCTAGAAAGAACACCCAAGAAGGCTGTGTGCAACTTTTTAGAAGCATTATAATGAACATGCTCTCATTTGTTAACAAGGGGGTAATAGAAGATTTAAAGTATCCCCCTGCTAGTTTGTTTTGCTTTTTAACTAAATTTTAAATGCTGTTGAGTAAGCTTTGTTTGTGTGTGATGTCTGCTTACTCAAAGTGTGAAGCAAGTATTTAGATAAAAAGCAGGTAACTAGGGCAGAACTGAAAATTAATTATACAGGAAAACACTGCAGTTCAAGTTTCCAGTAGGTGAAACCCAGAGACTCTTAGAGTTACATTAGGTCCAATGAGCATGTTTTTGCCACAAAACTAGATGCCAGAGTTTCTGCACCAGGCTTGTTTGAGGTGGGGAATGGAGGCTGTCCATGTTTATCAAGCTGAATTTTGCATTCTGCAGCCCTAATCAGTATGAAGCTAATTAGCAGCCTCTACACAAGAAGGCCACAAGTCATTAATCATAGGAGATGAGAGCAGTCAGCCCCCCATCCTTGACATTTCAAGAAAAGTTTTTTCTCAAACTCTTTTTTTGTGATGGGGCTTCAAAAGTCGAGAGATGGCTTTTCATGGTCAATAGTGTGTGAAGTAGAAGCCATGTCTTGATGTGACAGACAAGGGACCACTGTTCAAAGACCTATTGGACTCTTTTTTATTTTTTTTTTCCCGCCTCTCCCTCTCTAAATGCTGTCCTCTAATAGAATGGAGTCAACTGATGACTTTATTTGCTTTGAGTTGAAGCATAGTTCATCTGGGAATAAAAAAAAGTTTTAACAAGTATGATTTTTGTTAGAGCAAAATTCAAGTTTTTTACAAAGCTGCTTAGTTCTTTTTTCAAAGTTACAATCCTTTCTTATGCGCAGCTAATGAGGAATGAAAGTCCTTTCACATGCCTAATACAGTTTAGTACAGTGTCTTGAAATCCATTGCTAACAGCTGCAGGCTAAGCACTAGGAAACCCTTGCAGGAAAATAGTATTACATTTCCTGAGGCTGTTGATCAAACTTCTTACAAACAACTTTGAGAAGTAAATTAAAATAATAGGTTTGTTGTCTTTAATGATGCTGAGAATTAGACTATGTGTTCTTTTTTGTTCTCTGGGCAAAAGCTGTGTAATCCTACCTGTGTTACTCCCACAAGAAGGGCTGGGTGGTGTCCATATGCCTGATGCCTGTCTAGCATCTTACTGCCTAGTTGTCCATAGCATGTCCTTGCACCTGTTGATAGCATCACTGTTTCAGGGTCAGATGTTTACTACAATATTATGTACATAATATGTTACTACAATATTATGTTCTGAAATGAACATTTCAGAACTTCTGGCTGGGACAGCTGGCAAGAGGAGGTGTTTTTATAAATATAACAAATTTATAAATGTAACAAATACATTCATGCAGTGTTCTTTTGTTAATCATTGAATTTTCACTATGAGCAAAACTGTTTTGTTGAAGGATAGGTTTTAGAATTATTTCTTGAAGACCTAAATGTCTCTCTCAAGGCCTCTTTTTTTTTTTTTTTTTAATCTTACTGAGCTATGTGGACTTTGTTGATTTACTTAAGCAATCGGAGTAACACTCAGAGCAGGGCTTTTGTCTGTACAACTCTCCAGGAGTTCCTTGTTCTACCAAGCACTATGCCAAACTCAACATCCATCCCTGTACCTGGAGTTGTCCACTGCAGACTGGGAGTGGCTTTTTAGAAGATGTTAGCTCAAGCAGCAAAGCTGCATGGTGACAAAGCACTGCACAGCACTGCCAGCAGCCTGGCCACACAAAGATCTAGTGCTCCTCTATGAGCAGTGCCAGTTGTGCTTTGATTTGCTTATGTTTCCTGCTTGGAGAGTTAAAATGATGTTGAAAGGCTGTTTGGTTTGGGATTTTGTCGTTGCTATGTTAGTTTCTTTTCCTGTTACCAGTCCTTGAGATAAAAACTGAAAATGAGGAAAGAAAAGTTATATTAGGAGACTCAAGCAAATTAAACCAGCGCTCTGTCTCTAGAAGCTCAGCAAACACCTGTCTATAGCTGTAATATGGCTGTATGTTATTGCATTTACTTCTCTGAATCACTAGTAGCTTTGGTCCTTGCACTGCTGTTCTATTTCAGTAAGAATGTTGCTTTTTGTGCTTAATCTCTGCATCCGGGGAGGTCATGAGATGATCACTTTAGGCGACAACAGGGAGATGAACCCAGTCACGAGTCTATGGTTGAAAATTTAGCTCTAGTTAAGACTTCAGCCTGAGAACGCTTGTGTTACGATGCCTGAGTGGTAACTCCTTGATTTCCAGTTCTCTGTTTCTGAAATATGAATCCAGTGGCATTCCAGTTCACATCAGACTTTCTGTGCTGGCCTAATTGGGCCTGACAATTAGGCATCTCTAACAGAAAAAGGCGCCATGCAGAGCAAAAAAAATGGTAGCATTGAAAGAGCCATTAAATTCCTCCTGTCATATCAGTGAAACTGTACATACTTGGAAAAATTCCCCTAATATATCTTTCAACCATAGACCATAGCACTGGTTATGGTCTAGAGTATCAACTCTTACATTTCAATAAAATGGCATTTTCTTTCTTTTTGTCTGTAATACAGGGGCAGTGGGGGTGGTGGTGCAGAATATGACATGCATCTATGTAAGAATAAATTTGGATTTGACTAAGCCCACACAAGCAGAGAGTTAAGACTGATATTCTGTCATTACCTCAGCTCATTACATCTTGAGGTTTTGTTACTCATGTAGCCTGTAAGATCACCCTGCTGTCTGGAGAATCCTGTACTACCTGGAAACAAAGAGAAGTGTTATGTTGCAGCATTACCTCTGAAATTTCCTTGCTTTGCCAACTTTCCTCAGTGTTACCATAAAACAGTTCTTGGTGACTTATATGTATTAATGGCATTAATTAAACTATCAGCACAGCTGAATGGGAGAAAATGCATCTTCTGAACTTGTTTCTTGAATAGGAGTAAATGCCTCATTAATCTTAAGCATCAACCCAAGAACACTGTGTTTGTTAGATAGAATAATAAATGACTTTACAGGAAATACACAATAGCAGATGCTGGAATGCATCCATTCATTAGTCACTGTGCATAAATATCCCCTTATTTCCATGAAGAGACATTTAATGGAGGGCCAGTCTGACAAACATGTGCAAGCTTTCACTCACTCACCAAGAAAACGGAAGGGAGAAAATGTCATACAGATTTTCCTGCTGAACACTAAGTATCACTTACCTTATGTGTGCTTTTTCTGCTCCTTGCCTAACTTTCGTCAGATTGAAATGTGCATTAGCAATGGCAAAACTGTGGGACAGGTTTTGGAAGCCCATAAGGCATTACAGTTGTTTCTACTTCTTGGTTGCAAAGTCTGGGTCACTGCTGTGTCACTTGGAGGCAACCACCAACTTTACTCAAAGCCCAGTTGAGTGTCTGGTGAAGTCAAAGAAAAGCTCTTTGCTTCAGAACCTTACAAGAAAATATTGTTGGGTTTGTTTTTAATCATTGCTCCCAAGATACTAAGAAACAAGCAAACAAGCCTATTTCAGTGAATAATAGTGAATGTTGAAAAAAGTTGTTCCCCTCCCACAACCCCTGCTGTCTGTTAGCTTTTGTAAGCTTATATGTGTTTTCTAGTCTTGTAAAGTAACTGAGCCAATGAAGCACCTCAGAAAATAGGTACATCTACAATTATTCAAAAGAAAGTCAAGTCTGTACATTAGTTGTTTTGCTTTCTTCTCCACATTAATTGGTCAGAACTACTGTTTTTCTCAGATTGTTAATTCAATGCACAAGCATATTAGATGTGCTGCAGGTATATCTAAATTATTTGCTTGGTATGTGCAAATGTTCGTCAATGCACAACATAATGAAAGTTAACTAAAGGGTCACATGATAGCATAATTGTTCATGGAACAATTAACACTGTTTGGATGTCATTATGTGTTTGAAGTCTGTCAGGTTTCTAAGCCTAAACTGACCAGAACTAGGAAACCTGGATTTATAAAACACATTCTCAAACTGATGATTGCAGTGTGTACCAAAGGTGTCCTATACCAGCAGCCATACCCATCAAGAAATCTTCCATCTAAGCATGCAAGTGCCTTGTGCCAATGGATTCTTCACACGTGTCACAGTGTTTCTCACTAGAATACTAACCAGGGTGCTTGGCTTTAGGCCTGCACACATTCAGCCTTGTGACATAAGGGAGGACAAAGCTTAGTCTTTTATCCTAGAAGTTTCTGAATAAGTATGGATTTGAAAAACTTGTATGCATGATTTGGTGAATCTTCTCATCTGAATTGAGAGCTTGGCAATGCTTTATGGTATTGTTAAATCAAATGCTTTGGACCAAAGTCTCAAGCTGGGTATTGTGGTAACTTGGGTGGTTATTTTTCTACTGGCCGAAATTTTCAGTCTTTGCTCATAAGTCCTACTTGCATGAACAAACATCAGTTTGCTTACAAAATTAGAGCCGTAGATCAGCAGTGAGTTACTAACAAATTCAAGGGAGGAGAGTTTTGTTTCAAAGTAATATATAATGATAATAGCAGCCTAATTTTTCAGAAGTGACCAGTGAGTTTTGAAATAGAAAGTACCAGCAAGCTTGCTGTTTCTCCACATCTGTCATCTGACAACTAGCCCCACTTCAGCTCGTCACAAAAATTACTGCTAGGCTAATAGCTCACTAATAATGATGGAAAATATTAGTGCTTTATGAAGTGTGATGCAAATGTAAGTTTCTAAGCAATTTTTCACCATTAAAGATCCCAGAAGAACTAAAGAATTTTCCCCTTTTGTGATTTGTAAGATTTCCTTCTGAGGTACCTTACATTTTTCCTTTATTATACTCCTGGTATGATTTCATGTGGGTAGGTACACCAGTACCAGCATTTACGTGTTCACATCCTTCAAAAATCTGTCCCATTGGTATACTACAATTATATTTCTATCCTAGGAGCAGCTACGTTCCTGTAACCAGCAGAAACCCTTTAAATATATACAACATTAAGCTGAATTATACTGAATGTAACCACCTTAACATTGATTAGACAGGTAGGCAGGTAATAAAACATGACATTGCCCTTTTCTCCCAAGAGGTACCATCCTGCACAATGGTTGTGGGTTGTTTCCACCATTGATCCTAACGGGTCAACTCTACCTGGAGCCAGAGAACTCCTGTTGGAAGAGAAAGGCAGAGTCATTTTTTACAACTGGAATGCGGGGTGGGAATCCTCTGGACTCCATCTGGAACAGCTTTGACCAAACAAAGGCCCCAAATCTGCTTGCAGTGCAGTTGGTGGGAATACTGCCACAGCATTCCTTGGGAGCAACATTAGGCTTCGATTATGGTCACAGCAAGAGAGTAGTATATGTACAGCTGCCAAAAAATATTAACAAATAATGCTAAAAAAGCTTGTGTCTGCTTTCATTTCTTTTTCCTTTTCTTTAAGGCAACTAGCAGAAAACATTTTCATCTGTCAGGAATGAGAATTAAAATAAAGGTTTACTGCCCAAGCTCCATCTGCTTCCCAAGACAGGTCAGAAAATTCATGGCTTTCAAAGTGCTCTGAGCCACTGTCCCCTCTTGCAAGCGCAGGATTGTGCAAGGGCCTCAAAAGCTGCTGCTGCTGCTGTACCCCAGCCCTCTGGGTGAAGCCCAGCTTTGCTGATTGCAGCTTGTCTTGCCCTTTTCGCCTCTTCACCACAGGGTCTACCCTGGGACTTCCTGAGCTTTTCTTTTACAGCCAGATATGCTGTTGGAGTGAACTCAGCAAAATAGTGGTACAAGGTGTGGAGAGCAGGGGCCAGACTGTGGCCCAGAGTCTCTAAAGGGCCAAAGAGCACTGGCACCTTTTGGAGAGCCTTTTCCCACCACAGACATTCTCTTTATGAAATTGATGCATCTGCTCTGTATCCTGTGTGTTAGCACTGCCTGAACCTTTTTTTTATAGGTATTTCACAGCATGTGTGCTCAGAACAACGTTCTGCTGTTGTAATCTTTGATGAACTAGCTTTGCATATCAGAATAACCTTAACTTGGGAGGAGAAGATAAGCAGAATTGTTGGTGCTAAATTCTTTCTTGCCTGAAACAAATAAATAATAGTAGACTCTAGAACTTTTTGATTATTGAGAGGACTAGAAAATAAAATATTGTACTGTGGGAAGAATAAACAGCAAAAGACGCTCCTTAAAACAGTGTGGACAGATGAATTCCATTAGATTAAAGGAAAAAAGGCATCAGTTATGTTGTATAGCTTCCTACAGTTATGTTTTATTTACAGACATTGAAGTCATGTTCCTGAGGTCAACAGGTTTTTGTATCATTAATTTCAATGGAAGTACAGTAATATTTTAAAACGCTTTTTCTAGAGGCTTCCGTAAATATTCCTCTCCTGTGAAGCTTTTAGGAAGACTATAACAGATTTTCCTTCTCGGTAAGAATTAATTCAAGACCATCAGACATGTCTCTTTATACAGTTTTCATTTAATATTTCATATTATACAGTTTTCTAGCTGTATAATCCAGTCTTTAATGCTGACCACAGTGTGAATGCTGAAGCCTTGAGTCTGGAGTCTTTTGTTTTTTGTCCAGTGATGTTTCTTCCATAGGCTCCAAGGGAGAGAACTTTCCCAAAGTGAAAAATGTTTAAAGTATGGTGCTGCTAGTCCAAAGGCAGGTCAGGATAATCTGTGAGGTATGAGAAACAGAAAGCAAAAAGCCAAAATGAATACTGCCTGTTCTTATGATTCGAAATGTTTTGTGTAGATAATGGTGAAAAAATAAGCATATAAATAGTTGCTGACAACAAAGACCTCATTGTAACTAGATTAAATGTCTTAGGTTTCTAATTCTATAAAGACTATTCAGAAGCATGTAAAAATTAGTAAGTAATTCTAGACTGATCAGTATCTTTGCATCATATCAGCCTAGGGAAGCAAATGTAAAACCAAATCGTTCTGACTTGCAGGGTTTTAGATCCACTTTGTTTGCAGTTGCAAAGTGTGGCACAAACTTCAGAACAATTTAGAAGAAAGCTGCAGTGTCCTTAGATCTTAGATGATTTGCTCCAGCTACTCTAGAGTCATCGAGAGATCGTGTTGGGTGTAGAAATCAGTGAATTTCACTTCATGACTTTTGGAAATACCTTTCCAACCAAAGAGGAGAACGGTACATGTTTACTCACTCCCTCCTTCTCTGTGCTTACAGAGGCAAATATTTGCTGTCTCTTAACTGATTCATCAGTTGTCTTTAAGGCAAACATTACGGAAACAAAAAAACATGCCTGGGGAAATGAAGGGAGAGAGAAAAGTCTCAACTGAGCTATTGGGCCTAGGTTGGTTTCCTAGGGTGCTCTAGGATATAAGGACCATCTGTGGTGTCTGAAGACCTCAAAGAGAACATAGGTGTACAGTCCCTACATGCTCAACTTCAGCTAGGCAAGAGAGACTGTGGTAGGGATGTATCTAGAAGGAGGACTCCTACCCTCTACTCATGGCTCTTCAGTGACTCATTACATGGCTCAAAAACAATGGTATGACATCGTGGTTTTGATCTTTAGGTATAAGCAAATATGCATTCACTTTGCATATTTGTTTTGCATAGGCAATTGGTGTGCAGGATTAGCTGTGGTGTGCTCTTGCAAAGTAACAAATAATTGCAGCTGTGCATGGCATGGTATCGGTGGCAGGCACGGCATAATTTGCCTGTAGAGTGCTGACACTGTGATCTTGGTGTGCTGTGCTTTACATCTTGATCCCACCTCTGCTTTTAAGTGCATATCTATCAGTCTGGTTGTGCTGGCTGTCAAGAAGTGGGTGAGCCATGCTTCTGCTGTGTCTGTCTACCTTCTAGAGCTAAACCCTCCCACTTCTGCTCTACTGACACAATTCATACCCCTGATATAAAATTAGGAAAGATGAAGCTCTCTGCTTCCACATCTCCCCACTCCTCATGCAGCAGAGAAGCACAAGTTAAGCCTGTGACTGAGTCACATTTTGACTTGAATTCAGCAAAGCACTCACTTGGGCTTGATCTTAAGCATGTGGGTAATCTGCTGCTATTGAGCAACTTAAACACACCATCTTTAGGGGGCACTAAGCATGTGTTTGGATACAGAAATGAGGTCTTGGGGGTTTTTAAAATAAATTCATGCCTAGCTATAAGTACAAAAAAATGTTAGTGTACATGGTTAACGATGCTCTAGCTGGAAATGCTCATCCTTGCATCTGTACATGAGAGTGTAATTTTAATTAGAGTTTCATTATCTTTTCATTTATTTTCTTCAGCAAGTAATATTTATACCTTGCTGTAAGTTTTCTGGGGAGTATAAATTAAAACAACATTAATAACATTATATCTTTCCTAATTTGTGTATCTGCACTTATTTATCTGTGTTTTTTATTAGTCATAATGAAGCATGTTTGCAGAAATTGTGCAACTAATCTATATACAGAAGAAAATAATGCTAAACCATCTCATTATAATAATGAGAGGCTGTTTCTGATTTACTGAAATGAAATAATAATATAAACTTGTGATTAGGGTTTTTAATGTATTTTTAAAATTATTTTCAGGGACAGTTGCCCGCATAATAAGTGTTTAAGTAAAATAGAATTTGAAATCTGACCCTGGAAATGAAATTGTTCAAAAATGATACTGAGAAATTTTTGTTCCAAATTCACATGTTAATGCAACCTAATTTCAACCTAATTTATAATTATTTAATAATTCATTATGGAAATTAATCTCTTCTGGAAGATACTTGTGGGAAGAAGTTAGATATGAGCATTTTTACAAATTCAGGGAAAGTTCATTGTCTAAATTTTTCTATTAGAGTGAGCTATTTCTTGGACATAATACCATATCCTAAGTTACTTTAAAATTTGTATTTCTGCTGACACATCTTGAGTCTGAATTAATGCTTTAAAAATCATTCATCAATATATGAGACAAGTGGAAAACCAATATGAGCCTCACTGTGTACAGCAGAAGCCCCAAGTGCAGGGAAACATGGGACAATGAATTTAGGCAAAGTGACCAATAATTTCAATTATCAAATTTTTGTATGCTCTGCTTAAAATGTCTTAAGAAGTCAGTTTATCTGTACTGGACATGTATAAACCTTTTCTTCATCTTTTTTCATTTTTTGCCACTCTGAATTATTTCAAAGCTTTGCTTAGCCAGCATCCAGTTCACAATGGGCAGTTCTTTTGTGTTACTTCAGTACTGTAGTTGTGAGTTACTTCACTCTGCATGCCTGAGTCAGCTGGCCCTCACTCCTCTGAAGCATTTAAAAGCTCACAAGATTTTTTCTCCTTTTGTTCTTCAATTTTTATAGATTTTTGGATGATCACTAACGTTGTTGTACAGAGAGTCTTCTGAGAAGCACAACACTCAGAGAATGATAAATAAGCTATCTACTCCACCTTCCTTTAGCTTCCATATTATAAAAATATTCTCTTAGGTTTTATTTTTTCTCCTCTATTTCCTTTAAGTCTTTCTTGCATCTCCAAAGTATCAAACCTTGCTGCAGAGTTAGTAATTTTCTACTTTACTTCCCACATGGCAAAGTGCCTTTCACTGAGACATGATAGGTAGTCGTGAATTCTCTGCAGGAGTCACAGGACTCTTATTGTGGATCTCTAATGGTGCTGAGGGGACTGAGGGATTAGAGGTGCCATGAGGTGCCAGGGACTAAAGCTAATTGTTACAATTGCTTTTCTGCAGACTGTTCTTAGACCAGAGGATGTCATTGGGTTGGGTAATGTGGCATGGAACAGCAAAAACCTTGTTAGGAAGAACAAAACCAGCAAGGTGCATAGTTGGTATTTGCCAGGATTGTTTTCTGTTCTGCATGATAAGAAAGCATTGGTAGCATGGGTGATGAACTCTGCCTTGTGATTTTACAACTCTGTTGGTCCTTCTTGGACTAAATTCCATGTTATATTCCTCCAGGCAGTCACAATGTTGACTATGCAATAAGTGTGTCGCAATGATAACCTTACACTTAACAGGAGCCTGTGTCTCCTGTAAGTGGCAAAGTATCCTTTCTATTTCCCAACTTGATGGAGCCATTAAGGTTTAAGTCTCTTCAGAATAATGTTACACAGAGCAGAAACTGGCTAAACCAGGTTTACAGAACTTTTTCAAATATTTTAAACATTTTCCCTTTCTAAGCCACACAAGTCTTGCCTGAGGCACCATTCCTAAAATAAAATTAGGCTTCTGAAAGATTTATTGTCTGCTTTTGGAATTCAATGTAGTTGTCTTTTGCTTGTTCACATAATGAGGCAGTTGTGAAACTGACTCAGGGGTGAACTAAGCCCTCTTCAAAATGGGGACAAATGAGAATGTGTGGTCACACTTGTAACTTCATCATAGAACTGAGACTCTGTATGCAGTGTAGAGAGAGCTAGAGAAGGCTTTTGTATGGTGTTCCCAGCTGCCTGCTCTATCCACTCCTCCTGTATTTGCAGGGGGGCCTGCTATAGTCTACAGGTATTCATGAAACAACTGATGCTATATATGGAGTCACAAAAGCAAGCAGAAGCAGGTCTGTGTGGTCCCTAATGATGACTGCTCTGTCCCCTGACACAGCTTGTTCTTGCCTGTAGTGACATTCTGATCTTTCTTATTTAATTGCCCCTGTGTTGGCTCTGGCTCATAGTGGGGGGTGATTAAAGAACCATGTTTCCCTGCTGTGTTAAACAGTCTTGTCTTAAGTGAAGTGTACCCAGTGCATTGCATTTAGTGTTGTGTGTGTCACATAGGAAAGGACTACAGCAGCATTTGAAGCCGTTTCAGTTGATTGGAGCTAAAAGACCAGAACTTCCTGCTGCTACTGCCACTCCCAACTCCATGCAATTTCAATGGGCTGTTTTGCTGAAATCAGCCCCCCTCCAGGCTGTTTACTCATCAAAACTGGTTTCGCGATATAGGGGCCATCAAATGCATTTCAAAATGTGACATAAGCTCCAAACTACATCCAGGAAAGGGTGTGTATTTGTGCACACAGCCTAAAATGCTTTTTCAGTGAAGTCTTTCAATAAACACTCTGAAAAGTATTGGATTTTTCCTGAGCAGTGCTTGCCATAAGATTGATTAGATTCAGGTGGCTTAAAGGAAGTAAAACTGTTCCTACGCTGCACCTAATTCTTTTCCTTTGTCTTCCTGTGCAAACACAAATAACTAATGCAGGCAAACAGTAAATTGCAGTGAGCAGTGGAAGTGCTAAATGGTAGCAACATTTAAAACATTGCTGAAATTCAAAAGAGCAGCTGTTAGACATTTAAACCTATCATTCTTTTCTGAACATACATCAAATTTACCTCATAGCGCTGTCATAAAAATGTATGAGAATGTAAATGCTTGAGTGACCCATTAATCTCTTCAGTAGTAAACATAAAATCTTCTTAACCCCAGTCATGATATAGCCATACTTTATTTTTAATGAAGGTTTTATCATAGAAGTGAAGATGTTCTGTGTCTTTGTGATGTATAAATAAGAGCAAATATTAAAGTTTGATGTCTATAAAAAGTGTGCCATTATATTGATTGCAATATGAAGATATATGTAGTGAACAAAGCTACACTCAATTTCTGATGAGCACAGAAAATCTAATGATAAATACACAAAGAGTATAAGCTCGTTATTCATTGACAGCAGTCACCAGTTTGATGCTGTTATCATTATTTACTAACTAACTCAATAATGAGTGTTTGTTCTTACACAACTGTCCATAAACCCTTCCTTTTTATGTGAGTCAAATGATAAACCTGCCTTCTAAGCTGTCTTTGTGGTGAAAAGACACCCTTAAATATTGAAAGTGTTGTTTCCATGCATAGGCCAGTCAGTTCATCACAACCAAGCAAACCTGCCATTTACATCATGGTCAATTTTGTTTGAATATGGAGTAGGGGGAAAAAACTGGCTCCAGTTTGGGAACACTTCTATTTGATTCATTCCAATCCTTCTGTATTCCTTCCACTGCCTCTTGAAGCTGTGTTTGAAAACACATTCTGACTAGCCTTTAAAGGGAAAAGGTACTGCATATGAACAACAAACTGCTTTAGTTGAAGAGCTAGATTTAGCCTTGATAGAAGTAGGAGAAATTTCATTAAACTTCTGAAGTTGTCCAGTTCAAAGCATTGTGCCCACAGGGTAAAAAACTGGGAGAGTTGGAAAACTTCTATTAAATAATCAGTTTCATCTTCCCATCCAGCCAGGATTGTTTCCAGCAGTACACTGAGATTTCTTAAGCAATGGGACTTCGTGTGTGGGGAACTTAATTTATTCATGAGTCATTTGAATTTATTCATAAGTCATTTGAAACATGTCCAAGTAAGCATGGGAAAACTTATGTCCATCAATTCCTAATGATATTTGGGGATGGAGGTGATTGCAACAGAGAACAAAAGAAAGAGGGAAGGATAAAAATGATAAACCAGCAGTTTAACAGAGTCAGATGAGCTGTATTGGTTTAACTAGAGATACAAACTAGGTACCAAGCTACATACTCCATGACAGGCCTAATAAATTATTTAAAAATAAATAATATTTTCTAATAAAAAGGAATTGCTACTTTTGAAGACACCATGTCATGTTAATTTTCAATTTGAGACAGTTTCTCTTGGTGAACAACAAATGATAAGGTGTAGGGGCCTTGATGATAAGTCAAAAAGATGATCTGAATTTGAAAAGCTTACCTTAAAATGAAAGATAAGTTGCAAAATTCAAGTCATAGGACAGAACAATACACCAGAAAGTAGTCAGCTCAGACTTTCATGTGTTTTGGGACCCCCCCTTCCAAAAATGTCTTTGAAGTTAAATAGAAGCCTCATTGGCACAATGAATGTACATACATTAATTATAGTATGTATGTACATTCCTCTTTCTTTGGTATTTGTATTTAAAATACTTTATTACTGCTGCATAGGTTTGGAGGAAAGGGCTGGATGAAGGAAAATTGTTGAGGAGAGGTGGTGGTGTGGGCAGTGGGTTGGGTAGCAGACCACATACTCTTCACAGCTCAATGAGAGGCAGCAGAGGCCAGGCTTACAGTATATGCACTTGTACTGTAGCACAAAGTCCTACAAAATCAGGCCCCAGCAAATTGCAATGACCTGGAGTGGGTATAAGGCTATTCAGCGAACTAGTGAAAAGGTAAGTAAGAAAATGAGTTCTTCTGCAAGGTGCCTCAAATCTTCCCACACCCATTTCTGTTTCACAGTCAGAGAGAAAATGGAATAAACTTCTTGCCATGCAATGGCAAGAAAATAAACTTTTCCTTTGCCACAGTTTGGAATATTGTTGCTTCTAGCAACAAATTCAAAACAAATAATACTGTTCTTTATCTGAGAGCAGCAGAATCAGTTTTGCCTACAGAACTAAACAAAACAAAATTTTGTTCTTCTTTTCTTCTTTGTTATTACACTCATTACTTTCATAAAATCGGAGTTTAGGATAGTTCTGAGTAGGCTCAGGCTTTTCCAGATGACCCCTCTTAATCTGTTTTGGCACTATGTTCTTGATTTGGGTGAGAAATTAAGAAAACGTGGTTACGTGTTGCTCTGAGTGTACATAGCCTATGGAATGTTGAACAAATGGCATTGTTGTAAGACAAGTTTTATAGAAGAATAGCTACTCATTTTGACTTTGTCTCCCCTAAACTGTTCAAGTGTATTTAATAGTATTGCAGTATTCATGGTGGATGTAACTACATTCCTGGGGAAATTCCCATAGATCTTCCACTTTTTGAACAAGCTTGTATGACTCATAGCACCTGCAGGATACGGCTAGAGATGTTAGAACACCTGCCAGTGAGGTTAGGGACAACTTGAACGTACTTGATGAGGTACTGTGAGGTCTAAGCCAGAACTATAAATAAAAGGTCTCTGAGATTAAGAATGCAGTTCATGAAGGAAATGCAAAAGATGGAACCTGAAGACAGGGCAGGTTCTAGAGGTAACAATGCTGATACAGGCATTGAAGAGGAGCAGTTCTACCTTCTCTTTATTAGTGTTTTACTTCCCATAAAAGCGTTCTCGCTGGTTGATGATGCTATTGCAGTCCTTAAAAGCTCAAGTAAAAATATTGTTCTTACTGCAAAGACACTCATGAGTTCAACAGTATATTCATTAACCAAAAGCAAACAACTGAAGATAATAAAATGGATCTGACCAAACAAGCCCTTGCTAAGATCATATTAATACATGACAAAGCTGTCTGAATTTTGATATCAATCTTTCACACACACTGTAATTGAGACTGAGGTTTGATAGCCAGTGTATTCATGAGCCTCCACCTGGGCATGCCAGAGCTTGCATGATCTGTGTAGACTTTTGTGATATGTGTTTATTGAAGGCATACATATTCTTCTGTTGCTTATCGAAAGGAGAACTCTAATTTAGAATGAGCAGTGGAACTTAAAAATGCAAAACTCTTAAAATAAATGCTTTCAGTAGACTACTGTGTCATACTGGGAAGAATTCCCTCTTAGTGGCAGTGCAAGTATGTGTAGAGACATATGCCTGATGCTTCCTGCTGCAGCCAAGCTCATGTCACTGCATATTACTTCTTCAAGCAGTGTTTGAGCTCTGCTCTGTGGCTCTTTCCCTCAGCCCACTTCACAATGGAAGAGCTCTCTTCAAGAGCTAAAAGTTGCCTCCTCTTTCCATTGTGAAATCAGACAATTCTCACACACTTACGCGTATGTGAATGTAGGATCAGTTTAACACACCACATACTGTCAAAATGTCACTGCAACTGTGTGTAGAGTTATCCTCCTCTTGGATGCTTTCCCCAAAGTACCACAGGCTGAGGACTCACTCCTGGTATCTTGGCCCTTGCTGAAGCCACAGAGTCAGCATTGCTGAGAGGCGTCTGGGGCAGTGCACAGAGCTGGAGTGGTCACTCTGGGCATCTTGCCTCATAACTCTGTGGGTGCATAAGGCAAGGGAAGAGGGAATTTTTGAAGAAGAGAAAGAAACTTTTGATTTTGTTTAATTAAAATGGAGTTTGCATGAGTTCAGAAAAGACTGAACATCACTAATGTAAAGATACTATCTAAGATACCTCCTTGGACGTTCAAGTCTCCATAAAAATGCAGACGTTTCTCTCAGCTGTGTATTTTCAGGATAGTTCTGATTTTCTGTTTATTTTTTTATTATCCCAAGAAAGCCATACCAATGCCGACAAAAACCCAGATGGTCCATAATATTATAGAAAAGAATACAAAAGGAAACATTTTTCTCCCTCTTGCATATGTGTTGTTCATTCCCACATTGCAGGATGGACCTGTCTTTTATTGCCTGTCTCTTTTACCAGCTTATATAGAAAGAATTGAATGCATTGACTGTCCTGAAGCTCTTGGTAAATACTGCTCCATGGCATTCTTAAAAACTTCTGTGACTCCCTGTTGAGTATTAATTCCTTTTTCTTCCTTTCAGAAATTTTCATTTTGCTTGTGGGTTTTTTTTCTTGTTTTCAAGTCACGTTCTGGAGTTATTCAAGACAATGACCTAATAGAATATTTCAATTAGATATAGGGAATGTTGCTTGAAAGCAAAGAAGCCTGTAAACATGAAAATTTAGGTCAGAAAACTGAACCTTAAGCATTATACCTGTCTAGTCAGAAAATAAAAGATTTATTTAAAGTTTGAATTCAATATTGCTCTCAGCTCAGTTCCTCTCTTTCTTATCATATCTTTTATTATGGAATACTTTTGAAACAAACTGTTTAGGACAAATAACTGCATAGAGTACATAGTTGGAAAATGTGAATTACGAGCAAATTAGAGAAAATCACTATCTGCTGGTGTGCAATTTGCTAGAATACAAAAAAAAAAGAGATGAAATGTATTGAATATGTTACTTTTTATGATTTATTTGTCCATTACAAATTCATGCCTGACTCTTCTCATGGATCTGAGCCATATAGTATTTATCATTTACTCTTTCTGTGCAGTTTATTAGTATTATTTTTTTCAGTTTATCCTTACTTGCAAATCCTTCTTTTTCAAATTATACAACATCTGCAGCTAGATAGAAGTATTTATCACTTGAGAATATAACATAAAGATATCTGAAGAGTGAGATTGAAGAACAGTTGCTGATTGTGTCACTGATGCTGCAAAATTTAGAAATGCGAAATCTGAAATATAAATTTATAAGAAAATGTACTGCAAGGCATAAAATAGCTTACCAAAATAATAAAGCTTCTCATACCTACCAATCATCTGAAGAAGTTCCTGTCTATAATTAGGAGCACATTTTTAAATTAGCCTTCACTCTTGCTTGTGAGCAATGTACAGGGCTACTGTGCCATGTGAAGATAACTACATTCATATGTACAATTCATATTTTCTCTGTAGGGGTAAATATTTTTGCATAATCTGGAGAGATTAGAATATGTTTAGAAATCAATTATCTAGGTTTCTTATAAAAAAACCCAAAACCTAAACCTATAAAGGGGTGTCTCTTGCCCAAATGTAACTTTCAGATTTTAAAGGTTAAGGTTGAACCTTTCAAAATTTCATTCTAAGGTAAGAGGATATCATAGCTAATTTGACCATCAATGAAAAATATGCTCATCGCTTGAAGCCAAAATGTCATTTCTTTTCTTCATTAGAAACGAAGAATGACACCAGGCATACACTTGGGAAAAAAAAAAAAAAAAAAAAAAAAGAGGTTAGAGTACCTAGATTTTTCTAACCATTCTAACCACATGAATTACAGCTGAGTAGGTTGTTACCAGATTCTTCTGACCAGATTCTTCTGCTCAACCTCAGGTTGGTTGATCCAGTAAATTGGATCCTTTGTAGTGAGAACTTAAAATTCTCAGCCCATATTAAGGCTAGTTCACTTAAGTGAATTTAGCTACCTTTTATAAAACAGATTTGATTCCTATCCAGAAGGTCCATATAAAATCTGTATCCTGCTGGTCCTGAACTCATAAGGGAATCTAATTCCATATATGAAAGTGAGTTTTTTCAGAAAGTCAGAATCAGGTTTAAAAGTGAAAGTACAGACAGAGTTCTTGGGACCATGGTGTAAGAAGGATTAGGGATGCAAACTGTCGATTCAAATGGAGCAATGGGTAAAGTTTGCAGGTCAGAAAGCTTCTAGATGTGTACGCACCAATTTCCATGGCAGTTGCATGCTAAATTAAACTGGTGTTATGCTAGTAAAAAATCCTTGGTCATTTTCACTTCCTCTAGTTTGCTGTGTGTGGCTATTAATGGAAAGCAGGCGTTGGAATCAGCCGGCAAAAAAGAGATGCTTGCAAATGTTGTTGCACTGACAACCGTTCCAAACCATGCCAACACTCATTGCTATTGCTCTCTGAGTGCTGAGTCACTCTGTTCCTGTACAGTCACTGAACAGCCTCACTGAGTACTAAATGCCTATTTCATTTGCTGTGAGCCTAGCATATTTAGAAATTCTGGAAAATCATCTGCAAGGTAGCATCTGAGCCATCAGCTGACTCCACTGGGACACGAGTCCTTAACTTTTTTGATGTATGTACAGATAAAAGTCCTTCCATGAGCAATTGTTTTCAAGCATAAGGGTGTATGAGTGAATCATTCCTCACAATAATGACAAAACATAGTCCCTTGTGAGCTAGCTAACCCTTATATGTTCACTATACAAGAGGCAATTTTTTTCAGCTAAAACTTAATGGGGAATCTTGGGTACATGCAGTGTAATTCCTCAGACCAGAATTTGCTCAGAACTTTTTGCAAGAGCACAGTGGAATTGGCAGTCCTCACATTTGTCAGGATGTCAGCTGTGCAAGATGGCATCCCTTTAACAGGTGCTAGTTTAATAGTGGGCACATTTATTAGGGTTTATTAACAATTCAGAAGGGGAAAATGGTTCTAAATCAGTAGCTCTAATGACTTCTTGCTACAGCCTGCCTTTTCCTTAGAACGTTCCTAATAAACACATTGACCCAATTCTCTCTAGGTGTAACTTCTCCAAACACTGCAATGGCTCAGAGAGAACCATCAGTTGTGATTTGACCTGTATTTGTCAGTGCAGTATCTCAGTGCACTGGGACTAGAAGAAAAAGGAAAGAATACCAATATTTCAGTATCATGGAGAAGCCTGCCTGTCCTGCTTCTTCTTTCAAGATATGTATATTGTGAAGAGATGTGGTGATAGGCAGCAAAATCTCTTACCTGCAGTCAAGCCACTGTTACAGATTTCCGGTTCTTGTGTTGATGACTTGTAGATCTATTAACTGAAAGCATGCACCTCTTCTAGAGGGAATGGTAACAAAGGTGAGGGGATTTTTATCTGAATTCTATAGAGATCTATACACCAAAATGTATACTTTGTTAGACCACACAAAATTTTAAGGCAATTAAACTCTCGGAAGAAATGTTGAATCTCTAACAGAAGTAAATCTGGACTACTTTGTTCTTGAAAGATTTTATCAACTTCTGCTAAACAGTCATCCCCTAAACAGCTATCTAGTCTTTATGACTATGAAAAAGTCCATGATTGGACTACTTGTGATCATCTCGTAATAAAAATTATGTAATAGAGGGACTCTTATATTTTAAAGTGAACCTTGAGGACTTTAGTTTTGGTATCATCTGCTGCATTTATGGTCACTGTATCCATCTAGGACTGTCTAAGGACATCTTAAAAATTATGGCTTTGGCCAGGGAATAGTTCATCAGTTAGTTCTCTTCTGCCTCAAGCCAACCATTAGTTCAGCAAATTTTGGATTAAAATTAATTTCAGCAAAACGGATGCCAATTGGTTGAGTGTGGAATAGTTTAGAAGTCCATTCTGAAGTCTCATATACCATCTCGGGCAGCAAACTTCTTTTGTCCCTTCTTCAAATTATAATATGACTCTGGAAAAGAACTCTCCTCCACCCTCCTATATTGCACAGAACTAAATGAGGGGTTTAGAGACTAAAGTGTTTGGGAGTGAAAATCTGGAGTAAATTGAAAAATATTGCACAATTATCAAATTAATGGGGTTCATACCTTGTGAACCTTTGGCTCTCAGCCAAATCAGTGAATGAGTACAGGATTACTGGTTAGTGCAACATCTCACTTAGCGTTTGTAACCAAAAATTTACTTGCCTGTCTCAAAATTGCTTCTCCTTTTCTGCTTATCCTCACTGTACTGGAAGATTGATGATTTATTGAAATCATAGACCTGTATCATAAATCAGAAAATGGGTGTTGTCAATAACAGCTAGCAAAATAGATCTGTGTTGTCCTACAGTCCTGTACCCTTTGTCTCTTTATTTCTTTATTGTAGACCTAAGCCTCATAATTCGTTTGCTGCTTAAAGATATAAGAGTAGTTCTTCTCTGGGTGAGAAAATAATTGGCTTGAAAAATAAATTTTCACTTTATTATTTTCTGTCACAGAAGTGACAGGTGTGTCACCACCATCCACATCACTCTGTTCTACCAGATAAATGGTAAATTTTAACTGTATTTTCTATTTTAGCCTTTTTCAGAAGAGGTGAATATGATGATAAAAGAATATTTTGAGTAAAATATCCCAAAGCTGTGAGACAAAAAATCCCTGTGTTTCTGGTTTGCCAAATGAAAGGAAAAGACATCTCTTCTGGCAAAATAAAAACATTAAAATGTCTGGAGTCAATTGAATTTCTCTATATTATATAGGCAATGAAGCAGCATACAGGAAATGTGCTGAATCACTTGCTGTCCCCTAATAAACCACTGTATGAAAGGTCTTAGCCCAGACTCAGTGGTGTCTTCAATTTAGAGGCAAGCAATTAGCTTAAAGGAAAACGGTAAAGCATGTCTTTCCTATTCCACATTTGTACATTACTATATATTCAGGCTGATAGAAAGTACCTGACTCAATTCATTTGTATTTAGGGGTTATATAGAATATTAATGCTGAGAACAATGGAGCAGATCAGTGCAAGGAGAAATGATAAACAGATTTGTCTTTTCTTACACGGTGATTTGCTAGAAAGTTCTACTTTGTGGCTTTTATGATCACAATGCCAATAAACCCTGCTGTGTTACACCTCTACACTGTATACACAAATTAAGGTTTTTTTCAATAAACTCATAAAACTAACAATCACACCTGACTGATTTGCTATTACCAATAGTATTCTTTTTCAGTATTTCACCTTTCTGCTGTCATGTTACCTCCTCAACAACTGTGCTGGTTCCTGTGCTTTGCTCAGAGGAATGCAAGAAAAATGTAAGTGGAGGAGCAGAAAACACCTTTGATTGTTATTCCCTCTTGCCTCCACAGCTACACTGTAGTAATGTAGTGTAAATGCTATATATCTATTTGCAAATTGTTTTGTTTTGTGCAATACAGCTAACCTAGGGTTCATATTTCCAGATGAATTTTTGAGGGGTGGGGAGAGAAGTACTAGGGAGTCCTATTCCAAAACACAACAGTAAGATGATCTTTACTACTTATGTTATTTGGAATAGCTTTGAAATTACACCAAGTAGGTTTTTAATTATAAGTGATTATTAACAATTTATTGCTGATTCTGGATGGCTAACTGGAGATAACATAAAGAAGAAGCTGTTGAGAAGTTGAGAAAAGAAGACCCGAAGTCACAGCTGATTTTTTAAAACTTAACCTAGGTCTTGCTGTAACAGTTTGAGATTAGCTTATATGCACACATTGTGTGATTTTGAGGCAATTGTGTTGTAGACTGCTCATAAATATCCTGCCTTCTTTTTTTTTCCTGAAATCCACGCTACCAGTAAAAGAAAGCAGTTGAAACTCAAACTGAAATTGTTTGTGCTCATGATGCAGAGAAATTAATTAACCTCTGTAGCTTTCAAGTACAAGATGGAATAAACCTCTTGTGATCTTGAGAAATGCATAAAAGTGCATAAACTTCTGTGTATTTTTCTTTTGAGTGCTTTAATATCTTTTTGGTATTAAGCACTAATTTTAAAAAGTTCACCTTAATCATTCATTAGGAAATAAAAAATGAAAGAGGCCTCATTCCTAGAATAAAGGGGCAGAAAAGGAGCACACACAGTAGTGAACTTCATTTTAGTTTTTACAGCTAGAAAACTGCGAGTTTAATATATCACTTAGCAGAGGTTAATGCTAACTGTCATTGGAATGAGCTGATGAATCATGATTAATATAGTCAGTGTTTGTAAATTAAATTCTATGGTAAAATACAAATAAACTGAAGGACTTTATAAGTTGGTCAAATATGATTTTCTCATCAGGAAAAAAAATCCCAAACTAGAATAAGCTGGAAGTAAGCTTCTAACTATTTTTTAGTATTGTCCAACTTTTTTTCCCTTTATTACAAGTTCAAAAATTAAGTGCAATACAATTTATCTCCATCTACTTAATATTTTTTAATCACAATGGTATATTCGCAAGAGTAAATAAACCCAAGTTTTCTTTCATTGATATACCAATGAGATTCCACCTCTTAGTTAATTTAGATGGTAGACAGGTTTATAACTGCTAAGATAGCACTATGTTTTACAAGAATTATTTCAAAAAATCCTACAGAAGTGTGCAGTAAATTTAAGTGCTTTCTAAAGCTGTCTTCAAAGGTTCTCACTCCTTATCAGATATTCAATAAATCCTGTGTTGCAATAGTGAGTGCTTACATCATGCCAAAGACTATTTTAATTGTTCAGTTTGGATAGTAAATGCCAGGTGAACATTGATTTTTTTTTTATGGTTTTATTCATTACAGCTTTTAGCTTTTTTTTTTTTTTTTAACTGAAGTTATTTCATTTACTAGACCAATCTGGATTACAAATGCTGACAGACTATATCTAAGCCTGATGCTTCTGGTACTGTTCTCGAGAAAAATATTGTAAATTTGTTGCTCAGTTACATAAAACACGACATCTATATCATTATTTTAAGACTTAGAATATTAGGTAGTTAGTCTGCATAATTTTATAATACTTGTGAGTAAAATATAGGGAGGAATTAGTCATGCCAAGTCATGGAGGACACTGCAGATAAAAATTTCCTGTAGCCCCTGATGCCTGATGAGAGTTCCCTGGTGCAGTACTGTAACACCCACCATACTTCTTATCCCAGCCTGCAAGAGTGTCCCTGAATCCTGAAAGTGCAGCAGGCAGAGACTCAGTCGGGTATTCTAGGTGATCTCATAGCCTGAATTTTCTGCCTAGAACAGAAGTCACAGACACAATCCAGGTGGGCTTTCATATTTATTAAAAATGCAAAGACACATCAAGCTGAAACTGGGCTGTTTCAGAGGTTGTTGTCACAACTGGCAATGAGTGGGCCTGGTATATTTTATCTCTGTGAGAAGAAATCTTCATTCCTTCTTGCACATCCCAAAGTTAAGAACAACTGCATGTCTTCTGGGGACATGTTTGTCACAACTCAGTGAGAGAGATGTAGCACAGTATATGCCTTTTCTTCCCCATTTTGGCTTCCTTCTCTACTGCAGAGTAATAGGTCTAACTTTGTTGTATGCTAAAATAATCATTATCTCAGTAACACCACGGGCTGTGTTTGTGTGAACAGCAGGTTTTTCTTTTGTTGCTATATTGAAATTAAATGCAACAGTTTGCTTTGTTCAGAATACTTCCTGCATGGTTTTGCTTGATCTTTGTTTTCATCGCTCCCTGCTAGAAATTCTGGGACATGAAGCCTAGATAAGGGCACTGCCACCTCAATGAGATTCTGGCAACCACAGCAGGAACCACAGCACAGTGCCTTCTCAATCAATTCCAGTGTTACTCAAGGATCCATTTAAACTGATGCTCTCTTTCTTTCCCTTTGAAAGGAAGAAAAGGCTTCCCCTCACCTGGAAATCCTCAGTCACCATAGAAAATAGTGCTTGCATGCCCTGGGAATTGGGAGTACTGGGACACAAAGGGGCTGCTTTCATGTACAGGGTGAGGCTCCAAGGCACAGTTATGGGGAGCCCTGGTGATGGCAGGGATGAGCTTTCCCCTTTGACTTATTCTCTTATAAACCTTCACTCAAGGAAAGAAAACACAAGTAAGGATACATTAAATATTCTGTTTTTGTAAAAGGCCTGATCTAAGAACCAGGGGAATCAGTGGGAATCTTTCAATAATTCTTGTATGTTTTGAATCATACTATAAATGCTTTCATTCAGAAATAGGACTCGGAAACAGATCCTACAGATGATCCAGGGTCATCAAGACAACTTGCTTTGGTGAAAAATTATGTGAGGGACTAGAACACTTTGATGTCCTTGTCATTAACTTTTACTCCACGCAGACAAACCTTTTGTGTTATGAATGACACAAGAAAAATATTACCCCGGAGAATAAGGATCGAGAGGATAGAATTTAAACAGATTTTTTTTCCTGTCATGAATTACTGTATTGTTCTGGCTGTGCATGATCCAGACTTTGGCGTGCAGCTGTCACTGAGAACCTTTCCCTGTCCATGCTCCTTAGTTAGAGGCTTTTTACAGACTTAGAACTTACTTATCAGTCCTGAGTGTCTACTTGGGCTACACTCTCTAATACAATTTACTCTTTCAGTTACTGTACTTCTATATGAGGAGCAGCAATGAATGAACATGAAACTGTCTATTAGGTGGGATCAAAAGCACTGTGCATCATCAGGAAATAAGGTAAGAATGAAATGAAAACATTTCTTAGGGGCAGATAAACTGGCTTACAGAGGTTTCACACTCTAATCCACTCAACCAGCACTGTACCTACTGCAACCTCTGCAGTGTAGTTTGATAGGTTAAAGTAACAAGAACACCAATATATATTTCTGTCGTTATTTAGGTTACTTAAATTGTTTTACCTCAGGAAGAATTTTTTAATCCCTCGGATTCTGAATACAATATAATAAAGCATAACTTAGGTTCTGCTGGGAAAATGCCTGCCCTGATACCTATAAAATCTCATACATTAATGTTCCCATATATTTCTAAGGCAAATATAAGCAAAATAATCCATTAGTATTCAAAGAAGGAAATGTAATTAGAAATAAAAATGTAAGATAACTGCATCCACCTTCCCAGAAAGAGATTTACATTAAAGAACAAAATGTAAATGTTTGCTCTTAAAGATTTTTACTAGGTGCTTTCTAACAGGGCAGATGTCTCCTCCTCTTGTCTCACACAGCTGTCCCAAACCAAGTAAGGGCTATATTTATCTTCAGTTCTGAATTTCTAAATTTGTGTTGTCATTCAGAGCTCTTCTAAGATAAAATACATCATCATTTACTCTATTAGAAAATAAATGTATGGATGTATTATGGAATTTGCATTCCATTACCTTGGTTTGCATGCCATAAAACATTTATTACACCCTTGGGCTACAGTCTTAATAATGACTGGGTGAAATGCACTAATGTGGTCTTGGCCTTGCTATAGAACAGAAGATTAATGCTCTTTGATGTCACCCAGCTAATAGTTGTGCTCGCCAATTTGTCCCTTCAAAAGACATTACAGTCCCACAGACAATCCCTGTAAGACTAAAGCTAGCAAAAAAATCTTCAAGCTAAACCACAAGCTGAAGCGCAGTTAACCAAATAAGCATTACATTAGATTTTCATCTCTAAAAATAAATGTATGCAAGCATCTTGCAGTAAAGGAAGAAAGATCTTCCATGTTTTATTTCATCCTCTCCTTTTCTGATGACATCAAGTTTTAAAAAAAGCCATCAATACTTTCTTATGTTTTATGACAGTTACAAAATAACATTTTAGTTAAGCTCCTGAAGGGCATATATCAATACTTTCTTCAGTCCCAAGCCTCTCGGGCTCTTCTCATGTAATAAATTTCACTGTCTACGATAAAACTATTGAATTTTTGCCTACCTGCTCCTCTTTAGAGATAGGAGGAAGTTGTCCCTTTAACCTTAAGAGATAACTGTGAGAGTTTTAAACTTTTTTACGCAATTCATTGCTAATGTTCGTGTAGTTTATAAAGAACCCCAAAACACTTAATGCAATTAAACCAGCCTGTCATACCAGCAAAATCTGTAATCTAATGAATCGAGCTGTGGATCAATATTTGGATGAGAAACACTGGGGGAAAACCGTAAGGAGGAGCACCCTGATCCCCTGTCCCAGTAGTTGAGGGGATGTCTGTGCAGCTGTGTGTATCCACCTTCTGATGATCCTAAATAGAGAAAAAGCCCACCCAGTTCACATCTGATGTAAATCAGCATTGTTACTTTGACAGCAGTGCACTGACAGTGACTTACACCAGCTGAGTATTTTGTCGGGCTGTACTCTTTGTCACACTGTGTGTGTTCCAGTCCAGAGATCTAGAACTATGCCCATCTCAATTTTCCAAGTAGTTGTAACACAGGATTTTTCTCCTGCTGCAATTTTATATTTTGACTAAAATGGTTTTGGAATGTCTTTTCCAACTGAAAACTCTCTGCTGGTTTTTCCAACTGGAGATCATTGCGCTTCTGGGTTGAAGGAAGCCTGTATCTGTTTGAAGCCAAGCTGTTTGTAATAATGTAGAGCATTAGATATATAATCAGCATGTGCTATACTAAAGTCCTGTCAAAGCTCTAGATAGTGATTGACAGGCTATCCAACAGCATACTTATATAGCATAAAAATTTTAAAAAGCAAAAACACTAGACAAGTGGTCATAAGCTAACCTTTGCAAGAAGCAGTTGTGATTAACATAGCAGATGAGCCAAAGTGAACATCTTTTTCTTTTTTTCTTTCATATGGCAAGAGAAAGCACAGTCTGTTTTAAAAATCCCAATGTACAGGGAATAGACCAACACAGAGGAAACTAAGACTCTACAGTAAATTTTGATAAATACACTGTGAAAAAAAGAGTGAGAAATTGATGTTTGTTGAATAACAGATGGAAGTTGTCTCTTTATAAGTAAAGTACAGCCCTGCCAACCTAACACTGGTCCTGAAAATGAGATGAAAAGGAAATAATACAGATTGTAATTTTTTCCACCACCTATTCTGAAGCAAAAAAGTTTTAACACTCCTCTAACTACACAGCAGGTCTTATGTTTCTGTTTGCGTGTATCATACATATGGATATATGGATATGGAATATCATTGGATATATGATTATGGAAAATCAAGTGTTAGCAGTAGGAGTAGATATCAGTACATTTATTTAGATTATTAGTTTTAAAGAAATACCTTTACAAATCTCCAAAAACCTGTGGAGAACTTTAATAATTATGTGTCAATAAGCATTTCTGTTCTAAACTTATAAGTTTTGTGTTACAAAGGTACTATCTTCACTTCAAACCCCAAAGACTGAGGTAAAATATATACATATATATATATATAACAGGATGAGCCTTATGGACTTGGAGATCTAATATGAGGAATAATACAGTGTTTAGTTAAACAGTAGGGAAGTTTAATATCTTAATGCCAAGGATTTTTAGTTATCTCCATAGAACCACTTGCCTCTCTCCTTTTCAAAGTGCCAAATCACCTGTAATGATCACAAGACATTTGTACTGCAGTCTTAGAAAAGCCTCAACCAGCACTGGTGCATAGGTCTGTGCAGTACCATAAAACATTTATTTCAAAGCCAATTGCAAGTGCCACTTCTTCTGCCTGGTTGGATTTGTGATTTAAGTGTCTCATTTAAGTCCTAGCTACATCTGCATCTCCTCCGCTTGAGCTCTGGTGAACTCAGAGCTCTGGTGTCTGTGTTTGGAAGCTGCTGAGCTGTCTCTGTCTGCCTGCCAGGTAACTGTTGTAGGGATAAGATATTCCACCTCCAGGTACAAAGTAGGCTGATCTCTTCATGTTTTCATCCCATGTAAGCAGCATATTTCTCTTGGCAACTGTATTTATGCTGGCTTCTGGCTGTGTTTCTATTTTCCCTTTGGCTGACAGGCAGGTCAGAGATTCTGCTGGTGTGCACTTTGCCTAGCAATACCTGGTTGTAGAGAACAGAGGCCAGGCCTGTTCTTCTCCTCTCTGCAAACGTTTCCTGGCTTGGCAGCCAGATGTGATTGCTATTTGTGTGAGCTTGCCATATCACACTGTGATGCTGTGGCTCAGAATCACCAAACCTCTTCCCCATGAGAAGCTGATAATTGCTTTCATCCCAGAACTTGGTGGGTAACACGTATTATCACTGTCAACCTTGACTCTACTCTCACCTCACACAGATGTCTTTCAAAAATAGTGAAATATCTCTGCAAGACCAGGTTTAACTGTTAAAATGCTACCAATAACCCAGCTTAAGGTCTTGAATCAAGAAGTGCCAGAACGGAAAACAGAATGTTGCTTGCTCCTGCTTCTTTAGGACTTCTATATACTTCTCTAGAGGAGTTTTCAATAGGACCTGTTTCTCTAAATCAGAAAACAGAGCATCTAAAGTGTTCTTAACTTCTCCCCTAACACCCAAAACTGTATGCTATTGTTAGTTCTTACAGTTATTTCCATTACACTCCTGCTACTCAATAAGAAGGGTACGTGTTTACCTCTTAAATTTTGTAGTCACTGTATGGCTACAGAGTCTACTTCAAAACTATCACTGAATTTTCTTTTTCATCTTTCTATTTTTTTCAGCTATACACACAGAATTCTGGCAGAGTAAAAAGAAAAAAGGTAGAATTTCCCAAGATGTCCATGGTGACACATCTACAGCCTTGACTTCCCTCAATCTTCGTTTTTTTACGAAAAGGATCTAAATTTCAAAGTAAAACTTCAGTCAATACCAAGTACAGTTTGAATTGGCCAGTGTTTCATGTTGATCACTTGCAGCTCAAGGAATAACACGGCTGGTGACTCCCTCTAAAGTGACTTGTTTAGCATCACAAAAAATTCATTGATAGAAGAAAGATAAGCTTCAGTTCTTAACAGTGGTGTTAGCCATAACTGCTTTTTCCCCCCATTTTAACTAGAGTAAGAGATGAAGTAAGAATCTTAGCCCACACCAGGTTCATTGACTGCACTGACCTGGCACAGCATCCAGTCTGTGCTCTGAGTAGTTCAGTAGTTTTATGGCATAAATAGGAGCTTCATTGTGTACATGACAAAGGAACAGAAATAAGGCTGTGTGGCTACATTGGTTCTTGTTATCTTAATCTTGACTGACACACAGAACTACTAAAATATGAGTTTATTGTTCCACATTTAAAGCAAGCAATACTTAAAGCATAACTTCTATCTTATTTTCAAAGGATTTTAGTTTGTTTTAGATTATTAGATTATGCACAGACATCTAGCATTTAGTCAAGTAGTTGCCAAAGAAGGGCTGTTGACCTCTCTCTGTATTAGTCTTTAGAATGGAATTAGACACAAACTTCATTTAAGCGTTTCACAGGCAGCTGCTGACAGGAGAAGAGATTGAGATCCAATATTAGGCTTAGTTTCCATGTAAACTGCAGGAATAAGCTCCTCTGCCCCAGTGAAACTAGCCTCTTGGCCATGCCTTTATACCCCTGCTCCTTCCACAATTCAATCTCCTCTGCCTTCCATCTGCCATTCTGAGCCCACAGCAGCTGCAGGGAAATGATTACTTATTATTTGAGCTTGGGTGTCAGTGCCGATAGCCTGGGTGGCTTTTCTGGCACAAAAGCCACGAAGGGGGTGCAGGATAGAGGTTATACTTTGCTCAGTGAGCAGAAACCAAACCAAATGGCTGTTCTGGAAACATGCACTTCATAATCCTGTTTTGCTTATGTCCCAGAGGTGAAAAACAGTATGTCCACTGTAATTGTAGGGTCTAATATGATGTACAAGGATGGCACAGTAAAGCTTTCAAAATTATATTCCTACATCTCACATATAGAGTCTGCCGCTATTTCATAGTCAGCTTTGAAGCATCTGGTCTTAAAATCACTCACTTCCACTTTCCCACTATGGTGCCACTGGACTGGAGGATTTCTTCCTTTAGCTTAACCAATGCAATGATTTTGTAAATAATTGTTTTAAAAAATCCTATGTTTCATTAAAAAAAAAAAATCACTTACAGACTGCCATTTTTAACATTTTAATCTAAAGTGTTGTGCTATTGAGGAGTTAGTTCCTTTCTGCCATATGTTGTAATACCTTCAAAATGATCAATGTAAATCAGTTAATCAAATTTTTTAAAATTGCATTTATATTACAGGATTTATTATATCCTAGAATAAGGACATGCTTTCTATGAGAAAACATCTGTCCAACATTCATTTGTAGCTTGAAAACAGGAAATTCTAACAGAAATATAGCTTACTCAACTTTTTCTGCTTTGGCTGTCTCAAGGAAAGTACTACAGCTCTTATGGCATCACTCAGTATAGAAATAGCAGGCTGTTACCTATTCATAGCCAGCAATGATCCTCTCTGATCACTAACCTTGCTTTTCAGTGCACATGCTGACTTGGCCACAGCCCAGTATGGTAATAGTAAACTGTTTAAACTGGGGAGGGGGGGGTGGTGGTGTGGAATCTGTTTGTCAAGTGCCTATGTTTGACATAGCCTTTAGTTTAGTAGCCATTGAGATCAAGGAGCCCCCTGCATGTTGAGAAAGTCAAAAAGGGGTGAATAAACCCATTTGCTATAAGGCTGTCTTCTACTAGTAAGTTCCTGGATACTGGAATCACTGCTGGCGGGTCAGTGTGCATCTTGCTTGCAGACTTGCTTGCTAGCCCCCTTTTCCATGTGATAGGTGACTTTCTGTGTACTTTGAAAATCATAATGTAAAAATTTAATGAGCAGATTCTGAGAAAGTGTGAGTGTTTTTTGGAGAGATACTTATCAAAATTCTTGGGTGTTTTCTAATTCTTCCAAACAAAATTTGGAGATACCTATCAGTTACCTTTTTTTATAAAGACGTATAGCAGTTACCCAGTGTGGTTGTTAAAAAGGCAATGGCTCATTAACCAAGTTTTCAGCACATTTCTATAAAGTTATAAGACATGGGTTACCTCTAACCCATTAGAGTATGTATTCAGGATATACATTCAAAAATCCATCTTCTGCAATGGGTAACAGCTGGTACAGCTGCCTTATATCACTCTTGTGGTAAGCCTGACAGAAATCAAACTCAGGAATTGAAGAAGAGGGATTTTGCTGCAAGGCACAAGTGCATGCAGTTAATTTAATTATTTCAGGGAGCCACGTATACTTTGCTCATTTCAGACCAAAATGCATAATGGTTATATCTTTCAAATGCTTTTTGTACAATTAATTAAAGATGTTCTTGGCTTGCTTGGGTATCTGGTAGGAATGGTATGGTTGATCTTTGCTGAGGCAATTCTTTTCCATCCAATAAATCTTAAAGCATGTTATGGAATGATTTTTTTAGTAGGCCCTTTGTTATAGGAAACCCTACAAGATGGTGTTCTGTGCAGCTCTTTTATTTGTTATGTTTGCAAGAACATTTGAGACTATAAGTGGACTTAGTAATGTGCAGGTGGCACCCAGCTGTCTTTCTGTCCTATCACATTGGAAGGTTTAAGCTCTTCATTCTTGTAGAACCAGACAGCTTGGGAGGCTAAAAGGCAAGTTGGACCCACCTCAGCTGAGATAAAGTGGAATCTGTGTGGATGGAGGATGTTCCTGATGATGAGTGCTGACAGAGCAAATGTTTTGTCTGTTCTAAAGAAGTATGACCACGTTTTTATTTTCGTCTGGCAAAGCCAGCCTGTTTTTCTGACTATACCTCTTGCAATATTATCAACTTCCTTGCTTGGGACATTGAAAGAAAATTAGAGCACTGATACCTCAAACCAACATCTGTGATAGCCTGTGATCTCATGGCAGGCTTTTCATTCTTTTGCAAAGTCTTGCAGAAGAGAGCATCCAGGGAAACCTAAAGGTTTTCATGGTGGCTATCATTTTCTAAATCATCTAGATGAAAAGGAAAACCTAAATGAAAAGTAAACCAATCACCTAAATGAAAATTAAAATATTTTGAATGTATAAGACCTTAGTAAGCTCAGTCCATATTGCAGTGAGGAAGGCTGAAAACTGCTGGAAGCATGAAAAATCATTGTTAAATATATCTCCATTCTCAAACTGACTCTTATTTGGGATATGTAGTCAATTTTGAGCAAGTAATACTCAGACATAACATCTATAGTAGTCTGTGAAGAGTTACTAATTCAGAAAAGCTAGCATGCCTATATGCTTTTATTGGTGCAAGCATATATAGAGCCATAAGCAATGTGTTTATATATATTAAAAATGAAGAAAGGCGCTAGAGTTCAAGGAAAAGCATGACAGAACAAGAAGTCTTTTTCCTGCCTGGAAAAAAATTTTCCATTGCAAATAATCGGCTGATGATATGTGCAACAAAGAAAGAATCACTGCATGAAAAACTGCAGCCTCCCCCAGTTATTGCTTTCCTCACACTTCCTGCCAGAACAGGGGAATAGAGAGCTTTCAATTTGATGTTGATGTTATTTCCTTGAATGGTTTTGTTAAAGTGCTGAACGTACAGTTTGTTTGCTAGCAACCTTTGGATTTACGAGTTGCCAGTCCTGGACACTTTACTGTTTGTCATGCATTTTCCTCCTGATTTCCCTCCTTTGTCCTCCTGCCTTCAAACCTTTTTAAAGTCTTTGCACTGCTGATACTCACTGTGATGCTAACTGGTAGTAATAGAGTGCTGTGCAGCTGTGGCACTGTAGCTTCCCTGGATAATGCTGACCGCAGACTTAGCAGCATGTGCCAGCTCAGCACATCTTGATAACTCATAATCCCTACCATAGGTTTTTATAGTTTGTCTGGTCTACTGTAAATCTCTAACTCACTGTCATCAACAGAGCTCTTGACCTGATTCATAGGCACCAGGAATTAAGCCCCTGTCACACTCTGTTAGAAGATGACACTATTTATGCTGTGATATTATACAAACAAAAATAGATGCTCTTGAATACATTGAATCATTGAACAGCGTCAAAGGTTATGTTATTAGTTTGAATCTTGTTAATTAAGCAAATGAACTAAAAAGAAGGAGGAAAAAAAAAAAGAATCTAAAAAAAGGAACAAAACACAAACCTGTGTACTAGCCAGCACATTGAAGTACAGACAGAGTATCTGATCTTTTCTACTAACACATCTGAAAATTGGGATAATCTTGTGTGTAATAAGAAAAATATGTACATGAATAAAAAACAAATACTTCTGAGGAGCCCCCCCCCCCCCCCCCCGTCTCACTGTGAATGTATAAGATAGTCTTCAGTCCTACTGTAATTTACATTGCTTCTCAGCAGTGGAAAGATTCTGTCCCTCTAAGGAAAAAGGATCTCAGAAGTGTTAAAAGAAAGAAATTCAATAAAAATCACTTCTGACATTTTGATGCAGCAGAAATTATATTGGTTGTGCTGTAAAAAGGAGCCCAGTCCAATTCTGTCTAGTTCCTCATTAAAGATCAATTTTTCTAGTAATGAGAACCCTGGACAGGGTACCAAAGTACCGGAATTTTATTCTAGATCAGATCCTGGCTTTTCATAGGACTTTTTGTACTGAGGCTTCAGTTCCTTGTGCTTTTGATTTTTACTGCATAGTTTCTAAGTTTGGCCCATTCTTAGTGTAAGGTCCCAGCAGACTGCTCAGTGCAGCTGGCTAGTGGAATCTTTGATTACAGCAGGGTGCTGTAATAAAGTGGACTTGATCTTTGGTGGCTCTAAATAAGACAGAATGATGAAATTACTTTGAAAAAAAATATTTGTAAATGAATCACTTAAATTTCATTTGGTCATTTTGCTTTTGTTACCTGAACAAATGTGGATGATTTCAATGGAGAAAGTAAAGTGGTTTTGATTGTTATACCTGATCTAATAAGAAGTGTATCTTCATGGAATTTTTTTTATATTTTTGCTTATCAGATTTGCCAGCATGGAATAATTTGATAATTAGTAGATTCCTTGATTTCATAAGGTTAACTAAATATTTCTTGGTATACAAACATGATTCAATGAAAGAAGCCTTGTTTGAGTGAGTACAAGTTTCTTTTTGAGAATTATACCGGGTTCTTATTTTGGATTTTTTGGTAAATGGTGATGAAACTGTTCCTCCAGTTGCATTTTTCTGAAAAAAATATGTCAGATTGACCCACTTAACTCAAGAACATATAAATGCTCAGAAATTTATTATTTTTATTTCAGACATTTCCCAGTCCCCCTAACTCCAGCAGCTTCATGATCAGATTTCCAAATTGTGAAAATCTGATGAGAAACAATATGGGAAATTGCAAAGTAATCACAGAGGAACAGAATAATATTATGTTTGTAAGAGAGGAGACTACACACAGACCTTGTTACATCACCTCTGCTGCAGGTAACTCTTGACTCTATCAGCTGTCATCTGAAATCTAGTTTGTGAAGCAAGTTAGTTATTCTGGTTCACGTGCAGAGGAGCTGGCAGAGAAGAGACCAAATACTTCATGATACATCCATCCTCCTTCAGGTAAGTTCAGTGCCATTAGTAAGGCTGAATGGGCCCACTCCAGCTCTTGGAGGACTTCTTCCCTTTCATTGGTGATAGAAGGGCATCAGCACACAGAATAGTGAGCGCTGTGTCTTCCCCTGTCTATTGTGTTGTCACTCTGGGATTTCAGTTTCTACAAATGATGATTCAGCTTCTTTCAGTCATATTAAGTTCACTTGAGAAGGTTTGTTTTGCCCTTTGAATTGTAGAGGTACATATTGTCATTAAAATTACTTTTTAAAAAATATGGCCCCATTTGACCTTATAGCCATATTTTTCTTCTAGTGGTTTCAAGAAATGTAATTGTTTAATTTGTCATAGATATGGCCTGGTAAGTGTTTTGATTTTGTAGATATTAAGAGCATAATTCAGTATTCTAATTCAGTGACTTTTCCGTGGTGTGATGCACATGACCTCTAGCACTTCTGTCTGTATCTCTAAGGCACACTGGTGCCAATTGATGGTGCTAAGGAGACAAGGAAGGAAAGACATCCACTCCTCTGGTATGCATTTCTTCTAGCCTCAGGATCCAGCAAACCTCTGTGTGAACTCTCTAGAGCTCTGACTGCACTCATCAGAAAAGAGAAGACCCAGCAGTTCCTCACTCCCAAGCTGTGCTGCATGTACTACAGGTTGCCTGTTCCAGGAGAGTCAGGGATAAGGCAACTGCTGCAAGGCTACCCTTGCCTGGATTCTGGAATAGCCATAGGTACTGTGTCATGTCTTGGTAGCAAAATCCCTCATATGGGGTGTCTCCAGCACTGACAAATGTAGGATTTCTAACATACCTTCACAGGAGGATAAATCTCAGTTTCTCTTGAAATCTACTTGATAAGGACTCTGTCTCAACTTCAGTCTTTCAAGTCCCTTGCAGGAATAACTAACCCATCAGGACAGGAGGGGACAAATGTCTAAAGAGTTTGTAGCCTGTTGTACCCACAATCCTAAACCATTTTAGCCACAGCACATACAACTGTTAGATTTATAGATACTGATTTCTTCAATAGAAAAATCCTGAGGATTACTTGTTAGCTCGATGCATGTCAGCTGGCTAAGTGCTAAAGCTCTGTCACTACTTTAGCAACTTCATTGAATGCCTTTATTGTAGAAGGAAATTAATGAAAATTATATAGATTAAGGTGGGATAATCAGATCTAGTTCTCTTCTGTACTAGAGAAGGTATTCAGCAATGATATTTTCCAAATTACAGTGTGTTTTCTTGTGCTGTATAATTTGATATTTCAGTGCACTGTCACTTGAAATTAATTGCAACTAATTAAAAGTGATCCAGTCAGGACAATTGGACAATAGTGCCCTGGAGATTGCTTCATTCCCAGAGGTTTTAGTGACTTGCTGCTGCACTAGTTCAAGTCTTCAGAAGGGTGCTATACATCATAATGTCATTTTACATTGTTATTTCTCTGAAAGCAGCAATTTAAAAGAGTCTCCAGTGAACCTTGAGCAACTTCGCACTAAAAAGAAAAATGTTACTGTTCAAGATCTGTAAAATAATAAAATATAGATTCAAAGAAATCACTTGACATGAATAGAAGTATCAAATTTGTGCCATTATTTGCATGTAATATATAATGTTGTAGTAAAAGGCTAACAAAGCATTTAGGCTACTCCAGGGCTCATTGATTTTTCTGCACCTTTTTTCAAACTAGGTCAAAACCAATGTTGGTCTTATTTTATCGCACATATTTTTCTCATGTTTGAGACTTCTGTCCTAAGTGATATAACAGAGTTTAAGCCCACAATATATTGTGGCTTACAACACCTATTTAGAGAAAAGCAATACTCTTGTTTTGGTTTAGATTACCCTTACCAAGCAGCTGGCTAATGTGACCAAAACTTCAGAATATACAGAGACCCCATTTTTTAGTAACTTGAGTGAACTGAGGGCTTAATGGAATAAAGCTTGCTTCATGTTAGGGTGAAGGCCAGTCATTTAAAGAATTATGAAAATGAACCTTGTAAGCAGTGCAAATGTGTTAACACAGTTAAACAGCTCATTTGATATTCTGCCTCACTGCTATAAACAGGAACATAGTGCCTACTAAAATTAGATTTTGTCCCAAGTCCCAAAGCAACAAATCTTCTTGCCTGTGCGACCCATACTTAGCAAACTTTATTCTGTGAAGAAATAGAGATGCAGAATTGGGATCAGAATAGTTCTTAAAGAGGAAGAACATAAGCTAGATGCTATTTTTAGGCAACGATGAGGCTTTCAAACAAACTATATATTGTCCTGACATTTCACATAATTTCTCCACTGTGAAACATGTTCTATCATAGAAACCAGCCCATTTGTTATAGTGTGTGATCCTTCTTCCCACTACAGCACATCTGGAATATCATCTCCTCTCAACATATTTTGTTTTTCTTAACTCATCTGATTTCTGAACAGGACCATCAGTCAGTCTTTGAATAGGTTTGATTCAACACTGCGTTTCATTTCTACACAGTTATAATAGCACAAAAATCAATGAGTTATACTGACATACAAATGGAGCAATGTATTGGCAGATCAGACCTATCAAATCTGTTTTGCTCACAGGACCACTAAAATTGGTTTTAAAAAAACCAAACTTCAGCAGTGAGATAAGTAGTAGTTTAGTTTCATGCATAAATCCATCCTGTTTTCTAATACTTCTGCTCATGTTAATGGGAAAATGAGTAGATTCTTTACTTTCTTATCAAGAAAGTTTTGAGGAAAATTATGTTTAAAAATGCATGTATTTCTTTGTACAACAGTAATCTCTGTCTCTTCTACAGACTAGGAACTGATGACCTACATTAATGGATAAACTACTGAACAATAAAAACAGAGACAAAATACTGGTTCCACTACATTCAGCTGGAGTTATATGTCCAACTTTGCTGGAAATTTGGAATTTATCCTAGGGATCTCCTTTCTTTATTTATTCCTACTCAGCCACACTAACCAGCATACAAAAGTACATGCTTCATTGTAAGCACAGCATTATTATCTTCTTCATTATGTTAACACAAACCTCTCCGCATTTCTCTGGTACTATCACAATATCCTCTTGCTAAATGCAAAGTAAAATTAAGCAGACTTGCTGTGTTCTGTGCATACTGAAACTTGGGCTTTGGCAGGCATCAAGAGAGGAGGTTCCAGAGAGAGTCAGTAGGAATGTTTTGTCCATCAAGACGTTTGAATTGGACAATAAAAGCACTCCAGGCAGTTGTAAGTTATAACCATTAGAAGATACAAAAAAAAAATGCGTTCTCAGAGATAACTGAATCTGAGACAATGCACTTTGGTTGGAAGATAACTCATGTCACGGCTGCAGCGGTTGGTTTTTAAAAAGTAATTTTTCTCTATTCAAGGCAGAGAAGAAAATCACTAAAACACAAAAATGACTGGGTGAAACTTAAAGAAGGCTCACATGCATAAGCCTTTATTTTGTTGCTAGACAGATAAGTTTTTCTCAAGGTGCTGGTAACTGATTACAGAGTTAAAGGGGGAATGAGTACTCTCTGTACTTCTCTCTCCCCCTGTCCTCCTTGTCCAGTACTCCCTCTCCCGTTTTCTTTCCTTCCCCCACCTCTCTGGGTCTCTGTAAATTTTGAACCTGATTCAGGCTGTGTTCTGACGTTCACTGCAGAAATTGCTTTACTAGCTTAAGACAAAACTCCTGCTGGCTTAACCTCTTCCTTTGCCAAAGGTTATTGGCCCAGAGCACTGCCAAGTTAAGTGGATTACTTCAAGCAATCTTCTATGGTAGGTTGATCTGCCTTGGCTGACTGCAATGAAGTGGTGAGGATCCCTCACCTGCCCCCCTCTGCTTGTTTTGCATGGTGCTGTGGAGAGCAGCACGAAAGTGGCAGCCCAGCCATCTCTGCTGTGAATCTGTGAAGAAGCTTGAATGCTTCTTCAGTATGATCCTAAGGAAAACGTAAAAATTTCTAAGTAGAGTTTGTGCTAGAACCTCCTTACTAAGATCCCTTTGTGACACTGTTCTTCCATACCCATCCTGAAAGAACAAATCAGGATCTCCTTGGTTTTAAGCCACTCTGTCTGTCTGTTTCTGATGGAAGAGGCAGTGGGGTGAAACACCCTGGCAGATTGAATCTCTCGGACCCATCTCCCATTTACTGAACTTCAGGGGTGTTTAGTTGGCTAAAGATAATACGGCTTGATCTGTATTAAAGAACTGTCTTATGATATTTCAGAATTACTAAGACAGTCACTAAAATAATTTTACAAAATTGTATATACTACATATTGCAGTGCAGAGACAGACACACAGGAAGACTGGGTAAGTTAGGATATATGAGACATTTCTGTAACTTTAATTAATAAAAATAATAGCAAAATGGTATCACAAAGTCCTGTTCTTTTGACTTGTAAGTGTAAACTTTCTGGGTTTGTATTCTGGCAAACCAGTAAACAGAAATCTGGTTTTTGCAAATGTTTTAAGGGCTCTATTCCGTGGTCTACAACACCTGGTGTATCTCAGCTCTTGGTGTAATTTAAACAAATAGAACATGTAACACATCTCTATCTCAGTCAAATAAAGCAGACTTGGTGTGCTGCCAATTCTGCTCTCATTTATTTGCTAACCTCGAGTTTTATTTATTCCCTGAATCATCAAACACATTACAGAGAGTGACAGGAGCAGGCAATATTACATCTAATAGCTATATAATAATGTAAATAAAATCTGGTAAATCAGGTACATTATTTGCTGGGTTTTAACTGCCCCACTTAATTCTGTGCACTTGAACCAAAAGTATAGTAAATGAAAAAGCTTTTTGCACTGAGCAAAGCTAGAAAGACTATACCCTGATGCCCTGTTATTTAGATTAACTGAAAAATACCTTTAATAAAAAATTGCACCTGGATGTAATACAAAATTTCCTGAAAAATTTGCTCATTATTGTCTGTGGCAAAGTCTCTTCTGACTTCAGTGTCTTGGGGATCAGCCCAGTACTGGCTAGCTGTGTGATACAGTCCTGTAAACAGTAATGGATGTGAGATATGTGAAATGCTGGAATGCTTTCCAGTGTTGAGTAAGAGTTATTGAGATGATTTCTTTGATCAGAGGGGGAGAAGAATCAAGGGGGAAAGAATGGTTGAAAACAATGTTTTGAAGTTAAGAAGTGTGAGGGAGATCACTCTCAGTTCCCACAGGGGCAAAGAGTTCACAGTCAAGAGACCATTAGATCTGAAGAACAGGAACACACTTGTGGCAAAGCCTTATGTTTGTTTGAGCTTCTGTTTTAATGAGATTTGTCTAGCAAAGGTATGAGATCAACTTTACATCAGATTGATTTCCTCTGTAGAGTTAGTTTAAACCACCACCAGGTGAAGGATGGGAGCTGACAGTTCAGTTACATGTCACTTCTAAAGATAACTGGTGAAAAGAGGAATTATAATTTTTGCATCTGTAGTATGTTGTTGAAATACATTTCTGAAAATTGATTCCAAGAAAGGTCTTCAAGATCAGCATGCACATAAAGAATGGAAATTAATGACCTGAAGACTTTTGTGTACAAAAGTTTAGTTTCTGACTATAAAGTTCACCAAACACTCACTTTCTTCTGTTTATTAGTTGGCCATTCCTACAAGGATAATATGAAAAGAGAAGACTCTGCGGTACTTTGGGTTGTGCCTTGTCCACATAATTGGACAAGTAAATGGTTTCCCAATGATCAGAGCTGGAATCTGTGCCAAAATGAATGAGCTCCATTCAAAAACCCCTTTTCATGAGTCATTTTGTGGCAATGCTTGTTAAGAGATGGCAAAATACCAGGAGTAAAATGATCAGCACACCTCAGGCTGCTAATAATAACAAAATAAGCTTTCCCTACTGTGAAACTGGCTCCTCTCTAGAGTCTTCACACTTACATGAGCTTCCTAAGCAACAGTAAGTCAGAATCAGGCCATGATTTTGTTTTCTTTAAAAAATGCATTTTAACATTCCAGCATATGTGCTGCACTAAAACATAAAGAAGTGCTTAACTTTCTAGTTTGTTAATGAGTCCCGATGTCCTTTAGCATGTGTCTCTCAGAGAAAGAATGTCTGCAATATTTTGCATTTGAAAAAGAATGAATGGCAAGGCATGGTTACAGAGGCTGGAATTCAAGAATCATTGGCCTCACTACTAAAAGCCATGAATCACTGGCTTGACTGTTCCAGGTCCAACTCTGGACACCCTTCTGTCTCCTAAACCCATCACAATATATTAATTTGTACTGCAGCTACTCATGCATTGTGCAATACATACTTTATTACTCTGTTCTACTCATGCATTGTGCTCAAAAGACAGATTTTTTTTCCTCCTTTTCTAAAAAAGCAGCGGAGGTCTGTGAATCCTGTCAGATTTGAATCTAATACCTGCTAGAAAAAACAAGTCTTTCTCATCTTCAGTGTAACAGTTAGTTCTCCAGCATTTCAATAGTCATACTGAGAGGAGAATGTACCCCTTTATTTCTGAGGATTTCATTCCTTCCTCTATTATGTGGGCTGGGCACAGAACATGGCCCTAAGTATTCTTCATGTGATTTATTCTACATTGACAACCACTTAAGTGGAGGCAAAGTTAGACCCAAAAGGCACAAAGTGATGAAAGCTGGAACTGAAAAATAGCATGACAGTCAAAATTGCTGAGTTTCAAATAGCCCCTGCTCTAACAGTGTTAGAAAACTCTTGGTCGAAAAGAATCCCAAAGAGCCCTCTGGAAACTCAATCCCATGACTCATATGATCTCCTTGAAGGCTTTTTTCTTTCCCTCTACAAAATGGCATTGAATAAAGCCTGGTGACTATGCTACTTGCTGCAATTTGACAGCTTTTAGTCAAAATGTTTTGTATTTACAAGAGAAGAGCTTCTTTAAGCAAAGTTGAACACACTGGCATCTCTAAGTCAGACAGAGCTAGTTTTGGTTGGGTTGTAGGCTAGATCTTTCCACATAGGTAGAATGCCTCCATGGCAGGGGATGGGAAGGGATATGGAGGAGATGCCCTTCCTCAGGAACTTTGTGATGAGTTAACACTGGTGATTGAGGCATTGTTTCCAAGGAATCCCAAGGGTTGAGATAACACTTCATGAATCAACACTTTTGTGTTTGCCTGGTTCACTAGATTGTTTGAAAGACTGACAAGCCAAAGCCACTGCATTACCTGCTGCAGGTGAATTCTGGTCACTACATGTATTGTGACTGTTCAAAAGTAAACAGGAACAGAGAACTACCCTTTCCTTCCCAGCAGCCACTCTGTGTTGATTCAGAAAGACTACATGCTGTCTGGTCTTCCCACTGGGATTCAGTTAAGAATGCAGACCTTGAATACTCAATCTCCCTCTGAGTATTACATAAAACTGAAAGGAATATGCATCACACATATATTTTTTTTTATTATAAAGGTGTTGTTTTGATGACTGCTTTTTGGAATGTCTGTATAAGTTCAAAAGTCTTTTTATGATAGCTATGGCTAATCCATTGAAGCCAATCAGTCTTTTCAAGTTTGTGTGTTCAAGACCCTTTTAAAATCTAAACAGTACAAAAAAGTGTTTCCAGAGTTTTCCAACTATACTGTCAACAGCTAAGAAATTGATCAACATGCTTTCATAATCTTCTGTGTGCATGAAGATGCAATAATAAACTGGTTTTTTTCCTCAGCATAGGAAATGGCATTCAGAAGGAAGTTAAAAAAGGAGAACAAAGGACAGGTAGGCCTTTTCCAAGTGATTTTTCTAAACAAAAAAAATCAGAATTAACTGACCTTATGGCAAAAGTTGTCTAAGAGCACAAAAATCTGAGTTTTGTTATATCTTCTTGTCTTTACTGAGCCTTAAATTAACTGTAAGTATCCCTATGCTCGTATGATTTATCTCTGACAATGTTGCATGAGACAGAAAACTTTGAAAGGAGACTTTAAAGTCAAGAGGTTTTTTTGTAGTTTTATGTCTTCTTATAATACAGCTTTAACAAAGGATGTATTTTCTTTACTCTTCAGCCTGGATTTCTCTCTTTCAACATGAGAAAATTAAAGTTGATGGATTGTATGCTGAAGTCTCTGCTTCTGTCACTGTTCAGTTTGTGGATGAGAAATGAAAGGGGCTAACTTTTCTTGCTGATGAGCTACATGCACTTTGTATGTTTATATACATATAAAAGTATATGAGTATAAAAAAGTGTTTTCTCATTTCCTTATATTTAAGTTTGCAGATCTGGTACTGTTCCCCTTCCTACCATTCATAATAACCTTTGTCTCTCTAAATTTTAGAAGCTCTTAGTCAGCTGGGATGGAAATGAAGGTGTCACCTACAAAGTTAGTGTTTTCATCTATCTGATCCAAACAGTGGTAATGTGGATTACTCATCAGGAAAAGCTGGTTCTAAGAAAATATGTGAATCATAAAGCAGGCAAATTGTCACTGCATAGGTGCAAAATCATACTATAAAATATAAATGCCAAATGCTGAAAGGAAAAGCAGCTGTCAGGGGTTCTTTGCTGTCTTCATAAGGTCTCTCTTGCCTTGGTACCTTTCCTGAACTAATGCTAAATACAGTAAATATATATTTGAGGCATATTCCACTGAGGGGGGTAGAGGCTGTGTTCCTGTATTAATGATGTTCCAAACTGAGCTCTGTATATCTACCTTATGCTAACTTCCATGGCTTCTTAGTGCTTTTTTTGTTGTTTTGTAATTATATAAATCTTTCAAATGTTCTAACTAATACTTCAACCTGGATCCTTTACGTTGATGTTTTTAGAGTATTCTGCATTTCAACTTATTTTGTGCTAGTTAATGAGCAAGCAAGCAATGATTTTTGTTTTACTAATTACTACAAACCTGAGACAAATTCAAATACTAGAGAGAAATTTGGGACCTAAATGTCCAGCACTGCATATTCCAGCAACATTTTCACCAGTGCATCATGGTAGTAAAATGCTAACTTCATTGTATGTTACTTCGAATGTCCTTCAGAGTACATTTACATGCAGCCTTCATTGGGTAGCCCACATCTTCAAGTTCGCTTTATTATTCTCAACTATTTAACAGTCATCTCCTTGGTAATCAATTGTGCATTTCTTCAGGTAGTAGTATTGGCTTGTCATTTGCAATGTTACTAGCATTAAAACTTTGTCATGCAGTTTGTTGCTTAATAGATTGACTCAAGTTGTACTGAACTTTAAGCAGGAAAAAAAACATACACATGAAAATTAGGATGTTTTCTGTTCTTGATCTTTTTTCTTTTCATGGGTTTTTAGAGCAAGTTTTTAACTTGTCTGCTTTCAATTAAATGCCTAAAAAGTAGAGTTTATTTTGGATGGTTGATTAAAGGAATCATGTGCATGCAACTGAAATACAATATTTAAGTCGTGACTTCTTTCAAGCAAAAAAAAAAAAAAAAACAACTTTATATCTTGACATGGTTTATTATTTTGAAACTAAACCAGTTATCAGTATAAGTTCAATGCGTAGTTCTTTAAGTTCCTGATAGATTATCAGGATTGATTAAAAAACAAGCACATCTTCCTATTACAGCTGTTTCAAAAATGAAACAAATGGATTAACAAGTTCTCTGTAATTATATCATTAGTTAATTGTATTTCTGATGCAGTCTGATAAAAAATACTTAAGATGATGAGGTATTTTAGACTCACTATGTGAGCCTTACTGCTAAATACCTTCTACAACATTTTCAAGGAATGTTTTTTCATATAGTTACTAAACTGGGAGGACTAAATATTAGGAATAAAAATAATACATTTTTTTACTCTTAATTATCTGCTAGTCCCATGAGATTATCCTTATCCTTTTAATGGTGATCCTAATCCATACTCCTAAAATAAGTGAGCTCACATAAGTGAGCTGTTAGAGACACCCTTGCTGTCTTTTGCCCACTTTGGTTTTGTTCCTTATGTATGGTTTTGTTCCTTAATTTCTTGAAGATTAAAGGGAGACAATCCATCCTTTTCTTTTCAGAACATAATTATTTTTGCTCATGACATTTCTTCCTAGGACTTTTTCTACACAGGAGAATTTCGGTGTCACAACTCTGTCGGGATTATTTTTATTCTATGTTCATTGCACCATAGCTGTGCTGGCAAAATTTCTACTTTATATGCACTTACACCACCAGGAAATTCTGTTGCCAGTTTTTCTTGTACTGCTTGAGAAACAGGTTTGTTTCTTTTACTTACCTAAACCATACCCCTTAAAATACAAATTGCTTTCATCTTGGCTTTACTAGTAAACGTTTGAAGAGCAGACATGTCTGGGAGGTACCAGGACACAGTTTTGGATGATTACTAGCTCAATGACACCATGCTCTCACTATGTTATGCAACAGCACAAAGATCCTGTAAGAAAAGTGGGGTTTTTCTTCCTCATCATCAGTGATTCTCTTAGTCCTCTGACCACGCTCGCTGATAAGCATCAGAGGTATCTGAAGTTTGTCAAAGATTAAGTAATTAGGTAGAGCTTCAAGTATGGGAGCATTGAGAGTAAAAAGGACAGTGGTAGAAAAGGGAATATCTTCACAAAACACACCATAGGTTGAAAAAATTGTTTCTTAAGGATTCTTGGTAAGTAATGTGACAATCTAAGTCATAAAATCTTTAAAAGCTATTTAAAGGTCAGTGGATTCCAGTAAATTTGATATCAGTGCTTTAAGGTTTTGAAATTAATGCACTTATTGAAATATTTTATTACCTCTTTTTTTTCTAGTCAATAGATAAGGTAGAATTTTGTGGTCTACTTCTTCAAGCTGCCATTATGTCAATCAAAAATACATCTGGCAAATAAATTATTTTGGCAAGTAAATGAAATGTTTTTATGGTTAGTTTAGTGTTTTCCTAAAACCCCAGTAGAGTCCAGGAAGCATTCTGCCTTCTCTCTTAACTAGATTTACTGATTGCTACACATCAGCCACAGGCAGTCTCTAACACTGTTTTTGCCTTGCCCTAATAATCTTACTAGGATGCATCTTAACCCACACTGGCCTAAAAACAAATGCAGGGGGCAGTGGTTGCTTTTAAAATTATTACCACAACCATTTCCCTGGTGAAACATAAACACACATTAAATAACGTGACATTAATAATTGCATAAAAGGGATGTTGAAAAAAATAGTTTCAGGAAAGAGAATAGACCATTAATGAATTACTACATTAGTGAAGTAGTTTGGGCAATAGTTGAGATGTTTGTACTAAGTTGATAAATGCTGTGCAAGTAAATCACTTGCATATATCTCCTTTTCTAGCCATAGTTCAGAGTCCTTTAGATCTCCAAAGGTTGTAGATAATTTTTGCACCCACTCAGTCAATGACTGGCAATGCGGCATGGAGCTGCAGTCATTCATTCTGTCAGTCAGCAGCCCTTGATAATGTGCCTGTCAATATAATTCAGTGCCTGTTCAAGGAAAGTGACACTTTGAATAGTGGACACTTTTCAAAAGCATTCATACAGGGTCAGTTCCATGATAAATAAATATATTTTGGTTTTGGAACAAATAGGCAGTACGCGGGAGCTGGAGTCAGAGCAGAAATACATCACCAGTCTGCAGGATACAATCAACTGCAATGAAGAGTACATATCCTAAATGCATCTTTGGGGTTTTGAGGCTGTATTAATGATGGGACAGCAGATAATAAAGTCTTCAGGGTCCTACTTGGCTTGATTGAGCCCTGATCCATGAGCAGGGGCCCTATGTGCTGGTATACTACAAATGACATATTAGAATAATAATATCAATAATTCTTTAAACCCTATGAAAAAGGGTGAATATTTCCATTGCTGAATGAAAAAACCCAGGCAGAACTCTTTAATTACCACTAACAGTGTGTTAAAGAAAGTATTTATATGGCATACGGTGTTTAGTTTCTAGTTTCTATTAATACAGGCTGATAATGTGAGGAAGAAATAGATGATAGTGACAGGATTTTTAATGGTATCTCACCTTAAATGCATTTTAAAATATGTAAATCAATAAAAAAATTATTTGTAATAGCAGACTAAGAGTGCTGGTTAGCCTTACTGCTGAATGAAATGTATGCTACAAGCCCTATTACCATACATCGTGGGAGCTGTAGTTAGGATTAATCTGTCAAAAGGGATGGTTTAGTGTTGATGAATATGACATGTGACCATTAATGATGTTGATTTTATCTCCTGAGATTAGCATGATTTACTTCGGATGGATAATAATGTCATTTGCTTGATGCAGTAGATCTGTTTACGAGCTGATTAAATTGTAAGGCCTTGCTTCATTTCATGCTATTTGGTTTACAGCTTCATTACTGCAATCACAAAAGCTGTGGAAATGTCCCACATCCCATGTCACAATAAATCATTGTTTAAGATTGCAGCTATGTATTTTAGCATTTCAGTTTTGCATGGACCATGCATTCCTTAACAAATATGTGATTGGGAATACATTAACAAGATATTCTGAAGCATACTGCTGCAGAAATGTAGAAAATAAGCCTGAATCTTTTAATTGAGATTAAGGAAGCACTTGAGTAATTAGCTGTAACAAATTACCTTATTATTTAGACAGTGAAGTAAACGTTTTTGTTGCAAGGATGATTATCATAAATCTGCAGAAAAGTGACAGTCAAACAACCATAAAGGAAACTTGTAAGCAAACTACATTTTCTGCCTATTACCTTTTATATTTAAATAAAATTTATCAGAGACATACTCCAAAAAGAATGTATTTGTTGTTCAGGGATAGTGTATGTTACAAGCTATACCATCTGTAATTACTGCACTGGGAAGAATATATGCATGTAAATCACAAAGAAAAAAAAAGAATCTGTTAATTATAATGGCAAATGCTAATGTTGCCATAGTTAAGGCTATGTCAACGTTTTCATTATAAACCCAGTAATAAAGGAAAGGAGAGAGGGAGGGAGGGTGGTAATCAGCCATCAGAGATTGCTGTGTGCTAAAATTTTGTATACAAAAAAGGCACACTCACACCATATAAATTAGATGCATTGAGGAGACCCTGCTCACAGTCTGTGAGTGGAGGACCAGGGCCAAACTCTCAGCTTGGGAGCGAGGGTCACTTTGTTGTAATAATTTTTTCACATTTCACATTAAATGATATTGCTATTTTTATTGTACATATTAAAAAAAATGTTGCATTTATCAGCCAAATGGGACCTCTCAGAGCTTGTGGCTTACCACTAGCTGAATTTGATAACCATAGTTCATTAAATCTTGGTTCATGTGCACAATTTTAAGTAAAGCTTTTATATTTCTTTAGAAGAGCATGCTTAAATAATTAGCTTAATTGGGTATTTTATTGTAATAGAATGGAATTTCTTTTATTTATTTTTAATCCCCTTTTTTTAAAAAATCCCCCAAGTTTGTTCTCAGTGATTTCATGCAATCATCTCAAGTTTGCTTACATGTGAAATCTGCTGGGTTTTAATATGGTCACATGTGACTATGAACTTTATAGCAGATCTGTGAACCTTTTTCCCTTAGCAAAACTCTCCTCTCACCTCAAAGTATTTCAGCTGGCAGATATAGAAGTGGGGACCCCAAGAGGAACTGTACTCATGTATATGTATACATATGTACAGGCCTAGAGTACCCAAGGATTTCCAAATATGTTGCAGCAACGCCCAAAGTCAAAATTTTAAACAAATCATTCATGATTCAGCTTTTCAGGTTGGCCAATGTCATGGCCATCATTTTGAACAGCCAGGCCTTTATTCTCATTTGTTTGTTTATTTTCAATGGTTGATGCATGAAGCTTCTTAGAAAGGGGATTCTTTCAGGAGAGTTCATGCTTTGAGTTTTGAAAGAGGGAACAGCTCTAATGCTTGCAACTCAGTTCTATCTGCTTCTGTTTGGGGACAGATTTGCTGAGTTGATTTAGTTTTCCAATACACTGTGGCTGCTGGGCATAGATCTTCCACCCCAACTTTTTCCAGAACCAGTCCCTGTTGACATTTGTAAAATTAATGAAAATGTTTTACATGCTGAAGTGTTGATTTTTCCAGCAACATTTAACTAATCTAATTAAAACAGTGATAAACATTTTCTCCTGTTTTCTAAATAGCTCTAGACCTGAGTTAATGAAAATATATCCTTGAAAATAAGGGGATGCATTTTTTTTTTCAAAAAGCAATAATTTAATTGCTGTGACAAAAAGGAAAGGCAAAAAGAGAAAACCGTGCTTTGAATCTTCATTGCTTCAGGAAAAATTTGGTAGTATATTGCATCCCTGCTTAAGTTGGCTGAAATGTTTTTACTGCAGTTTCACAGTTTTATATTTTATAACTTTGAAATTAAACAAAACAAAGGCTCCCTCTCTTGATGAGTTGCACCTTTTGAAAACAATTTGTTTTCTAGCCAAAATGGAAATTCAAGGGCAGAATTTTTCAGGGTGGACATTCTTTCACTGCCATTCCTGTTGAAACAAGAAGAAAAATGCCCTTGAAAATCCCAACTGCTGGCTTCACTAAAAATATATAATTTCACCACCAACCTGCCAGGGATGGTTAATTTAGTGTAATTTATGCACAGAAGAAAATCCCTTGCTAGTGCTATGAGGTGGAGAGGCTATCAGCCAGGTTATGAATGTAGTTTTGTGGAAAAAGACACCTTTAACCTGCATAGCTGGAGTCATCTCCTTGAACTTTAGTATGCACTGTTTATATTACCTTGAGAAAAAGTACTAAGGACATATAATTTCTTAATTTCCATACAAGCTGTCCTCAGTCTGCCCTTTACCATTCCTTAAACTCTGATGTTTGGGGAATCTATGTAAATAAAAATAATGAATCCTGGTTGATGCTTTGAGGTTGTTTTTCTGAAAATGGTGGTAACTATGGAACACGTCTGTGTCTCTACCTTACTGATAAAGCTGCTACCGTGGTATGAGTGAAGAGACTGTTTGATCTCTGTGACTGAACCCTGAATAAACAATTTATACATTCAGAAAGTTGATGGCTGCTAGAAGATGATTCATCAATCTTCTCTGCAGGAGTCTTCAAGTGTAACAATTATTGAACTTGGACAGGAGAAATTGTAAAAAATGGCTTTAAAATTATTCAGATGGATGCAATTAAGGAACAGAAGTTGATTCTCTGAGTGGAGAGAGGAAAACCTGTGCAATATTTTGCCACTGGAGAATTGGTTTTGCTGTAGATTTGTTCACTGTTCACTGTTAATCACTGTTAGATAAGGAAGCAAACTAACCTGAAAATAATTTAAAAAATAAAATTTGGTCTGCAGTAGAAGGATCCTGGTTATCTTTAGGCCAAAGAATTCTCCGGACTTGTGTTGAAACTCAGGTAGGAGAATATGTTATTCCTCTGGCTTTGGATCTTATCTACACAGAATATTCTTCAAGCTCAGGCAAGGTCTGCAGATGCACTCACTGCATTTGAATATCTAAATTGTATATTCAAGGTCATCTACATAGCTGGAGCTCTTGGGTACCAAGAAAATTGATGTTTTGGAAGCCAGCACTGCTGCTGAGGACTTCATTGGTTTGCAGAATTTCAGCTGAAAACTGAGTCCAGTGATGTGCTAGCATTTTTCTGTTTGAACACTAATCCTAAAAGGGATAATTTCCCAAATTTAGGCCACTAAGAGAAAGCACTGAATTTTCCTTCAGCAAACAATTTATGTTCATGAAAAACTTGCTGATGTCAGCACAGTTGTGCAGGCATGTACTGTACATGTACATGCACATTTTCTTTGAGAGATTCCTAGGAATTGGCACTTCTTAAATCTGTGGCTGTTCTAGAAGGCATCCAAATGTCTGCTTAGAAGTGTCAAAGTCACAAGCAAGGAAAATCTACAAGGCAGTGTGTGTGCATATACTTGCATTATGACCAGGGTGAGCATCACTATCATATTTAGTGTCTGTTCAATGGCACTTAGAGCAGTGAGGTCTGAGTAACTTTAGGAATCAGAACCATGTGTTTTCTGAAGAAATGTAGATTCCTAAAAGATATCTTGTTAGATTTCAGGATGAGCAAAATCTCTGTGATTATGCAGTCTGATTTTTTTCATTGCTGGGGCCATGGAATTTCATTGAGGAGTGCCTGCAATAAGTGTAGCTGTGTCTGAACTAGCTAAAGAATATGAAGAGAAATTGGGGCAGATAATTTGTTATTTTCTCCCTTCAAAGAGTTCAAAAATAGGTTTTGCAAAAAGGCAATTGTGCCTCCTTCAATTATTGAGACTGCTGTAGTCAAGCCTTTTAATGAACAAATTGTAGAATTTAGGGTCTCTGAAGTGCAAAGCCACAACAGAGTGTGGCTCTTAATGTGCCATATGAGCATTATGTTGCTGGCTTTCTCTGTCAAAGCTGGCATGTATCAGAATGCAATAAAAGAAAAACTATTTCATTCAAAATTAAATGGCCACATCCAATTAAAGAAAGTCTGACGTCTGAAACCGTAAAATCCATTGAGAGTTCCTTTCTGTTTTAGAGGAAATGTACCAATTGCTAATGGAAGTGTTACTCTAAACGATTGGCTACTAGTTAACTATTATGTGTTCTAGCAGGATTTGTGGTTGGATTTTTTTTTTTTTTTTTTGTCCTTCCTCCTCTCCAGAAGATTTGGGGAAAAGAACAGAAAACTATTGAAAAGATTTCCTTAGTCTTTTATCTTTTGAATCAGTGTCATACTAACAAAAAGATGTTTTGAAGTCTTTAACCATTAATCGACTAACTGGTTTTCTTTAGACATAAAACTTGTCAAGGCCTTGATTGTTGTGAATCCATGGTGATAGATTCTGGCTGACTGCCTAAGTACAAGGTTCCTGAACACTAGGATAACACTTTCTGAAACAGTTGGGGCTTATCCCCCATAATGCCATTTAAACAAACTTAATTGACTAAAACTTTCACTTTTGTGCATTCTGTATGAGGTACTATTTGCAAGAAGAGGCCTTTTAGAAACAGACCCTAAGTGACAAAATCTGACCTCTACCTAGCCTTAGATTTCTCAAATCTTATTTATTTACACAAAATAAGCCAATATGAACTGCCTTTAAAATTCACTATAATCAGAAAGTCTCTTACATACCATAATTTTTCTCCAGTGAATAACCTTAGAATGAGTCCAAATTGAGACTCTATGAACAACATCAAATTCAAACACTTCCACAGTAAGACTAATCATTATTTTCAGATAAGTGCATATATATGTCAGTCAGTAAGCTTGTTCCATATGAAATGAGTAAAAAGTTTTAGACAAAGCTAAGACCTCCTTTTTTCTTTGTTTTTCAGTTGTTTCACTGAAACTTTGGTAAAGAGACACCCCTGGGATGATTTTCTTAAATTCTGAGTTCTGGGCATATGATGAATTATACATCTATCTCCACAGGTTAGTGATTTTCATTTTCCATTCTTCTTTCACTGGCAAAGTAACTTGGGTTTGAATGGAATCAGTATGTTAGGTTTAAATAGTATACAGGAACTGATGCCTTAAGTTTTAGCTTTCATATTTTTCAGGTTTTGTGCTGTCTTGGTGTGTAGCTCTGAACTTCATGTAGAGTGTTGGCAGGTTCTCCTCTCAGTTTGGTTGGACAGGGTGGGCCTTTTCCAGCCTGGAGCCAGGGACACGGTTGCAGCTTTGGGCTCAGAGGGTGTGGGCAATGGTGAATTGAGGGGGGCAGTCTGGGGGGATGGGACTCCATGGCCTGGGGCTGTGCTTGGACAGTTGACTCCAGTGTGTGAATGGACCAAAGCTTATGGAAGGGTGAGGGCTCGTGACCAGTCATCCATCTTGCCTCCACCTTGGGTCCATCTCGGTGTAGCCATGGCCAGGCTCTTGTACTGCCCAAGATGTATCCTTTGGAGGCCTTTTAATAAATACCTACTTTATTCCTTTAACTCTGTCTAGTCTCTGTTCTAGTTCAGCCTCTCAAGGCATCAGAATGATAAAACTCTAACACTTTTTTCAGGGAACATCACAGGTCTGGGATAATTGTTTTATCTCTAGAAAATGTTCAAACATCACTTGGTAAAGGTAAAACTCTTAGAATCTTTAAGGAGTTTTGAACGGCCCACATGACACAAGTTGGTAACAGTTCTTTACTCTGTAGTTGTCAGGGCCTTCACAGCTTAAAAACTTTACCTGTGGTCTCCCCCTGCCCCTGTCCACAGGCTCTGAAGCTTCCTCAGTCCTGCCAGAGCAAGACCGTGGTCATGGGCCCCACTGATCCCCAGCCTGACCTATGGGCTGATGGGCCTTGACCTCACTTTTTTACTGCAAAACACTCAGCTGCAAAATTCCAGCTGCACTCACGGGGTCTGATCCTGACTTGCCGTCAGACTTCCAGTTTGAAGTATCAATCATCACAATCTTGTCGAATTGTCTGAACTCCTGGTTGAATATCAGCTGCTGTCTATGGTCCTGCCCTGCTTCTTCACTGGGACAGCCAGGACCCTGCCCTGGTGACATTGCCCTTGGCTCCCTTTTCCCATGGAGAGCAGCTGCCCTTGCTGCTTCCTGACAGTAATGCAAAAGCTTCTATCTTATCAAAACAATATTGCAGACCAGAACCAGATGCCAGTCTTTACCCTGCAGTACTCATAAGGTGATTTCCAGTCTTGTTGGTGATTTTTGAGGGGAAGGGGGGAGTATCACTAAGAAGACCATGCAGTGAAGAGAGCTCCTGTAAGCAGTACATGTTTCATGAGCAGAGGATTTCTCTCAATTATTTTCCTAGAAAAGCCACGGAGCTTTACCATAAACATACCATTTTCTTTTAATGCATCTTTGAAAAAATACTCCAAGAAAAGAGCTCTATTATGAGCTAAAAATCACATGGGTGAGTTGGGACTTGGTTTTAATAGGCCCATTTCACTACAAAGTCTAGCTGCAACCTGTAGAGTGGAAGAGTCATTTTTTTCTCTTGAACTCATACTGCAAACCCAAGTCAAGCAGACACTGTACAATCAATGTGCTGGTTGTTCCTCATAAGGGAATGCAACTATTATTAGAGTTTAGTGTGAATATCTTTCTGATTTAAAGTATTTTTAATGTTTATTACTAAATTGACCTTGGTTTTGCTAACCAAAACAACAAAAAAACCCCCAAAAAACCAAACAAACAAAAAAAATCCACCCACCCTCAAGTCTCAATTTTATTTAAAGACGATTTTTAATGGAAAAATGTTGTTCCAGTTTTCAATTAATGGAACAAGTGTTCTGAACTAAATTTTATCTTTAGATATTTGTGTATATTTATGCTGATATATAAAATCACATTTCAGCTATGCAGAATTTGGTTTTCTTGAATTCTGCATTTAACTAAGGATTTTGCTGTTAGAAGGCAAACATTGGTGATGTGGCAGTGGTTTCTGAAGCAGCTATAAATGTGATATATCCATAAACAAAGAGTGCTTATAAGATATCTGAAATAATAACTCTGAGACTGTGCCAGATTTGTGAAGTCCATTATCTCAATCAATAGGACTGGTATATGTGATATCTAAAAGGTATTTTTTTTTAATTATTATGCAGGACTTACTTGATTGCAAAGGCACTAACAACCTTTCAACATGAAGGTGCAGTGTCCTTAGGCCAGCTCTTTAATTCATCAGGAGAAGATGAGACTCTCTGAATAACAGTGTGTCTTATCACTGTTTTACAGAATCAACTCTAGTGAGAGTATACAGCACAAAACCTTACAACTCAGTTGCAGAACAGTAAAAGAAAATGTTTTTGAAGGAAAAGTGTTGCTGCCAATAATGCTAAGACACTGAAACGTACGGTGATTTGTATTTTGATGTGCTTCATCCATACAGCTGGAAATGGGATGCAGAGTCAAAACTACTGCTAAGAAAATGTTCAGTACTGGCAAGAAGAAAGCATCTGCCACCACTGAAAAAAGAATGTGTAATCCTTGTAGGGCTATATGCCCTATCTCCACAACAAGTGGTAACCTGTGTGAAGGAATAAAAAGGGAATTTATTGTGCTCTTGTAGCATACTGTTTATTTACTGGGTTTTTTCCCTAACATTATAAAGTAGTTTATACACTATGTAAGTTTTCTGGTATGACTTCATGATCCTTCCTCTTTCTCCATGAACTTGCACCTTAAAATATTTTAGAATTAAACCAATTTATTAATACTAAAGACATATTGAAATACCAAATACTGTAGTGTAAAACATTACAAGAATCCCTCTGCCAGTACTAAATGATAAAGTTGAAAAGGTATGTGTTAAAGGAACATTAATAACCAGGAACACAGTCTCACTAGTAGAAGTACTGGAGAGTTGAGCGGTTGAGTGGGAATTGGTGAGAAGCAGAAAGAGCTGTTTGCTGCACAAGTTCATGGGCTTGTTCCTCATGTGTCAGTCACTGCATGGCTGTGAGTGTGAAGCACTACCCACAGGTACCCAGAGATGTTAGAGCAGAGTTCAGGCACTTGACTTAGTGGGGCAGTGAGGTTATCCTTCTGCTGCCATCAGTTCTGCTCTATCATCTCCGGCTCAGAATCGGAGAACAAAAGTGCTGCAATTACATCCCTTTGTCCTCACTTCTCTCTTTCTCTTTCACAGTTCTGTTTTTCACTGAATGAGAAGCGCTGGTTCAACCTGCATTACAAGTCTTTAGGCATTTCTTGACATAGGTCATCCAAGAAAAATGTCCCTGTTGTTTCCCAATTGCTCTACAGTAATCTTAGGTTTGTCTCAGACGCACCTAAGGTACAAAACTGTAACAAAGCAAGGAAAGAACAAGGGGGAGTTTATCCTTGGAAAGACAGGGAAAGTCTTTCTACTGCTAAGCAGCTTGCAAGGCCAAAAGTTGATAATTTTACATAATTAATATTTCTTTACTTCATCTCTGATCATTCACTTATCCAAAAGCTGTTTCAGGGCAGTTTACTCACTCACAGAGAGACTAGTAATTATTGTAGATTTAAGACACCTAAACCCAAAATACTGTCAGATGTGACTATTGCACAAGAGGATCAGACTAAAAGCCTGACACATTACTACTCTTTCAGATTAGCAAAGCCTTGGATGCAGGCTTCCCTCCATCATTCCTAAAATAATGCTAATCCCTATACCTAAGGTTTTGCAATTCTGTAGCTGGACAGCACCTATACTAAAAGGATTTTCCATTGCTGCTGTCTTCTTAACATATTAGTTATAGGAGGGGACTCCACAGAACAAGCCATGCTTGACCTGCACAGAATCTTCAGATGTCTTGACTTTTTCTTCTTTAAAAATTTCTCAAGCATTAACAATTAGTAGCAGAGAAATATTAAAATTGTGTTTATATTTTATGAATGACATTATCTTCATTTTTCCCATGTGAAAGAGGAAAGACCAGTGGTGCAAGACACTAAGGAACTTCTTAATTTAAGATTTAATTTAACCCACTTTGACTCAGCATAGATAATGCCATAAAGATACCACTACTGAAACTACATTTTTCAGTGTAGCAGTAAGACAAAGTTTTACAGTGGAAGTATATGAAGTATATACACATTTGTACTATATTTCCAGCTTAGATTTTTAAGATTTTTTTTTAAGTAATAAATTTAGAGTACAGCTAAAAATAGTAGTCTGATTTTTAAAACATTGATTTGCAGTCATCTGGAGTCATCACCACTTTAATTTGGTGGCCCACTTGTAATTTTTATGATATAAAAAGTGTGCCAAGGAAGTAGAATGTCTTCTTCCCTCACGAAGTTAAGGTATTTCATATTGTGGGTTTGGGATTGAATGATTCTGAGAGTCACGTTCCAGAAAGCCCTCTAGTGTATAGATAAGTTGGTCTAGATTCCCTAGTTCTGCCTTGGACCATTGCTTTTATGTCCTAAAACTCACAGTGCTAGTCTCTTCATTTTGCAGGATTCAATACTAAAATTTTTATTCTTTCAAGCTAAAGACTAGTAATTTATTTTATCACATTTTTTGCAGTTTCCAGTACAAACTTTTGCAGACCACAGTTGTGGATATCCCTCCTGAAATGGCACTTTGTGCTGTATTCACACCAGAAGGCAATTGGAACTCATGTGTGATTCTCCATCCTCCTAGACTTCACAGAGACATCTGACCAGAGACTGCTGATGCCCAGGCAGCTGCAATATGTGCTGTCTTATACAGAGAGCAGTGTGGGAATAAGTAAACAGAAGGGCCAGAAATCCTCACTCTAGTGAACTGTGGAACTGATACTAGAAGACTGTCAAGTCAGAATATCCCTAGCATGATAGGACATGAGTTCAAGTCACACATAAATCCAGATTTCAGAGGCTTGAGCTCAGGTAAGACTCCAGATTACATGAAATCTGCAAGAAAAGTACAGGAAATGTACAGTGATTTCGTGTATTTAAAATCTGTTCTTGATCACACTAAGACAAATTAGTTTCAACAGAAAAAAAAAAATCCTGAAAGGGATTCCCAGAATTTTGAATGAAGAAATTTTCAAGTTTAAGGTATTACTTTACTTGAAAACTGTTTCAGTCTGAGGCAGGATCTAATTGTCACAGCCCTACAAAATTATTCTACATATAGAAGCTTATCACATACATAATTACTTTATTCTAGTTTGTATTCTAGAACAAACATGTCTGCACGAGACAGTTATTCAGTAAGGACGCTGCTTTTATTCTTGAATAATTCCGTGTGCAGTAAAGCTCTCAGTCAAATCACCACAACTCTGTATGTAGATGAATTGTCAGTTTCTCTCTGCTTGCATTTACAGGAAATCTGTATTGCTGTTACTAAATGCAGCTGACAGATCTGAAAATGTCACATTTATTTGCAGAGTAGGCAGAGATCTTACAAGCTCTCACCCCTATTAGCCTACTATTTCTGTGTCCTTTGAAGGTGTTATGAACTGCATATCCTTCATATTTTGTGTTAAATATCATTAGCAAACTAATAAATGCTATGGAGAGAAGGAAAAGTTTTTTTAGTTTTTTCTTCCCTTGTTTGCCAAAAAGCAAGAGGGTTTTGTTTTGTTTTGTTTTGTTTTGTTTTTTCCAAAAGGAAACGTTTTTGTGGGACATCAGCTTTATATGTAAGTCCAGGAGAAGAAAACTGAGTTGCTTTTCTTTGCAAAGGGGAAGGAAATAAATCCTTGTTCTAGTTCAGTAAAAACCCCCTTCATATTAGACCTTGTAACCATAAAGACTTTCTTTTCTTCATGCTATTTGTGTTTGTCACCTATGTTTGCCTAATTCTGTCACGAGTAGTGTCTCAAAGCCTTAATAAAACATTAATGTCCAAGCCCCAGAACTTCCGCTGTTGCATTTCTATCATTTATCTCTGTTACTAATTTAAGCTCTGGTTGCTTTTTAGAAAAGTAAAACAGCAAACTATACATTTCAAGGAGGGGACAAGATTGATGAATGTGTACAGCTGGGACCTGCTGCTCATGGTGTAAAACATCAGTTGGAACTCTTAATATGTATTTAAAATAGTTCTTATTTTTCTGTGTGTAGTTCTTGTAGCTCCACTTTAATATTCTTCTCTAATACAGGTGTCAACAATTCAAGTATAGACCAAATGGCCTTATTAGTATCTTTTTAATGAGTAGATAAGTGTAGCTTTTAGTTCAATTGCAACTAAAAGTTGTCACTATATGGCTACTTTCTAGCCCATAAGAAATTAAGTGGTGCTGGCTATTGAGGCATGTTTAATGTGAACCCATCCCAGCTGTATTCTCAGCAGAGAGCAATTCCTGAAAATCCAGGAGATGGATCAGCTCACTTTTCCCCCTGGTATTTCCCTCAGCAGACTGGAAGGAAGAGATCAGTTCTGTTATCACTTTTACAGTTTATGTGCTGTGGGCACATAGGAGTCTGTATCCTTGTTCACAGCAGACTGTAGATATCAGGCATCACACAAACATTCAGTGATAGCATTTTTCAGAACCACAAGCCCAAGCTCAGTTGGTTTTCTTGTTGGGGAGGTCATTCTAGATTTCTGGAAGATGACCAGTGGAAAAAAAAACACCTCGGTTCTTAGATACATTTTTATTCTTTAAGTGTCAGGAGCCTCGAGTCACTGTCACCTCTGGGGGTTCTAGAAGGTTCCCTCGCACATCCCCTCAGCAGTGAGGGCCCAAAGGCGAGTGAGGCATTAGCTGGAGTTTCTGGAAAAAGGGAGGATGTGCTGGAAAAGGGGAGGTCACTGGTGAGAGGAAGCCCAGCCTGAAGCATACAACAACTGGATGTAGGCACTGCAGGCATCTCCCTGAATGTACAGCCGCCTCACAGGAATCTGTCCCACCACCAGCTCCATCCCACTACGGGGCACCGAGGAACACAGATTGGGCAAATGGGGAGAACCTGAGCGTTTTGAGTTGCTCACCTGGGGACGATCAACCCTCATCGCAGTGGGCTCCGTGCCCCAAGGCAGGCAGGAATGGCACAGAGATGGAGTTGGGAAGATGGAAGCAGCAGCTACGTTGCCCTGGCAGAAGAAGGGCCGTGAGGGGCAGGTGGCCCTGGTCCCACCCTGCGGGAAGGGCGCCGTGTGGGAGCCGCACCCCGGAGCTGCCAACAGGTCAGCTGAAATTCCATTCTTTTCTCTCTGAGGAATGTTTGTCATCATGATAACTTCTTCGGGAAATTTTTAAAGTGTGTATCAAGAAGAATCCGTTTACAAATCATCATCTACCTAAGTCTTCTTTGGTCCAAATGTTATTACCTTTTTTATTGAAAGCAAATTTTTTCACAAAGATCTGTTTTCCTTTAAAATAAAGGATTTGAATTTTTATATCAGAGTAGCCCTTAGGTTTGTTATTTGTGTACCTTGCAGTATGGTATTTCATTTTAAGTAAGAATTCTTTTTGGAAGGTTTATTTTGTTCAAAAATTTAGAAGTTGATGTGTTTGACTTAAGATTCTGTGGGTTTTGTTGATAACTTGTTTTCCACAGGAAAAAGTAAGTTTTGTCATAATGGCCTTTCCCTTCAGATGGGAATTCTGTAACTCTTTTATGTGCAATGTATTTGTCTATATATGGTTATTTTAAGACTTTCGTCTGTTGTTAGGTAACAAGCTGGGGCTTCTTAAGTATGAGAAGGGAAAATAGCCTTTACACTATTGTTTGTGTCATCACTGGTATTATACAGCTCTTCGTGTCATAAAGATGTTATTTAATTATGGTAAATTTAATCCTATCTACCAACTGCTCCAAGTGCTGGGGTTACTGAGTCCTCCCCTCCCTGTTGCAGCCATCACATTGGATAATTTGTTTTTGAAGTGTGTTGTACTCTATCTTAACAACCCTTGTGTGGTTTATTCCCACTATTCCCAGAGGATGGCTGTTACAGAATATGATTGCTTTACAACATTGCTGGTGAGCCATTTGCCATTGGAACTGACTTGGGATAAAGTCAAAACCAATGAGCTACCACCAAACACTTAAAAAAAATTCATGGCCAGCTAAAGTCCATTTGAACTTATGCCAAAATCCTCTTTTAACTTTTTGGTTTTTTTTCCTCTCAGCTTTTTAACAAAAAAGCTGAAGTTAGACAGTATTCCTGTCCTCTCTCAGCTTTTGTTATAGTAGACTAAATAAATCAAGCTTGTTTCATCTCATTTTATAAAATAATCTTTCCACTGCCCTTATCTACCTAGCAGTCCTCCTCAGCCTGCTCTGAGTCCAGTTAATCTCTCAAATGCAGGTGACTAGACTGAATGCAGTATTTCAGGTGAGCTCTTGCCGGACCTTTACACAACACTATTGCTATTCCTTGGAAGGAAACACAATACTATTGCTTTCCTTCTGTTGGAAGTTGCACCAGCTGCCATACAGTGGTGATTCACAATCATGATATTTCAGCAGTCATCCTATTAATATTGAGAAATTATACTATTTATGCTTTTTTAGCTAATAATAGATTTGAGGTTTGTTTTTAAACCAGAGGAAATTTAATGTATTGTTATCTACTTTCAACAATTTAAGGCTATATCTCTTAAATATTTTTTTAATTTATTGTCTGTGCATTGTTGCTTTCAACTTGCTTTTGTAAAGTTTTGGCTATTACTGGCAGCAGAATGAAAAAATATCAGTGTCAGACATCATATTTCAATTCTTATAATAGTCTTTATTTGGTTTGTATCAGTTTTGTTTTGTTTAAGCTTGGTAGAGATTCTTTGTTGCTGTTGTGGTATCAAATTCTAGAGTTCTGAGTTGGATTGAAGATGACCTAGACTCCTATAGTCTAGGACCACACCAGATTTGATTTCTTTTTCACTTCATCTAATTTTTATTCCCTAGTGTCATTCCTATCAGTTGTTTCCCTTTCACCCCATGCTCAGTGTTGTCCTTCTCATTTAAATGAATACAACATATCACTTCAAGGTTGGAACATGCCTCTATTATCCTTAATCTTTACTGCATTCGTTTCTTTTTTTCATTTATGTAACTGAAAAAAATCTTAATCTATTTTTACATTCTTTGCAAAGCCTAGGACAGCTCCTCTCTTGGCAGTCCTCACTTCACCCCATGCTTCTCGGTTAAGGACCAACACAAGTGCCTTCCCCATGTGTTCTGTCTGTTTCTCTTTCCAGATCTAACACTTATTGGGGCAGTAGTGCATCCAGTTAGGCCTGGAGTACCTTCTTCTGGTTGTTTTTTTCTTTTTACTGTGTTTGGAATGAAGATTCTTATCTATTTAAACATTCTTTATGTGAAGTATTAGTAAGACTTTGCTCCCTATTCAACCTATTAATTCCACAGTCCAGCTGATGTAACTACACCAGAGTTTGCCTTTTTGGAATTTAAAGGTTTTGAGATCCATGTACTTTATTCTTTGTTTAACTTACACCAGTTTTGTCTGACTTGGTCCAGAGCTGATTTCTACAACTTTCTAATATTCTCACTACTTAAGATGTATTATACCTGTATTACTTATGTCACCTCTTATTGTTCTGATGAGGATTTAAGTGTGTTGTACATTGCATCCAATAGTAACAGAATGTTACTGCTATGGATAATATTTGCAGTCCATCTTGTCCCTAATTTTGTGGTTATAAGCAAACGCCCTTAGCTACCACTCCAGGAAAAGAATAACTGTGTCATGCTGCACAAAATGGACCCAGACGTAGGGAATACCAGACTCCAAAGTAATGCTTCCCATGCTTTCCTCTGCTGCAGTCAACCCTGCTAACAGCACCACCAAAGTTAGGCTGACTTTTTTTTTTTTTTAACGGAGTTGAGCACCTGTAGCTCAGCTTCTCTGAAAATCAATTTCTGAGCCTATAAAGTGGATTAGTCTCTAGCCAATCTTTAACCTGCTTTTGAGTAGGTATGCATATGTAACCCACTGTTCACTGTGCTCTGCTTCCCTCTCTGTGGCTGCATCTGGCCAACAGCGGATATGAGTATGCTACAGCTGCTTGCTAGGTTATTTAACTCGAGGTGTAAAGGTTTGTGAGTCAGCCCTGGAGGTTCCAGGTAATGAGCAAGATGGTGATTATTACACTTCCAGGATTGTATGTACTTGCATTCCTAAGGACAGCTTGTGATGTGGGTGTGGAGAGGGTAGTTTAATTCTGCAGGGGAAAAAAACTGTTGTGAACTTTAGAACAGATAAAAGGAAACTATTACAAAATACATCAAAAGAGACTTCACAGAAATATGCCTGTCCTCATTTTAATGTCTGCAATACAAAAAACTGAGAAAATGTTGCACAAATGAGTTTACCATTTAATAGCTGATGAAATGACATGGTTATGCAATAACTGTTTTCAAGATGGGGATGTACAACTCCCTACATTATTCTTCTAGTACTCAGGTTAGTATGTGAACTTGTCTGTGTATCTGTGTATGCAAAAGCTAAACTAAGTTACTTATGCCATAATTTTTATTGGTTTGCTTCATCCAAGACTATTAGCTATCAGAACAGATGCAGGTATTTTCAGAGGTGCTCAACATAAACAAACAACCTTGTAGAATCTTTCACAGTCCTCTATTTTCTTACTAATTCATAGGAATTTGAGTTGAGACATTTTTAGTTAAGTTGAAAGTATTATTCTATTAATTTCTTGGGGGAAGACCTGGACAAGACATTCTTTGTGTAAATAATGTACGAGAAATAAAAACGCACACATCTCACCCATCACTGAAATGAAATTGTTTATTGAGTTAAAATGTGAGAGATGACTGGTCAGCCAAATGTGCTGATTAAACCCCCATGTTCTTATTATATTGACAGGCATTAGTTCCAAGTTAACTGAGTCTGTGATACAATGGCTAAAACCAGCTTTTCTCTGTATATGAGTTCAATGTTTTCTTTCTTACCTATTTACATGAATGTACCTTGCATGGCCTCTTCAGATTTTGTCCTCTAAACCTTCTTATCAAAGAGAGAAAACCAAAATTCCTGTAGTTTGCTCTAAGGTGTTCCCAAGTCCCTTCCCAAATTGTCATAAATTTTATGACTGTGTTACATATTCTTATGTTTGAAATTAGAATTTGTAAGCTTTAGGGCTTCTTTTGTCACAGGAGAAATCCTGCCTTTCTCAGAATTGCTAGGAAACCTCTACTGATTTCAGGCTGACTAGAATTTCACATTACATTGTGGGCTTAGGGTGTGTGCAAGTTCTAATAGCTTAAATGTAAAAATGTAAATTGACACAATCCCATTAACCAGCAAACAAAATTAACCATGTGGAACACCATTTATACAAGTTTAAGTGTTTTAGTTAGGATAAATATTTTCTCCCTTACAGAGTTAGCTTTTTCATAACCTGTGACCTGGTTTATATGCAGCCATGATGATTCACAAGTGCCTTTTCTAATAGGGATTAAACTGTACTGGTATAACTATCAGTAGGGGTAGAGTTAAGCAGTATTTTTGCTGACTTTAATAGTATCTACATGTAGGAAATTGTACCATATTTACTCAGTTACTTTAGAAATAGGTACATTAAAATAGTATTAGAAGTGTTAACTGTTCATTGAGGAGGTAAGACCTGCTATAACACTTTCCCAGTTTATTTAACTAAAACAAGATTGAGGTACTATGAGTAGCCAGCAGTCTCAGAGAATTTGTCAGTACCTGTTTTGTAGATACATCAACAACCATTTGTTTCTCAACCAAATTACACAGTTAAACTAGAAAAATTAGTTGCTACATCTGGTCTAAATTCCTTTCTCAATCTTTTTATAAACATATTGATGTATGTAGGATATCTGCTTGTGATCAAGCATAACATTTTACCTTAACTCCATAAAGTCAGCCTGAAGACCATAATTATAAATGTGATCAGCTCTTTTCATAAAATATTTGACACCTCTACTAAAATTTATTTAGCAGCTGATTCTTCTTAAGTAAATAAAACCAAAACAACAACAACAACAAAAAAAAAACCCTACACTTATTTCTACTCATCTGTTTTATCTGGAACAAATTCCTTGGGCCTGCTGGTGCAATATATATTTAAGGAAATTGTAATCTTAAAAAAGAAGGGGAATTGGAAGGGGAAGTAGGAAAAAAAAATAATCTTATGTATGTTCTCAGACTCATGGGCTCAAGTATTTCATGATGGAAACTAGCTATAAGGCAATTATTTTTCTCTTTAGAAGCTGACGAAATTGACAGTATGTAGGGACAAGCAAGATTTTGACTGGATTTGTTTTGGTCTCCATCAGTGAATTTATGTGGTAGCCTGATCTGGGCAGTAGTGAGCAGGTTAGTGGGGATGGTCTTCAGTGGCTCCATATGGGGGGGACAAAGTAACAAAAATACAGGCCAAAGAGGAGAAATATTTTAACTTGAACAGCTGGCAACTCTACTACAAGAACCAGTTTTTCTTTGCTCTATAATCAGTGCACACAACGGGAAACTTTACATTTTACTAAAGCCTTGTCAGGCAAAGCTTGCTGCCACCTAACATGCCATAGTGGTTTCTACTTTCTTTGAAATAGTGGTGACTCAAAGGTGCCTATTCCATTAGCTGTTTATCTAATAACTTGGTGGCTACAGATTTGGATTTTTTTCCTATTCCTCCTCAGTAGGAAACTCATCTCTTCTAATTACCTTGTAGGGTGAAAAGGGCATGTTGCAAATGTTACATCTTCTGTATGGAAAGTTTAAAGCTTTTTCTTGGGCAAAGAAAGTGGGTAGGAACATGATTAGATCTGAGCACTGGCTGGGACACCTGAGCTCTGGGCTTTGGTAAGCACCGTAACCATAGCCTTGTTAATTCCTTTTCTTTCCCTCTGGCTTAGTGCACTTTTATGCAAAGTGAAATGCCTTCAAAGGAGCAAATGGAGATTTTTCCCACATTAGAATATCCAGGTGACTGAGGAACACTAGTAAGAAGTGAGGATTGTGGGTTTGAATCTTTCAGATCGGGGAATTGATGCATATTCCTCTGCCTCAAGACAAGTACTTCAAGCATGGAGAAAGAATGCAGCAGATGATGGTAGTAGTTGATCTTTCCTGGTAGGAAAAAATACATCTCCAGGAAGAGAAGATTAAGGGTTGTGAATTGTACAACAGGGCAGACATTTCCACACAACCCTAAGATAGATTGGTGTGCTTGAGAATCTGGGCTGATGCTTACTAACTTCAGTGAAACTCAGCTATTAGATTGCAGCTGCAGTTTTAAATCTTGTGATGGCTGAAAGGGTGCTAGTAGTGGGATCGCTTCCCTTGTACAGAGTGTGAGTCCTCACACCTGAGCTGTCTGTCCCAGTCCCGGCTGAACTGACCCCTCTAAAGCTGTGGCAGTGGATGAACTGCAGAGGTGGCCTTTTCCAAGCAGGACGTCGTTTTGGAATGGCTTCTCCTAGTCGTGCCGGCAGGGTGCCGTGGTGACTGCTGCTCGGGCCGAGCTGCAGCGCTGCCCCATCGCGTTCTAAGCAGAAGGAAGGCCGGGAGACACTCCGGCCTTTCTCTCGTCCCTCGTGTCGAACGGGGTGCCCGCGGAGGCACCGCAGCAGGTCCTGGGGGCTGGCCCGGGGCGGGGGGCCCGGAGCTCTGCCCTCCCAGCTCGCTGCCCGCGGGGATCGGGAGCAGGCAGGGGCAGCTCCCTGGCTTTCTTTCCCTGCCCTTCCCCTCCTCCTCCCGGTGGAAGTAATGATCGCATCGCGAACAACTGATGGCAAAACGTCTTCGTGGGTAGCGGCTTATGTGACTAAAAAGGCTGAGGAGCCGAGGGCAGGGTACAAACGCTGAACCTGTAATCCGAAGCGTACGTCCAGAATAACCGCATTATGCTGTCCTACCTAAAACAGACAGGTCTTCTGTGATCTGTAGTAATTATCTGCGTTTTACAAGACTCTTGCGTCACTGAAGTACCTCGAGGTGACTCCGTAGCCCCCGGCGGTGGCAGGGACACCTCCTGGTTCTGTCTGTTTGGAGCGGGCGGCAGTGGCTGTCCCCGCCGCGGGGAGGAGGGGGCTCGCTGCCCAGGGTGCCTGGGCGCAGCTGGGACGCGGCGAGAGCGCCCCAAACACCAGCGTTTGCTTTTAACGCTTTTAAATAATGATCATGGGGCCAGCGTGACAGGTAAAGGAACTGGAAATCAGCTGGTATTAAGTGAAAAATCATTTTTCAGTTTAAGGCTGGTTGGGGCCAGTTTTCTTAAGGTGATTGAAGAAAAGGGGAGAAGGGTTGGAGAAACCTGGAGCCTGTGTACTCATTTCTAAATTGCATTGGACTTCTAGTTACACATCGAAAATCCTTTTCTAAAAATACCCGCTGTCCACCCAGTAACGTAAAAGACTCGCAGAGCATTTCTTAATGTATTACATCTCCATCGCTCAGTAGCATTTCATGCCTCCCCCCGTTTAAAGACAATGGGGAAAGGTGGTGTTTGGATTTAGACTAATTTTTCAACAGCGATAAAGGAGCTGTTTTCTGTAACAGCCTAGATTATTAGAAACTTGTAATTTGCAGTTCGCATTTGCCATCAAGACCACAGCAGGGGGGTAAAAAAGGGGACTAGATCCTACAGTAGCCTCAGTAATTCCCGTTCGCGGGTTTGGTATGTCGGTGGAAAAACCCAACGCTTTCAGAGAGAAGTTGCTTGAGTTTAATAAACAGTGACTTCGGAAAGTGCAATAAAATCAATTAATGTTGCAAAAGCATTGGCCAAAAACAAAGTGGCGAAAGGATTTATGGAAATGTAATGGATTTACAAGCATTTATCCTGCGACTTGATAAACAGCAATGGGAAGCCGAGATGGTGAAAATAATTAGTCCCACAGCCTCAGTGAATATGGACAATTTATTATTATAATTTTATCCTTTCAGTGGTTATTCAAATTTATTTTTTAATTTTGTGAGCTGAAGCGTGTGGGGGGGATTAATCTAAAGTTTGGTTTCCCCTTCCTCCGGGGCTCCGTTTCTTCTCGCATTTTCTCTCTTCACAAAGCCAAGCGTGATCTGTCATTTGCCAGGGCTTCTTCACACAGAGAGCTCGTTCTTAGGTTTTCTGCATGTATTTTAAGGACTATTACCGTTGGCCTTAGTAAATAATGTTACCCAGCGGGGGAAAGATCAGCTGTTTGTCTCCCTATACGCCAGGGTTTTCTCTCCCTTTTGATTTTCAGATGCGTTTTCACGCAAACTTTGAAAGAGCCGCAGTTGGGAAGAGGCTGCAGGAGCATGCTCTGGCTCTTGAGCAACACTAGCAGCGAAAACTTTTCTGCTTGCTCTCAAGAGTTCGTAGCCCTATTATAACAGTAGAAAAGAGACATCCAGCATGGAATAGAAATTACAATTTCCAGAAGTCAGAATTTATTACAGTTAAACTGTGATAAGATCCCATCTGTTATGAACACATGTAGCACCAATTGTTTTTCATACAACTGCAATTTATTTACCCTTCAGAGCGAATGAGATTACAAGCGTGATTTAAAAAAAAAACAAAAACCAAAACCAAATGACCACTAAAAACCACACACACACACCCCCCAAAACCCAACTACCACGCTTTTTTTTGGTTGGCTGGGTTTTGGTTTTTTTTCTGGGGTTTTTTTGGTGGGGGAGGGGGGGGCGGGTTGTGGGGGTTTTATGGTGGGTTTTTTTGGTGGGGTTTTTTGGGGGGTTTGTTTTTGGGGGTTTTTTTTGCCGGCCTATCTGTTTTTATCTGAACAAGCCATTTGTACTGCCTTGCTGCCCCCCGGAACTGCGGGGCTATTCCCGGTTCCCGAACACGCGGGGTCCGTCGGATCCCGGCCGGGCCCCGGTTCCAGCTCCGCCGGGGGCCGCAGCGCCGCCTGGCGGCCGGGAGCGACACCGGCCCGCGCAGACAAAGGGGAGCCGCTCCTCGCTCTTCCTCCCGGGGAGCCGCTCCTCGCTCTTCCTCCCGGGGAGCCGCTCCTCGCTCTTCCTCCCGGGGAGCCGCTCCTCGCTCTTCCTCCCCGGGAGCCGCTCCTCGCTCTTCCTCCCGGGGAGCCGCTCCTCGCTCTTCCTCCCCGAGAGCCGCTCCTCGCTCTTCCTCCCGGGGAGCCGCTCCTCGCTCTCCCTCCCCGGGAGCAGCCCCTCTTCCGCCGGGCAGCTGCGCGTAACGTGCCCGCCCGGGCCTCCGCGTAAAGCGTGCCCGCCGTGGCCTGCTCCTCAGGAGAGCAGTAACGTTTGTTATTAACTGGAACGTGAACCTGAAACTATGGAGGGGGAGGGGAGATATTTTTGTGCTTCCATTGGCCGCGGTAGTTTGGGAACGAGGAATGTGCCTGCTCGTCTTCTTGTCCCATCCCACAGAAGTGGTTTGGATCGAGTAGCATGCGCTTCACAAAATAAGGCAGGAAAGATGAACCACTTACACACACACATACACACACACACAAGCAAAATCCCACACGTTTTTACCGCGATAGCCTAAAAGCGGTAATCTAATTTTGTTCTCTTTCAAACTGTTTCAAGGCATATATGTGTGTGTGTATATATATGTGTATATATATCCTCCAGGTTTCAGTGGGCGTCCTTCTGCTGCTCTGTTATCATTATTTCTTGCCTTGATGTGACGTTGAAGACAGATGACAGCATTGTCAGATTGTCTTTAATTCATTTGAAGATTAAAAAAAATACACACACAAGACTTCTTACACAATATTCAAAGCCTGAGCAGATTCACTTTTTTTTTCACACAGGGGACGTGGGGCTGGGAACGGGTGTGTGTAGTTGATGAATTTCAGACATGAAGAGAGAACAAAGTCTGTGCATCGCTGTGCGTGCACACACGCACAGAGCAAGCAGCCGGAGGTGGGATTTTTGCAACAGCAGCACCTGGTTGATGTTGATGGAGAAATATCCAGCATTAGGACAGTCTTTTAGCATTTATGCACAAGCTCAAATGTATAATCTGCTCAAATTTCAACCCCATCTCTGCTGCCAAAGCATTCCACCTCCACAGAGGTGAGAGCATACAGACTCAGGGTCGGTCTTTTTTCTTCTGACACCTCTGTGCTTCATAGCAACAAAATTTTACCTAAAAAAAGAGAAAAGGTAGTCTGCCCCGAATTTTCCAGGAGTGAGATGAGAAAGTGATTTAGCAGGGATTAGACACCTCTGATCAGAACCGGTTGCTTGTCTGCCTCAGGTCTGTTCATGAAACAGTGCGGGCTGTGCTTCATGGTGTAAAAAGAATCAGGGGTGGTAGGGTGTCTTGAAGTTAGCAATGTCCGAAATTATACCCAAAAAATCTGTATGGAAAGGAAATTTGGTGCTGGTAGCTCCAGCGATTTTCCACTTCGTTCCTTAAAAAAAAAAAAAAAAACCAAACAAAAGAAACAAACCCCCCCAAACAATCAAAAACCTGGAAAACAACAAAAGAAAACACACAAAATTTAAAAACCAAAAGAAAAACCAAACCAAACCAAAACAAACAAACAAAAAACAAACAAAAAACAAACAAACAAAAAAAAAAAAAACAACGACCACCAAAACCCCCTGAATTGTGGTCTACTGAAAACCTGTAATGAGAGACAACAGTATTAAAGCAAGGCAGCATTGCTCTCTGTCTTTTCCAAGTACGAAAGAATGAAGTTTGATCAATGTTTTTACAGACTAGGAATTCACATTTACTTTTGTTTCAGAAAGTTTGGATCTTTCAGGATTCCTTGTGCCTGAGTGATTTGGACCGTAGGTGTGGGTAGATCATTACAAACCTCGGGTTAGAGAGAGGAGGGTCAGCCCCAGTCAGAGCACTGCGTGTACCTTGCTGAAAGCGCTGAGGGACGCTCAAAAGGTGGTGAATGGGCAGTGGATGACTTTCCGCTCTTAGCAAATGGAGTCCCTTATCACGGAGGAAAATATTCCCGTAATAAAGGCATCCTTGTGTTTTAGTTCTAGCATACATTTTGCATTATAAACCCAGGCAAGCATATGTATATGCGTGTGTTTGGTGTGGGCTTGTGCACATAAGCCAAGATACATATGCCTATCTAGGCTTAGATATATTACAGAGACTCCTTTGCTGTCTGTGGAGTCTGCTGTTTTATTGTTTCATAAAACTACCTTAATTACATTTTCCCGTAGATAAGATAAACAGGACCTTTCTTTTCTAACCGTTGCTTATCAGAAGTATTTTGTCGAAGTGGCATCCAGAGTAAGCTTTTGAGAGCGGATGGAAACGCATTAATTTTTATTTTGGTTCTTCAGTTGCACTTAGCATCTGACAAGAGTTGATTTAAATATTACATGATTCTATCTTTAATGTTCAAAAAAGATTTGTGAGAAAGACAAAACTGTTTAATTTAAACTAATGTATGCCTGACTCTGGTCAGATTGATCACAGTTTCGGGTTTTGATGGGTTTTGCCCTTCTGTTGCTTGTCCTCTCAAGCTGGTTTTTCACTGTGAAATTATTTTAGTTCGGTGGCATGGACCAGCGGCTGCTGTCAAATCCACAACCCATCCAGTTAGTAAGAACGGGGGGGGTAGGGTAGGGAGGGGTGAGGAATAACAAATGTAGTCCTTTTACCTAAAAACATTAATGTCCATAAGTCAATCTCTATTAGAAAACCCGGCAAATTTCATAGATTAATATCAAAATCCTAGGTGGCACTTGCCAGGTCATATACTTAACAAGGCTGGAAGAGAGACCTATTTATCACCACTCTACATATAAAATAAGGAGTTTTAATTTTTCTTTAAGCTCGGGGATAGTATCTGAGCAAAACAGTAATAATAGCATTAAGTGTTCATTTCACCACTTGCATCAGCAATCTTTGTGTGTAACTTTCCAGAGTTGAAATCCCCAAAACTGCAGTTAGGATTCCAGGACACAAGTGCCTCCCTCGCTCTTTTTAAATCGCCCCTGCAACACCTGATGGGCGATGGGATTTGGCTAGCGAAGTCTGAGCTACAGCTGTTAAAGATCCGTAATTGTAAAACACACGAACAGGAGAGAAACGTGGCAATGGTCGTGTGTTTTAATCGCGGCAAAACTGTAATCGTTTCTTGCACACCCAGATGGAGCCTGAAATGTAATTTTCCTCAAATTAAGAGTAGTTAAAATAGCGAAGAGGGGAAGGCAGCCTGGCCGGGCTGCAGGAGAGGGCGGGGGGTGTGCATAGAGAAAGGGCTGCGAGCTTGTTCTGCCTTTCTCGGGCTCGCTGGCTAAATCCTCCGCCACCATCACCCCCGACCCGAGAAGCCCTTCTTTCGATTACTGTCTGTGTTTGTATCCGCGTCTTATTTTATAACTAAAGTTTACTTGCTGCAGTTAAGAGCACTGCCCTCTCCTCCCTTTTTCTAACTCATCGGTTCATAATGAGAGCTCGTTCTACATTTCCTAAAGCAGAGATACGCAAAGGTCCCTTTCCCATTTAAGGCGGGGGGGGGGGTGGGGGGGGGTGGGGGGGGGGAAATCACATTTGGTTAAAGCGCAAAGCATTTCCCGTGCCGCTTTCGGACAGCGTCCCAAAAGAGCCGCAGCACGGCCCAGCACCAGCCTCCCCGCGTGTGTCCCGGCCCGGCCGCAGAGAGCGAGCTGTGCCGGGACGGCCGGGCGGCCGCTGCAGCTTCAGTAGCTTGCTGCTTTTCTCGCCTTTGCACATTAGCGCTAACTTCCACTAATTATCTGGAGTAAATGTATTAGACTAATTAGCATCTGGGCACCACGGGAAACTCTGAACAGTAATTATATTGTGGGGGGAATCCAGAACGAGGGAAAAAACCCAGCGGTTTGTCAAGCAAAGTCGCCGCTTGCAACTTTGCCCCCCGCCAGTGCGTCGCGCCGGGGCCGCGGGAGGAGCGGGGCCGAGCGAGGGGCAGCAGGTACTCGGCTCCGCCTGAGCCGCTGCCTGCGAGCGCGGGGCAAAGCCCTTCGCTGCCACTGCTTTTACCGACTTAGGTATCGCTTTTCCAACTATCTCGGCGGCAACGGTTTGTCCCGCAATTTCGGTAGCTTCTCTGGCGTCTCCATCGCAGCCCCCGCTCCTACCTGAATGCAGGACGACGAGCCGGAGCTGGGCGGTGGCCCTTGGGCGCTAGGAAACCCGGGCTAGGGAGGCAGAGACGCGGCGCAGGCAGGGGCAGCCCCTCTCCGTATCACGTCAAGTTTGGCACTGCACTTCTGTAAAGAGCAAACTCGGCCCAAATAACGGATGGCTTCTTTTTTTTTTTTTTTTCTTTCCCGTCCCTTCCTTTTTAAAAGAAAATGAGTTTTCAGAGCTGTCCGTTTTGGGTTTTGTCTTTTTTTTTTTTTTTTTTTTAAACATGACGATCTTTTGTGCTCCGGTGCGAACTGAAGAGAGAAATTGAAAATAACTGGATGAGCTCAAACAGCGCTTCCCTAATTACTTCTGAACTTCTCATTTAGAAAGAGATGAACAGTTATGCATTACATTGTTTAAAAAAAAATAAAAAGCTTTCGGATAGTAATCTTACACTTTTACAAAACAGTCTCGCCTTCCCCGTTTGTTTCTAATGAAAGAACGAAGTCTTCTAGTTGAAAACTAGTTTTAAGAAACAGATATTTCACAGTAAAAACATTTTTAAAATAAGTTTACCTTCTTTAAAGAAAGGGAAAAAGATTTAAGCGATTCTCAGTTTTCCTATTTTGTGCCAACAAATTCTACTGATGAGGAAAAAAAACCCAACTGTATCTGATTATTTTTTAAGAGAGCCCTGGGGTTACAATAAAAAAAAACTTTGGTTTTTTTTTTTTAATTTTTAATTAAAATTGAATAAACGCTTAAGGAGAAATTAGCAGTCACCTCCATCCAAGACCTACTCGGGTTTTATAACAGAATCAAAGAGTATTTAAAAAAAAAAGTAAAACCTTTTAATACATCAAATATACGGAATTTTAATCTTTAAAGCGATACATTGTCTATTTTAGTACATGACGTAAACCTTACTTAACCCTTTTTACAGGGTGGACTTAAAAATTAAAAATAGTTAAGTGTTCCTTTTAAAGAACAAAATAAGGCAAATGAGGTTTTTGGAATAGAATTGTTTTTGTTTTTTCTTCCAGAATACATACAAAAAAATACCAATTCTCTTTCAAGGGTATACACCTTAAAAATAATTGCAATTTGAAATTATAACTGACAAATTGCGAGTTGTTTTTTAGTAACAAACATGCATGTAAATTTTTTTTTGTTTCAATGAGACATTAAATAAGAACGTACAATACAATCATAGCGATTTTAAAGTAACATTAAAGAGAAGACCTCTATCTTTTTATTTATATTCTACAATGGGTGTTCCACTTTTACCTATTGAGCTCAGTTTAGTAATGCACTTTATGATTCGTTGTCCCGCTTGAAGCTAACATAAATAAATACAGTGCTCATGGATCCAGTCCTCAAATGAACACTATTTTATAAAAAGTCAGATTATTTTTTTTCTTTCCAACTTTTATAAAGTTTCGCAGGGCTTCCTTCCCTTACCGCTAGACTTTGTGTTGTGTGTCAAAGCCCCGCTGCCTGCACTCACTGGTACCCCAGGGCCGAGGCTGTGGTGAGTCTCTGCCCATAGAGTGCGTAAGGGGAGTAGTAGGGTCCGGTGGCAGCGGGCACGGGCACGGGGGCCCCGGGGGTGGGCAGGGGACTCTTGGAGTAGGGATGGTAGCGGCTGCCGAGTCCCAGCGCGTGGTGCGGGCTGCGCAAGGCCAGCGTGCCCGGGCTGCCCGGGGCGCCCGTCGTGGGGATGTGCATGTGGCACGCCATGGCCGCAGCCGCTGCGCTGGCCAGCGACGAGGAGCTGGGGTAGCTGGAGAGGAGTTTATCGGTGCCCGGGAAGGCAGTATGGGTCCGCAAGTGGCTAAGCAGCTCCTCCGAAGTGGCAAAGCGCTTGTCGCAGGGTCCGTTGGCCGACACCCAGTTGCAGATGTGTGGCTGGGGATCATTGGGGAGCATGAAGCCGTAGGGGTACAACGGGTGGCCGGCTAGCGAAGGCGGCGTGGCGCCGGTCAGCGAGGAGTGGACGCTGTGCAAAGGGTGGGTGGGGTAGACGAGGGGGTATCCGGACTTGAGGGCTTGGTCGTGGGCGCAGGAGGCTCCGGCGGCGCCTGCCAGGTGGCTGGCGCAGTGGTAGCTCAGGCAGTACGGGTCTCGGCACAGGCTCGCCGTCATCACCGACGGCGGCGACGCGCCCGCCAGCGGGCTCGACCCCGCCGGCTTGCTGCAGCCCAGGCTGCTGGCGGCGGCCAGCTGGGCCCCCACCAGGCTGGAGGATTTGGTGGGGTCCAGAGCCACTCCGTGCGGCAGGAACTGTGGCGGGTAGCCGGCGTAGGCTCCAGCCAGCGTCCCCGGGTAGCTCATGCCCGCCGGGGGCAGGGGGAAAACGGTCTGGCCCGGCTTGTAAGGGGAGACGGGGGCCACGAGGCCGGAGCCCAGAACGGAGGTGGAGGAGGTGGCGGTGGTGCTGCTGCAGGAGGAGGCGGAGTCCGATGCGATGGGCTTGGAGCCCGGCGTGCTCTCCTGGTGCTGGTTGACCTCCACGTTAATCCCGGCACAGCTCACGCTAATCCGGCTGTGGCTGATGCTGGTGGTGCCCGGGCCTCCCTCCGAGCCGGAGCTGCCGCTCTTTCCGCAGCCCTCCGAGTCCTTCTTGTCCTCCCCGCCTTTTCCCTCGGCCGGCAGCAGCCCGGGCGAGCAGGCGGAGGCGCTGGAGTTGGGGCTGCCTGTCCTTGGGGTGAACGGCTGGCAGGTGGCGCTCGGCACCCGGAATCCCGACTTCTCCCCGGCCGCGACCCCCGCGGCGGGGGCGCCCGCACAGCCCGCCGCCCCCGGCTCCTTCTTCTCCGAGCCCGGCTTGGAGTACGGCTTGAAGCTCGATTTGTCCTCCACGCCGATGTCGCTGAGCTTCAAGGGGCCCGACTTGGAGTCCTTGTCGCCTCCGGAGCCATTGGAGGTGACCGAGGAGAGTTTGGAGGAAGGGGACGGGTCCGGCTTCCCTATCTGCGAGCAAGTTTGTGCCAAAAGGGCCAGGGGGCTCTTCTTTGCATCCAGCTGCGGAAACCAGAAGGACACACAAAGAAAGAGATTTAATACGGGTCTGAGAAAACCCCCATTGCATATACATAGGACTCTTGTCCCGTAGGTTTCTGCAGAGTACAGCCTGGAAGTAACGAACAGTTTGTGCGCATTCATCAACTTGACAGCCCCCTCCCCTGAATGCACCATTTTCCATAAAGCCTTTAAAAAGGGTTGGGGATTTTCGTATCCCTGCGAGCCCGCCGCGACCGCCTTCAACGCCCCCAGCCTCCCCGGCAGCGGCCCGGGCAGTAGCGCGGAGCTCGGTGTCTCGGCGTCGCTCGGGCCGCGCTGGCCCGAAACCCGCCCGTGAACTATAGCGACTGCAGCATTTCTGCACCCTGACTGCTGGCACTATTTATAAACAGAGCCCGAGTTAGCCGGCGAGCAGGGCTCCCCGAGAGAAGGGTGTCCTCGCTCCGCAGAGACCTTAATGAAATCATTCATTCCCACGGACACACCCTTCCCACCGCCAGCTCCCTTGCGAGTTTCGGTCCCGCAAACAGCAAGCTACGCAGAGGGGGATCGGCAACCTCGACAGAGCAGAAAGGGGACCAAGAGGCCCCCCGAAGTACAGATCCGTGTCGGTACTTGAAAGGAATCAGTCGGCGAGCAGAAATAGTTATCCTGCCGCACCCACGTTTGAGCCTGTCGCTCTCCGCGTCGTGTCGTCCCGTCCCGTGTGTGCCCCCCCCGCCCCCAAAACACTCCATGCAAAAGCAAGGTTGTTTGGCGCTCGGAGCGCTGCTTATTTGTGTGGCCGGATCGTGACCCCAGCGTGGATCGGTTCCTTCCACTCACTCCTCCTCTCTCTCTCGTTTAAAAAAAAAAAAAAAAAAAAAAAAAAAAAAAAAAAAAAAAAAAAAAAAGCAGCTTAAAATAGCAAAAAGAAAATATTAATTTACACAGGAACTAGAAATTAACCCAGTAAACACGGTAACAATACCCAGGAGCGGTTCCTCGCACTAACTCGAGATCAAAAAAAGCTCCTGTCCCAGTATAAATGCATTTCAAAGCGCAGGAAAGTGCCGAGGGCGGCTGGCGGAGCCGCCATGCACAGCCAGCGCCCGGGCAGGGACGAGAGAAAGCGACGGGGCCCGGGTCCTTACCTCGATGGGGCTGACGGGCGTGGAGGGTAAAGGCTGCAGGTATTCAGGGTGTAAAATGTGTCCAGTCCGCGCCGTGAGCATTTTCAAGACTTTGATGGGAAGGCGGTTGGCTTGGCGTAGCGGGTCCGAGGGGGGGACGGCGTGGAAGCAGGGCTTGGCGGCGGCGCTGCTGCCGTTATTCCCAGCGTGCCCGTTCGGCCCGGCGAGGTCGGCGGCGCTGCGGCTGCGGCGGGGGCTGCCTCCGGGCTCGCTGAGGCTGCTGCTGCGCTTACTACTTCTTATAGCAGAAAGCGAAGGCGATGTGATCATGACCCAAAACCTCGCATGAAAACTGGGGCAAGTGGCGCCGCTCGCACTCGGAAACGCTCGCTCGCTTTCTGCGGGCGAGAAAGGAAAAAAGCCACACGCCCCCCGAGCAGAAAAACAAACATACAATGTCCCGTGGCTCTCTCTGGCGGGGAGGGCGTGGGTGGGGAGGGGGAGGGAAAGGGGGAGCCGGCCGGAGAGAAAGAGGAGGAAAAAAAGCCGAGTACCCCCCGGGCTGTGCGGGGGGGGGGGGTGGGGGCTGCGAGCGTGTGCCGCGGTCCCCCTCGGCCGCTCTCAGCTCCCCCGGCTGGCGCGGCGCGGAGCGCTCGCCTCCGCCGCTCAGCTGTGATGCGAGCCGCTGCCCATCCAGCCCGGGATCTGGCAAAGAAACTCACTTCAAAAGCAGCTGAATTAGTCTGAGATTAAAGCCTTTGCCGCCTTCCAATCAAATGGGACCCCGAGGTGATTGGAGGGTCAAGGGGATGTGACGTTCCCTTTTCTGGGCTTTTTTTTTTCCTCCGTTTTTAATGGTCTCTCGCTTTTTTTTTTTTTTTTTTTTTTTTTTTCTTTCCCTTCCCTTTCTCGTCCGCCTTCCCTCTCCCCTCCCCTCCTTCCTTGTTTTCGCTCCTAGGATGGGATGGGCGTTAATTCTGTGTTTCACATCACGCGCTGCGAACGTTTTTCTTCCTCCGCAGCCAGCGCGGATCGCGCGGCAGCGGCGGGGCGGCCGCGGGGCTGGGGGCTCCGCTCCTGCCGGGGGGCGGCTGCGGGCTCCGCCGCCTTCCCCCCGCCCGCCCCCGCCGCTCGCACACCGCCCCGAGCACGACCTGCCGCCCGCCACGCACGGCGCTTACGGGCCCGGCCCGCGCCCCCCCTCCCCGGGGCCAGCCCGCCGGGACGGCTCCGGGGCCGCCGCCGCGCCGTGTCCCCTCCGGGAGCCGCGGAAGGGCGCGGGGCGCTTTTCCCGCCCCTCCCGCCTGACAGCGCGGGGGAGGCCCGGACGAGAACCTGCAGAGCGCCGGCCTGCACGTCGCCGGCGGCAGCGGGCGGGAGCCGGGGCGCTGCGGCGCGGCTTGCGGCGGCGCGGGGAGCGCGGCGGGATTGGGGGAGGTCGTCACACGCGGGGCTGTCACGCACAGCCCGCCGCCGCCTTTCGGGACTCTCCGCCCCGCCGTCAATTGTCAGTGCTCCCCAACCGCAATCAATCAGTTATTTGTCAGCCCCTGTCAATCCGCCCTTGATTTATGTCAGCTTTTGTTGCTGATTACAAGCCTGGTGTGACTTGAAGGGGGAAGGAGAGAGAGAGAGAGGGAGAGGGATGAAGGAAGGAAAACAGAGGGAGAGACGGGTTCCTCGGGAGAAAAAGCCTTTTAATTTACGGAATAAATCCTTGGAGTAAACTGGATTTGTTTGCCAGCAGCCGGTAGCCCTCCCCCGTCCCTCACCGCTCTGTCGGGGAGAGCTGCTGGACTCCTCTTCCCCTTCCCTCTTGGTCCTCTCTTCGAAAGTGTTCTCCGTCCCTGCACCCGCTGGGCTGAACCGGTCGCCGTCAGAGGGGGCCTGGGGAGGAGCCCCTCTCCTTAAGGAGAGTACTGGTTCGCCATTTATGTGTTTGATTTTCAGCTAGGCTGTGTTGAGAGCCTTCTGGGTGTAACGCACACGGTGTCCACCCGGGCGTTACATACGTCCTGCTTTGTGTCTGCGCGTTCCCGAAGGGTACCGAGTCCTCTGCCCTCAACCCCGTTTTTACCGGTGCCGGCGGATGCCCCGAGCGGAATCCGCAGCCCTTCAAGTCGCTGGGTTGCCTTTCTTTTCTCTTTGTACTTTGCTTCCCACTATCCCCCCACCTCCTCATCCCATAACATTTTTTCACAGGCAAAATGTGTTAATCAATCTTTTACTTTTGTTTCCGGATCTGACATGGTGGCCCACACAATCTACAACATTAACAAAAAGGTCACTTAGAGATAAAACACGTTTGACAAGTGAAGAACAAGGCAAGTGCTTTAGGGGTCGCGTCCAATTCCTGACCTGGACTCCAACCAGAACAGGCGCTGATCCTGGAAGGGTTGGACGAGAGGAAGGACTTTCACTTTCTCACGTTTAGATCTGCTGAACCAAGTCCTTTTTCTTCCCTTGAAACGCCGATCTGCCCCAGTCCCTAAACAGATGTGTCAGATAGTCTTTAATGACCTGCTCTTCTTACAAGGTATATGTAAGGCAGGTTTTCCTCGGTATCCCCCCCTTCCCCCCCCCGCCAAGCGGTACCCTTTAAATCTTGCAGCGCAGTAAGTATATCTGCTGTATTTTATTTAAACCACTTTACTCTTTTACTATAAATAGGATAAATAGACGGAACTCCTCTAGTTTTAATAAAGATGCGATTGATTTTAACAAACTTTTAAATTTCTGTCTTTTCTCTGAAAGGTAAGGTTCAGTGGCACAACTTCTCAGTGGAGAGTCATGAACGTACTTTCATTTTGCAATCACCGCGGTCATCTTGCAAGACCATCAAAATTAAAAGGCAGTGGGGAGGAGGTAGAGAAAGAAATCTTGCATAAACCCCATGATATTGCAATAGGACTGACAAGACCCACAACTTGCCCTCAAGGAACTCCCTCCCCCTTCCTTTATCTAGAGTGGAAGTGACTTGAATCTGCCCCAGGTTTTTCCCCAGTTCTTTCTTTTGTTGTCAAGTCCAATTGATAAATGGAGTGCAGTAAAACTCTGGAAGAAAAAAAAAAAAAAAAGCTGAAACCTTCATTTGTGTTCATTTGCATTAAAGTGCTTGGAACAGCTGTTTTCCTTACAGGACCGGGGAGACTCCTATCTGTTTTCTCGTTGTATTTATCCTGCCTCCCAGGGTGAAAGACTAAAGATTAATTGTCTTAAGGTAGAGTCAGCTGTGGGAAGGCTCTCCCTCCCCATTTTTCCTTCCCTCTCTCTTCTCTTGTGGAGGTGAGGGTGATTTCGGGAAAGGGTTGTTTTACTTGTAAGCCAAGGAAGCAAAGGCGATAGCCGGTACATGTATAAAACTGGCAGCGCTCCGACGGGAAAAGCAGGGGACGGAGCAGGGGGAACAGCACGAACCCCGATCTTTCTGGCTGAAGTAGAAGCATCACAGGGTAATTTAATTAGCAACTTCAGAGGACAGCTTTTTCATTTGCTTTTCTTTTTTTTTTTTTTTTTTTTCTTCTTCTCCACTGAGCCTTTGAAATGAGATTTAAATCGCACTCAGTACTGTAAACTTTTTTATGTAGAACCTTGTAAAAAAAATCAGCCCCAAGACATCTCCTCCCCTTTGCGCCCTCCAAAGCATTTTTGAGCTATGAGAGCTTATTCAGTGCGCTTAACACACGCATAAAACGATTCCCAGCGAGGGGCTCGGAGTTAGGATGCACACGCGTAGGATCGGGCGGGCGGCGGGGCTGCAGCTTGAAAGCGATGCGGAGTTTATGATTTGCCTGCTGCGGGCTTCTTTCCTCTCCTGAGCCGGAGAAGAGGGATTGTGTCTTGCTCGTTACCTTCGCGAGGGATTCTTGTTTAATGAGACCGTGCAGACAGTTTGCTGTTTGGCATTTACTTGTGTAGTCTTGTTGAAGTTTTGGTGGCTGTTGCTTTTATTCCTTTGGGAAAAAAAAAATTCCAAAAAAAAAAAAAAAAAAAAAAATTCAAAAAAACGCCCCTTTTCCCTTTTAAAAAAAAAAAATGTAAAATTAAAAAAAAAAAAAAAAAAAAATTAGAGAGAGAGAGAGAGCAAAGGAGGAATTAATTAACAAGTGCCAGTCCACACTTTCCTTTACCTACCAGCTATTGGCAAGCATGTCAAGTCGATTTTATTTGCACACAATGGAAATGATTTATTTTCTCTTAAAAAGGAGTGGGCTGGCAGATATTTGAGGAGGAGAGGAGAGCGAGAGCGGAAAAAAAGTTTGAAAATGCCTTGAACTATTCACTGTCGAGATGGCTAATCAGTATTGAGGCTCGAGGGCACTCGGGCAGCTTTTCAATGCGGTTTTCCTTTCATCTCAAGCTGGATGGAGGCGCTCAATTAAAAGCCTATCAGTTTGTAAGTAAATCAACGCCTATCAAAGTTGTCACATCAAACAAAACGATTATTATTGCAGCCCGCCTCCCCTATTAATCTCCCTCTAAAATAATCCGCTTGACAGGTCAGGCTGGCGAGCTGCAAACCCTGGTCAGGATCACCCAAAAAACCCGGACTGACTATTTTTCCCTCGGGAGAGGGAACTGCAGAAACCTCGACACCAGCGTGCCTGCTCCGCGAGCTTGCTCTCTTGCCATTTAAGTGTCAGCTTCTGTAGATCATGTTGGGAAAAGGGCGTTTAGTCTTTTAAACGGAACAGCAACAACCCTACAGGCCCTTTAGTTTAGCTTTTTTGTTTGTTTGTTTTTTTCTGTCTCCCCCCTTTCTTTTCTATCGTTTCGAACAAGATTAAGATTTTAATTAGCAGGAGCAGAGTTGCTGAATTGTGTCTGGGTTGAGTTTCTATGCGTAACACAATTCAGTTACGTGTCTGTCCATCCTGTGCGTCAAATTTATTTCCTTAGATAGTACTTACATTTCACTATCTACCCCAAGGTTTTTATTAAGATATACATTACAATACATTTTTGTAGATGGTGCATCTTCTTCCTTTTTTTTTTTTTTTTTTTCTCCCTCTCACAAGAATGATAGTACTTCGTAAAAAATGATAAGAAATGTGATGGGCTATCTGAAATACACCACCACGATTTCGTACATTTGGAGAAAGGCTATTTTCTCCCTTTTTTTTTTTTTTTTTTTTTTTTTTTTTAAATGCGAGACTGCATGTGCTCAGCTAATAACTGATGCATCTGCCCAGGTATCCAGCAGAGGTGCGGGTTATTTATTCCAGAATGTTATTAAAGCAAATAGTTGGAAAGCTTGCCAACATAAAGTAAGATATCCAAACCTCTCCCCTGTTCGCATAGCACCTGAAAATATTTACCCTTATGATTGTAATTACTTTCCTAACACATAGAAGCAATATATATTTTACTCTGCATGAGATGTAGGTAATCGTTTTATAAGCGGTGATAATTTCAGAGCCATCTTCAAAATAATAGTCACGTTTAAGCGAACGTGAATTTTAGTAGTCAGTGGCATTTTTACTAAACGAGCAGAAAATCACTTTTGTTTGCTTGTTTGGCAGGTTGCTTACTGCTTTCGGAAACATACCTTCACCTAGAATGTTTTTAAATGCGTTTGTCTAATTTTATTTCTTTTGTTACACCGAGATAAGGAAGAAATTAATGCACTTAATAATAAAAACCCCCCACCTCAACCTTTCTCTTTTTAGCCCTTTGACAGATTTCCCTCTTGACATTGTTTCATGTGTGAGTGTGAAAATTTTTACTCCCGTGTCGAAACCCGTTTGCCAACAGCTATTTTCCAAATCTACCCTCTTTTATGTTTAAGGTGTTTCTTATGCAAACAGCTGTTATTTAAAAAATGCCTTAAGGTAACTTTCTAGAGGGAGAGGGAGAGAGCAAGTCAAATAATTGCAATGACACGAGCAAGGCTGGGTATGTTTCCTGTTAAGTGCATGGAGATTTTTAGTGTCATTTCATGTTTTTAAATGTACTACGATTAAAATGATCGAGCCCAAAGCGAGTTAACACGTTTCCTAATTCGTACATAAGTAACTTGAATTGGTATTTGGCGTCTAGATTCTAAGAGTGAAAAAAAAAAAAGTAAAAAAAAAAAGTCTTGTAGCTTTTGTAACACCTTGGTCTGATCACTCCATCTCAGCAATCATAAAGGCATCTTTGTGTTTATCTTCTGCGAAAGCCTGGAGGCTACGGGAGAGAATTGTACCAACTAAGCACATATTTGGTTACAGTAATCCCTCAGAAATTAACCATGGTACACAATGGAGGCGATCTCCAGCTTCGTCACTCGGATCCCAAATGTGGAGAGTGTTTATTGACAACTTTGTTATGGAAACTGTGCAGATCAACCAGATGCGTCTTCAGCTGGGAGGTACAGTGTAGGAACAGCGTCCTTTGAGATATGAGAAAGAATTTTGAGGATATGGCTGGAAAAGGCACTGGAACCCAAATAATTAACCTTATCTAAACATCCTAATGACAAATGAACAATGATCCTCGACTCAATTACAAGACAGCTATGTTTGGCGGGGGCAGGAAGAAGCATGCAATATATCTTTGCTATTTTCTTGAAACAGTCTAGGTCCATGATCCCAAAAGGTTAAAATAATCTTAATTTTTAATAACTATTAGCTTGTTTTCAGTTATCCCTAATGATGCATTTAAGTCTCCTCTAATCCCCACTGCTTTCATTTTTAGCTTTTTACACCCTAAAATTAATTCCACCTAAAGTACATTTTTCATTTTGTACTGTACTAGCGACGTGCAAATAATTTACATCAGCGTTCATCAGGACTGTCCTGAAGTGATGGATCATTTTGTTGAGTTGCAGTAAAAGTGCAGAATGATCTATAATGATGTAATATATACATTAAAAGGGTGTCTGGATGATCAGAGTTTTGCTAAAAATGTAAAAGGGCTTTTTGATTGATAACAGGGTTGCTGTTTTTCTGCAAAGGCTGTCACAGGCTGACACAATGCTTGAGTTATTAGGGCAGAGAAGGGCAACCATAAATTTCCAACGTCAGGCAAAAACTCTCTTTATTGTCTATATGATGGATGGGCCTCCGTACTAGACACCAAATACTTCGTATCACCCTTAAATGGGAACACATTTTTCGTGGCCATAATTCATGTTTTTTAAATAGAAAGTTTGAAATGCCTGCCTATATTTCACAATCCTGACATATTTATGAATCACTCCCTGCATGCAAATATAATTATTTAAAGCACTGAGGTGACATATGGGTTAGAAATGTACCAAATGCTGTTAGCGGAGTGATTTTTTTTAATTCCCTAAATTGAACACCATAGAAAACTCTGCCTGTCTGTTCAGATCAATAAAGTCGAAGGTGAAGTTTTACTGATTTTGTCAGTGCCACATACAGATATTCGGTTTTGATTAGGTGAAGCTGACAAAAAGGGAGTCTTTTTGCAATTACCATTAGGTTAATGAAAGAAACACTCATCTTTCTCCTGGCACCCCCACGCAGGCATACGCGTTTCCCCCCCTTTCTTTTCGGGCGAAGAACTAGCCGGAGGTAGATTTGACAGGCTTTATTTATTTATTTATTTATTTCTGAATTTATTTTCCGTCCAGCTGCGCTCGTCTCGGAGGGAGTGCCGGTGTGCCGGCGGGAGAGGGGGCTGATGAGAGCGGGCTCGGCGGTCGGGCAGGGCGGCCAGGCGCTCCCGGCCCCTCTGGCCCCGCCGGGCAGGCGGCGGAGCTGCCGCTGCTGCCGGCCACCGCGGTTACCTGCCCGCTCCGGCGGCGGGCTCGGGGAGAGCACACCGGCAGCGCAGAGCAGGCGCCCGCTCCGCCGCCGGTTTGCTTGGGTCGATCACGGGGAAATCATTCCACCCCCTCGGCGGGGAGGCCCGAGCAGCAGCAACGCCTGCGGGAGGGCACGGCCGCTGCCCGGAGCCGCGGGGCAGCCCCGCGGCCGCCGACACTTCCGCCGGGGCGGGCGGAGC